>CM076583.1:683738937-684022687 GCA_034641835.2 Pinus albicaulis
TTTAAAAAAATCTGCAATTCTGGAATTTCTTGTAATTCCTTAATTCTGGGTGATCACACAGATCCCGAAGAGCGATGGCTCTGATACCAATGGAGTGTAAAAACTCTTGTAAACTTGAATAAGTATATATTATTATTGATAAAAGATGAGATATGAGATATGATTACAATGGGGAATCACCGAGGCTTTAAATATAGCCTCATGGTGTCCCTTGGTGAAGAGGCATGATCTTTGATCATGCCCTTTCACTTAATAAAACCTAAGATAACTATATCTAACTAATAATTAATAAAATATAGATAACAAAGATGACCAAAACTGGTATGGTGACCTTATACCTTATCAAGATCACAGAAGTGAGAGATGAGTTGGTTGCAGTGGGAGAGATTCCTCCTGATGATTGGTTGGTTAGGACGACATTGAGTGGTTTTCCAAAGAAGTGGGATGGCTTCGTGAATGGTAGCTAGAGAGCATCTTCTAGATTGGGGGCAATGTGGGATGATTTCTTTCAAGAGGAGAGCAAGAGGAATGCCAAGAGTAGTAGTCACCATGGTGGGTTGGACGAGGAGGGGAATGTTGACGTTGCAGCTAAGGGCAAGAAGAAGTCCATGAAGGGGTCCATGAGTGGGACCAAACAAAAAGGGAAACATAAGACACATGAGAAGGATATGAACAAAGTGAGATGCTCTGCTTCTTAGGTAAAGGTGCACTATGCCTTTTAGTGTCCCAATAAGAAGGGCAAGAAGAAGAGTGTTGCAACATCAGTTGAAGTGGCTAAGTTTTTCACTAGATTCGACAGTGATTTTTCCTTTATTATCAGTCTTCTGGTGAGTGTCACATTCTCTAGTATTTATTAGATTAACAATGGAGCTTCTCGTCACATGACAATGGTTAGGGGCATTTTAGAGGTATTTGTTAGATTTTTAGCATCAAACAGGGGTTCTAGTCTTGACTTTTTGGTCCGAGAGGCTAAGAAACACTAAAGCTACAAAACCCAGAAAACGTTTCAGGAGAAAGCACATTGAGATGGCTCAAATAAGTTAATTACTAAATAATTTAAATATTTCCTAAGTCTAAGTTAGGAAAAGTGATTAATTAATAGCAATTAATTGAGAAAGGTGAGAATTCTCTAGAAACACACATGGATCAACTTAGAAACGAAGTCACCTGATACGGGGATTCAAGAATCGGATTCGGGATACAATGACCCTTGGAACAGGACACGTTCGGGTACGATACGTTATATATATATATATATATATATTATATTAAAAATTAGATATTTTTTACACAAATTCATACAAATTCATTGATTCAAACATAGATTTTAGATCTTAGATACTCATACATGATACATTGAAATTTGATACATTGATACATCATACGATTGTCAAATTATCAATCATACATATTACAATTTACAAATTTACTAAGAAAGACAAAATAGTAAGATACTGTAGTTTTCTCATTAAGTCATCAGAATCAAAATGTGTTATATAAGTACACTGCCAATGGCAAATAGAAATAGAAAATACAAAACAACTACAGTCTACAAGACTACAAGTTTGAAGCCTCAATGAGTCAGAGTCAAGGAGTCATCAATCCTCATCATCATAATCAACATCATTGTCCTCATCTTGATCATCATGTTCACCACTGTTCTCTTCTGCTGCATCCTCCTCCTCTGTCATCTCTACATCTACTGGTGTGGATGATGACACCTCTACTGTATCGGCATCATCAAATGTGACAGGCTCTAGCACTGGTGCATTGAGATCCAAGTTGGCCAATGCCAACTCAACACTGCTGTCCAGAGCCATATCATTAGGAAAGGCATCCCACATCTTTGTCTTTCCCTTCAACCAATCCTCCCTCTGCCTGTAGATGAGACGAAGGTTGGTGTGCACATACACCATTGTCTTTGCCTTAGACTGCTCAAGCCTGCTCTTCTTCACACTATACAAATTCCCATATGTGCTCCAATTCCTCTCGCAACAAGAGGATGAAGTCACCTGAGAGAGGAGACTCATGGCTAACTACTGTAGAGGAGGGCTTGTTGCCCCATGAGTTGCCCACCAAGAATAGGGCATCTTAGCCCCTTGTCTCGAATGACATCATAGCTTGCAAATCGCCCAATGCTAGTGGAAAGCTCTACAAAGGCATCCTCCACCTCATCAAGGGATGCCCTCTCCTTAAAAATCTTCCTGAATGCATCTTTCCTCCCTTGTGAGAGTTCACCATCCGTGTGAGGAGGGAATCTGCGGGAAGGTCCACCATTCAGCGACTCATGGTTGTAGTATTTTGGGTTCAAGGAGTGAGCCAAACAATGTAAAGGTGTGCAATTCTTGTCCCATTTGCTGACAAGAATATCCTGTATGCTGGTGAAGAAGGCCTCTAGTGATGTCTCATACTCTGGGCACTGACTCTGTAAAACAATGGTCCTCACAGACTCAATCATGGAATCCCATCCCTCATAAACCTCTCCTAGGATGGGTTGGTCTGTATCTGCAAATCGAAGCAAGGAAATGATAGGCTCCATGATCTAAATAACTATATCTACCTTCTCCCACCAGAGATCATCCAACACTGTGTCCTTCACTTTCTTTGAGGCTGCTTGATCCGTCTTTCTCCAAAAAGACCAAAACTCTGAAATAACCATGGCCCCAAGAGCAGTCTTGACCTCCCTCAACCTCTTCAACATGATGAATGAAGAAGCAAACCGTGTATCCGCAATCTTCAACAATGATAGATTGGTGTACTCCTTGTAGATAGTGAGGGCATTGTATGGTTTTGTACAAAGTTGCGGATATGCCATGCATCCTCAATAATGGCTCCAATCCAAAGCACATCAGAGGCGATAGATTTTAGTGCCAAGTTCAATGAATGGACAATGCAAGGTGTCCAAAATATTTGTGGATATTTTTCTTCCACAATCATGCCAGTAGCCTTGCAAACAGGTGCATTATCTGTAATGGTTTGCCACAAGAATCGACACCTACATCTTCAATAATTTTAATAAGTAACTCACCCATATATTGTGCATCCTTGTCTTTGTCAAATTATCCATGATTTCAGCGACATTCGATGACACCAAGAAATTTGATGAGTGGGTGGGCTTGTTTTCTGAATCTGTCCATTTGTCCATCCACCAGAAACAATGCTAACCCCAGATGTTGGCCATGTTGATTTAATAGGCTCAAGCATTTTGTCCACCTCTTTCTTTGCCTTTGTCAACAATGTGGTTGTGAGCTTCTCTGACCTAGGAGGCACATACCCTTATGGAGCCCCATGACTAAGAGCTCGACACATCTCAATAAATAGAGGTGACTGTGCAACATTAAAGGATATGAAGTTCTGATAGAATAGAAATGCAATGGTGAGATCAAGCTCTTCCCTCTTCTCCTTTTGAAAAATCTTGTCTATTAGACCAACTGCAATTGCCTTTCTCTTTGCTGATTGTCCCCTACTAAAACTCTCATAAGGGAACTTGTTGTTGCTTTTCCTTAAGAATGGAAGGGGGTCATCATTCTTGTTTTGCTTTGATTTTGATGCCACAATTGCCGCACCAACAAATTGCTCTTTCTCCAATTCCTTCCTCTGTGGCAATTCAATTGCTGTACAAGATTGAATGCCACAACCTTGCAAACCCAACAAATGAGCGTTCACACGGAAATATGTGGGAGTGAAATGTTTATTCTCTATTCCATTCCTGTTCCATTCCTTCTCCTTTCCTTTGCAGCACTTGCCTCTTGTCACATATTTCCACAATGGATATTTGGGGTCATGAGTTTGTTTTCACGATAGATGGAATACTTGGAACCTTGATGGGAGCAGAGGGGCATCTCCAATGGGGACATTCTTCCCCTTTCTTTGCCCCTTGTCTTGCTACCTTTGATTGAGCCATGAATAAAAATAAACAAAAATGACCAAATATATAAAACATATGCATACACCAAACACCAACAACAATCGTGCAAAATAACGAAAGGACAAATGCACTTTAAATTAACAAGATCTCTTTGAAAAAACTCACTTTCTCCTTGCTAACCCTTGCTCCTTGCCCACTTCACAAACAAATATCAGTGAGAAACAATGAGAGAAATCAGACTTTTATAAGTCAAAATCGCACTTTTCGGCTGCTCGAATCCAGTTGTACGAGATTCGATCGTATCCGTACAGGTACGATCGGAATTGATGTATCCTGTACGGATACGATCGAATTCGGTGATTTTGGTACAAATCCCTTCGTATCGTATCAGATACGCCGGATTCAGGATTCATGGGCCCCACCCAACGAGTCTGGTTTCTTAGCTTAGAAATGATCTTAGCCGTTGATGAGGATTTTATCAAGCTCGTTGTTGAGCCGACGAGAGATTATAAGAGGTCGTCAAGGGTGTTGGAGGAAAGACACACAAGGGCAACAGGTTCCTTGGCAAATCATGCTATCTAGTTGCAACAACAAAGTAGGGAGGAAGAGTTCGAACCAGAAGGGACGCAGGTCTGTGAGGAAGCAGAAACAATGAGTCTGAAGGAAGTTTTCCAGTTTCGAAGATGGAGCAGCAAGTGGCAGAACTATTCCACAGAGAAGCTGCACAAGTTCTCCATAGGGGCTTCAGTCTAGCAGTTTGATTTAATTGAGTGGGAGGTCGATTTAGCTTCCAGAGGTTGGGATAATTTCCAGAGGGCCGGTGAGTCACTTCTAACAGTAGAGACACGAAAGACGACTTGATTAGAGGCCGAGATAAGCCAACCGTGAGAGGAGCAGTGTAGTGATTGCGCGAAGGGCTTGTGCAAGGTTTTGGGCGACCAAATATATGCTGATTAGATAGCTAGCTAGACATCCATAGATTGTACTCATATTATCACTGTTGCATAATAATAAAACCCTCATCTGCTGCACTGATTTTCCAACATTGAGTTTTTTTGAGGACATTTTTTCAAAAATAACAATGTCAAATTTGTATTGTGTGCACATTATTTTCTCAGTTCATATTTTTGTTTCTGCAATATTTTTATGGTGAAGAAATTGCAGTGTGAATTATTCATTGTTTGCCGTAGAAAATAAACTGCTTAATAATTAACCAATTCCAGAGAGGTAGCAACAAGTGGCAGAACTATTCCACAGAGGAGTTGTGCAAGGAATACACAGGGGCTTCAGTCTAGAAGTTTGGTTTAGCTGAGTGGGAGGTCATTTCAACTTCCAGAAGTCGGGATAATTTTCCAGAGTGCCGAAGAGTCAGTTTCAGCAGCGAAGACATGCAAGATGGCTTGATCAGAGGATGAGATAAGCCACAAGTGCAATAGTAGCGTAGTGACTGCGTAGAGGGCTTGTGCAAGGGTTTGAAGGACAAGGTTTTTTGAGGTAGGGAGTGCTGGGATTGCTTGTGGAGGGAGAATTTTTTTCTGTAATATTTTTTCCAGATATTTGTTGATTGGATAACTAGTTGGACATCCATAGATTGTACTCAGATTATTCACTGCTGCATAATAATAAAACCATCATTTGCTGCATCGGTTTTCTCAAATTGGGTTTTTCCGGGCACATTCGTCCAAAAATAATGATGTCAAATTTTTATTGTGTGTGAATTATTTTCTCATTTCCTATTTTTGCTTTTGCAGAATTTTTATGGTGAATGGACAATGCAAGGTGTCCAAAATATTTGTGGATATTTTTCTTCCACAATGATGCCAGTAGCCTTGCAAACAGGTGCATTATCTGTAATGGTTTGCCACAAGAATCGACACCTACATCTTCAATAATTTTAATAAATAACTCACCCATATATTGTGCATCCTTGTACTGTCCAAGTGCATCCACTGATTTCAAGAAAACTGAACCATTCGATGACACCAAGAAGTTGATGAGTGGGTGGCGCGCTGGATCTGTCCATCCATGAGAAACAATCCTAACCCCAGATGTTAGCCATGTTGATTTAATAGGCTCAAGCATTTTGTCCACCTCTTTCTTTGCCTTTGTCAACAATGTGGTTCTGAGCTTCTCTAACCCAGGAGGCACATACCCTGATTGAGCCCCATGACTAAGAGCTTGACACATCTCAATAAATAGCTGTGACCGTGCAACATTAAAGGATATGAAGTTTTGATAGAGAAAAAATGCAATGGTGAGATCAAGTTCTTCCCTCTTCTCTTTTTGAAAAATCTTGTCCATTGGACCAACTGCAGTTGCCTTTCTCTTTGCTGATTGTCCCCTACTAAAACTCTCAAAAGGGAACTTGTTGTTGCTTTTCCTTAAGAATGGAAGGGGGTCATCATTCTTGTTTTGTTTTGATTTTGATGCCACAGTGGCCACACCAAAAAATTGCTCTTTCTCCAATTCCTTTCTCTGTGGCAATTCAATTGCTGTACAAGATTGAATGCCACAACCTGGCAAACCCAACAAATGAGCTTTCACACTGAAATATGTGGAAGTGAAATGGCTGTTGCATATATTTAATTTCCATGAACAATTTCCTTCTCCCTTTCCCTTTTTGCCTGGCCTTGCCTCTCTTGTCACATATTTCCACAATGGATATTTGGGGTCATGAGTTTGTTTTCCCTGATAGATGGAATACTTGCAGACCCTGATGAAACAGGGACAGGAGGGGCATCTCCAATGGGGACATTCTTCCCCTTTCTTTGCCCTTGTCTTGCTACCTTTGATTGAGCCATGAATACTGTAAAAAATAAACAAAAATGACCAAATATATAAAACATATGCACATGAAAACACCAACAACAAACTAAATGCAAAATATAGAGGGACAATGCACTTACCGGATGCTCGAATCTCTTTGAAAAAACTCACTTTCTCCTTGCTAACCCTTGCTCCTTGCCCACTTCACAAACAAATATCAGTGAGAAACAATGAGAGAAATCAGACTTTTATAAGTCAAAATTGCACTTTTCGGCTGCTCGAATCCAGTTGTACGAGATTCAATCGTATCCGTACAGGTACGATCGGAATTGATGTATCCTGTACGGATACGATCGAATTCGGTGATTTCGGTACAAATCCCTTCGTATCGTATCAGATACGCCGGATTCAGGATTCATGGGCCCCACCCAACGAGTCTGGTTTCTTAGCTTAGAAATGATCTTAGCCATTGATGAGGATTTTATCAAGCTCGTTGTTGAGCCGACGAGAGATTATAAGAGGAGGTCAAGGGTGTTGGAGGAAAGACACACAAGGGCAACAGGTTCCTTGGCAAATCATGCTATCTAGTTGTAACAACAAAGTAGGGAGGAAGAGTTCGAGCCAGAAGGGACGCAGGTCTGTGAGGAAGCAGAAACAATGAGTCTGAAGGAAGTTTTCCAGTTTCGAAGATGGAGCAGCAAGTGGCAGAACTATTCCACAGAGAAGCTGCACAAGTTCTCCGTAGGGGCTTCAGTCTAGCAGTTTGATTTAATTGAGTGGGAGGTCGATTTAGCTTCCAGAGGTTGGGATAATTTCCAGAGGGCCGGTGAGTCACTTCTAACAGTAGAGACACGAAAGACGACTTGATTAGAGGCCGAGATAAGCCAACCGTGAGAGGAGCAGTGTAGTGATTGCGCGAAAGGCTTGTGCAAGGTTTTGGGCGACCAAATATATGCTGATTAGATAGCTAGCTAGACATCCATAGATTGTACTCATATTATCACTGTTGCATAATAATAAAACCCTCATCTGCTGCACTGATTTTCCAACATTGAGTTTTTTTGAGGACATTTTTTCAAAAATAACAATGTCAAATTTGTATTGTGTGCACATTATTTTCTCAGTGCATATTTTTGTTTCTGCAATATTTTTATGGTGAAGAAATTGCAATGTGAGTTATTCATTGTTTGCCGTAGAAAATAAACTGCTTAATAATTAACCAATTCCAGAGAGGTAGCAACAAGTGGCAGAACTATTCCACAGAGGAGTTGTGCAAGGACTACACAGGGGCTTCAGTCTAGAAGTTTGGTTTAGCTAAGTGGGAGGTCAATTCAACTTCCAGAAGTCGGGATAATTTTCCAGAGTGCCGAAGAGTCAGTTTCAGCAGCGAAGACATGCAAGATGGCTTGATCAGAGGATGAGATAAGCCACAAGTGCAAGGGTAGCGTAGTGACTGCGTAGAGGGCTTGTGCAAGGGTTTGAAGGACAAGGTTTTTTGAGGTAGGGAGTGCTGGGATTGCTTGTGGAGGGAGAATTTTTTTCTGTAATATTTTTTCCAGATATTTGCTGATTGGATAACTAGTTGGACATCCATAGATTGTACTCAGATTATTCACTACTGCATAATAATAAAACCCTCATTTGCTGCATCGGTTTTCTCAAATTGGGTTTTTCCGGGGACATTCGTCCAAAAATAATGATGTCAAATTTTTATTGTGTGTGAATTATTTTCTCATTTCCTATTTTTGCTTTTGCAGTATTTTTATGGTGAAGCAATTGCAATGTGAATTATTTGTTGTTTGCCGTACCAAAAAAACTGCTTAATAATTAATCAATTAGAAGAATAATTTATAGTTGTTGCATTTCAAGAAATTTTCACAGTCTTACAGTCAGGGATATAGATATGGAGGTGGTGCTTGAAAATGACTTCACAGTCAGAGCAGTTGGTGTTGGAACCATGTCCATATTAGAGGGAGTCACAACCTACCTTGAAAGTGACAAAGGTCTTATATGATCTTGGATTAAAGAAGAACTTGATATCAGTGTCCACTATTGAGGACAAGGGATATGAGGTGGTGTTCCGCGATGGACAGGTTCTTATGTATCCTAGGGGATCCAATATCACTTCTGCCATAATGATTTGAGTCTTCTATTGGAAACTCTACATGTTCATGTTTCAACCTATGAGAGTGTTGGTTTCAACCACCAACAACAATGATCCGTGCGAGTTGATGGCCCACTTGCACCATGGGGCTTTGAGAATATTGAGGGAGATTACTACAGGGTTACTTGAGTTCAATACTGAGCACCATGATTTGTTAAGTGGTGTGCTTTGGGAAAGTACACCAAGATTTCTTTTCCAAACAGTGACAACAGGGTAGGAGGTATACTTGACTTGATTCACTCTGATGTGTGTCGTCAAATGTCTTCCTTATCATTGAGAAAATGTGAGTACTATGTCACTTTTATTGATGACCACTCCAAGAGGACCTGGATCTACTTCATGAAGACCAAGGATGATGTCTTCAAGAGGTTCCAAGAGTCTAAAGCTCTTGTGGAGAACTAGACAGGGAAGAAGATCAAGGTTTTGAGGCCCGACAATGGGGGCAAGTATACCTCCAATATGATGAAGGATTTCTATGCTAGAGAGGACATCTAGAGGGAGTAAATGATTCCTTACACCCCACAACAGAATGGAGTTGTAAAGAGAAGCTACATGGCCATAGTTGGAGTAGCGAGAGCCCTGATACATGATCAGGGGCTACCAATCTTTCTATGGGCCGAGGCATGCAAAATTGCAGTGTATTTGCAATATAGGAGTCCACATAGAGTGTTGGGGAACAAGATTCCTAAGGGTTTTTTTTTTAGGAAGAAGCTTGAGATTGGGAACTGGGTGCTTGACACATGCCCCTGAGGAGTAGAGGACAATGTTAGAACGCACAGAGGAGAAGGGCATTTTCGAGGGGTGCCACACACAAATGGTCACATTCAACAGGAAAATGTAGCACAAGATGCAAAAGATGGCTAGGACAAACATAATTAGCACGTGGGCAAAAGCCAATACATGAGCTCTACCCCATACCCATTGCCGTCACCCTGGTTCCATAAGCCCTAGATGAGCCTCCTTTATCATTCTAGAACCCATGATTGTCCCAACCCTCGAAGGGCAATGAAATGCCTTACAAAAAAAGGGGGTAGTCACTGATATATCTTACACATCATGCACTTCTCCTTTGAGCTTCGAGCAGTTAATCAATGAAAAATCATAAAAGGAAAAAGGCATATAAAGAAGGGTGGAAAAATCAAGGTCGGGGCACCTCATGTACCACGATTGCTCCCTCAAGCATGAGGTCTATGCAATGTGCAGCACATGGAGTCCAAAATATGGTATTATACTTGGACTTAAGCATCTTTCCAGCAAGAACATAGTTTGAGGCATTATCTGTGATGACCTGCACAACATTCTGCTCTCCCACTTCCTGAATAATCTCATCCAAAAGCTCAAATAGAAGGGTTGCATCCTTCACCTTATCAGATGCATCAACTGATCTCAAAAACATTGTTCCTCGAGGGCAAGCAACAAGGAAGTTAATGATAGTGCGGTTCTTTCCATCAGTCCATCCATTTGACATGATGGAACAACCTGTTTTGAGCCATGGCTCTTTATATTCAGCCAAATACTCATCAATATTACAAATCTCTTGTTGCAAAAGAGCTCCCCTTAAATCATGCGCAGTAGGGCCTTTTAAGCCCTTTCCTGCAACAAAAACAGAGTCCCACATAGCTTGGTAATAAGGTGAGCGAGCAGCATTAAATGGGATATCTGAATCATACCACCATCTAGCAATGTACTGATAAGAAGCTTCTTTGCATTGTTTTTTCTAATGTTGATCCAAAGTGGGTTGATGACTTGGAGTTGGCTGGGACATGGAGGCAGTGGCTGTGGGATTAGCAGTGGATGAGAAATAACTCATGAGGTTGGGTTTCTTTGTTGGGTTTGATCTTTTGCCAACAAGAGGAACACAGTGAAAGGGGTTATTGGTGGAAGGGATAGAAGTGGAGTCTTGAATATCATACTCATCATTTTCATACCCACTCTCTCTCAGCATTTCTACTATTTCTCTCTTCCTTGCAATTTCATCTTGGATGGCCTTCTCCCTAGCCTTAGTCTCCTCAAACTTTTCAAGCTTGGCAAGGTATTCTGCCCTAACTGGACCTAACATTGCTTTAGGTGCATCACATGGCATTACATTGCCTCTTATCCTAGCCAAGCGATGTTTCAATCTAAGAATACCCCCATCTCCAATACATTTTTGACAAAGTTTGCATACCATCTTTCTCTCAACCACATCACAATGGGCCCATGCACTGTCCTTGGCTTTTGGAGGCATCTTGACTTGAAATAATTGAAATTTGGAAATAAATCTGCCATTTAAAAAAAATTGCAGCTAAGATAAATGGACAACTAAGGCTAAATTTATGAAACAAAATGCACATTCAAACATACAAAATTTGATAGCATAGGACTAGAGATTTGAGAGCAATAAAATAGCTAAACACATGAGAAAATAAATACATGAACAACAAGGAAATGATGGATTTTTCAAGTGAAAATTCTTACCTGGCAATGCAAACTAGCTTCCTTAGCATCCTCTTGAAGATGCGAACGCTATTGACAGCTCCAAACTATCTCTAGGATAGCTCCAACTCCAACTCCAACTCCAAGCCTCCAAGATCACTGCTCCGGCAAACACTCAACATTCTCCAAGCTCTCAATCAAACTCACAAACAGAAAATGAGTTGGTGTGAGACAAAGGAAAGGCTGCCCCTGCTTATAAAAGATTGGGGAGGGTGTTTTTGGAGGGAAACAACCCTCCTCTTACCTCCACATATGCCCTAAGGCTGTGTCGCTGGTCGCTAGTGGGTCCGCGCAAGGAAGGGACACCTAACCGGCCGGTTAGGTACGGAACCGACCGGTTTATGCATTAACTGGCTAGTTCCGTATCTAACCGGCCAGTTAGGTCCGGTTAACCGGCCAATTCAGGGGAGACACCACTCAAAACCCGGTTGCAAGGGCAACTGACCGGCCGGTTTGACCAGTTATCGGTTCAAACTGGCCAGTTTTAATAACTATGGTCTAGCCTCATTAGGTCACCTAGGGCATCAATTTCCCTTGAAATTGACCACAGGAAAATTTCGATCTCCTAGGGTCTACTGTTCTGGTGGGTACCCTAGGTCTCCTCCGAATTTGAAGGAAATCCGACGATCAAATTTCTGGATACCCAAGCTCTAGTTCCAAGATCAAATCTTTCCCTAGTGTTCCCAAGGCTAGTACCTAATAGGATCAATTTGACAGTTTTGGGTGAAAATTCTTGTTTGATCCTTTCCCCCACCTTGGCCAGGTTAAGAACATCATTGGTTGCCAAAATCCATCCCCTAACTTGGACTGCGTTCACTTGGCCTCGTGTGGTCCCATTATTCTCCAAAGCCTATTTTTGAAGGACTACTTGGGAATCCAAGTTCCCAAGGGATTTCAGGGATTGAGAACTTCCTTTATAGGTCATATTCTCCTACCTCAACCCTCCAAACCTTATCCCCTCTCCCTAGAAAATCAAGTCCCTTGATTAAAAAGCAAGCAAGTCCCATTCTTCATTCTATCTTAGGGAAATGATCTAAGGGGTCACTTCTCATATATTCATTGATATAACCTACAAACATCAGGTCTCCTCTTGTCGGTGAAAGTCCGTAAAGAGCAGGGAACCTTAGCTGTGGTGACAGTGGACTAAGTCTCCATCGTTGCCCTTAACCTAGCAGTTTCTCTCTTAGGAACCCATTTAGTGAGTGGTAACAATCACTTATAAACATAAAGTCATAAATCACCTTTTTGAGTAATTAATGAAAAGGGTACTAAGGGGATAAAGTGTCTCATGGGTCAGTGTGAGATTAAATCTCCACCATTGATCTAATTGGTTAAGATCTAATCTGAGCCATTAGATTTTAGTGATAGGTCTCTTTTCTTCCTGAGAATTGGAGAGGGAAAAAGGGAGGCTAATAGGAGAAAGTTAGCAGAGGAAGGAAAGTAAAACAAGTGCAGGAGCAAGGACAAACAATACAGAGTTCATGGTGCCCTCTAGCAGAATGCCACTGTACCAGTGTGAGTTTTGAGGGCAGTAATTCTAGATTGGAGCTGCATGATTTTTTGAGTGATTCAGGCACAGTAATCGGGAAGTTGCAGCGGTACTATTGTGCTGTTAGAGCAGCAAATAGTAGGCACAAAATTCGGGGTACTGCGCAGAAATTTTGAAAATTTCTGGGCATGATTTCTGTTGGAATTTGAGTAGCCATGGTTGGTATTTTCATCTTAGGAAGAAATGTAAAATTTATATTAATATGTAATGCCTCCTAAATTACTCAAGTTGGCCAGTTCCCTTTGGAGGCAGCCTTTCGACCCTCTTTAAATACTTTATATAGGAGATCACTTCTCATTTGGATATTGACTTGTGTCTTGGTTATCTCTGATCCATTGAAGTTGGAAGCAGAAGAAGTGGACCGAAAATCGAAAGGAAAAGAAGGGCTTGGCACTTGATCTTGTCATTGGTTACTGGTTTGGCTGTTATCTTGATGTTCTTATTTCTGATGAATTGATGAATTTTGAACTCTCTCTCTCTCATAAGGAAAGGTTTCTGGGTTTTCGCCTTGTGGGGTTTTCCCTGGCTGTAGGCTTAATTTTCTGTGTCTATTGTCTCATTGTTGCACTGTTATCTTTACAGCTCTTTCATGTCTAATTGTTGAAATTTCTTTCTGTATAACTGCTTAATGATATTGGATATTGTATGGATTTTATGCCCATAAATCATTGGCAGTAGTTATCTGTTTGACGGAAATTGTTTCTAGTTTCTTTCTCCTAGAAAAATCAATAATTTTGAGGGTTTGACAGAGCTGTTAGAGTTTCTGCAGCAGCACAGAAATCTAGAAAGTCTGGGAAGAAATTTGAGGGTTATTTGCAACGAGATTCAAGGGGACTGACAACAGCATTTATTGCTGTCAAACTGTACTGAAGTTGTCACAAATTTCTAGGGCCTTTGGACCAAAAAATCAGTGTTAAATTGTGGGATAGGTTGTTATTTTCAGCAAAAAAATTAAGTACAGTAGGCTTATGTGTTTCATGGTTTTTGAATTATTTATGTTTAAGAAAAATAGCAACATAAAACCATGATGGAATGGGCAATAAACTGATGTGATTCCTAAAATTTGAAACTGGTTTGGGTCTACAAATTTCTAAAAATTCTACATGATATGCATACACACACTGTGTGGTGAGAAAATATGACATCAAAAACTCAAATCTGATGAAGCTACAAACATGTCTTTGGGGCTATTGGGTAGTGTTTAGGTGTTTGTGAATTCCTTATTCTGTGTAAAGTATCATGTGAAGCAATTCAGTGGGAAACCGCCACTAGGTAGTGTGGCTAAATCAAGAGTCTTGGATTCCTAGTGATGTCATCACCACACCCTTCGACGAAAGGTTACGAGAGACACTCAATCAGATCATTTTTTGAGTATGGATATTCTGATTTTGTTCTTTTCCTTCTCACTAATAGCTAGAATAATTTGAATTTCCCTTAGAATGATGTGGACTTCTTAGATCTTCATTTCCTGATGTAGATAGAATAATCATGTTATATCATAATTTCCAAACTGCAATGATATGATGCGTGGCTATCCATGGTAGTTATTTTGGTGCATCCCTGGACTTAATGATCAATTAGTGGAAGAGTATAATGATGTAGTATATGTGACTATTGAAAATGGAACTCTGCCTCAGAACTAATGGAAATGAGTTTGTTTATATACTAATAACACAGTTTAAAGAGGTCCTGTTTCCAAATCATGAAGTGGACTAATATTAGTAGTTGTGGTAGAAATGATGATTGATACTGCATTTTGTGAACCTTAGTAATATGTCAGGAACATAAGGTAACAACTTTTGTATCTGTCATGAATATCACTTTGATTGTGTTATTGATAATTCAATTGCAAATTATATCTCTGCTAAATGTTGTGATAAGCAACTCATTTTATTTTCAGGACTCTTTTATATTGTGCTTCTTTTCTGAGAATTTAATTTATAGTGTGATACCAATCATGTCTACATTCTATCTGTATAAACAAGTTTAAGGACCTGATTGTTTGAAATGCAGAGCAAGTTAGAGTTCCAGCTCAGGCTGCAAGAGTTTATTGAGCTTGTTCGAGTTGACCATAGCATGGATGCAATTCAATATGCTCGGAAGCATCTTGCACCATGGGGTTCCACCAATATGAAAGAGCTTCAGCATGCAATGGCTACTCTTGCTTTCAGAAGCAATACTGATTGTGCAACATACAAGGTGAGGCATTTCCTCATTTTTTAACAGGATTTCTTTGCTGCATAGGTGTCGGTGACTGCAAAAGGTAGAATGTAATCCCCATGGGTGTTTTTTTTAGAATCATGAATTTAGCATGTGGAAAAGACACAGGAAGCATGTTTCACCTGGTTAATTTTTCCTTCTTTTATTCACATGGCTAAATTCAGTTGGTTGCTTTCTGTTGTCAAGAATGTTTTTACAATAGGTGAGATGTAAAGCTTACAATACTCAAAAAACCTATTTCTTGTAGAGCTGTTGTCATAGTATTCCTGATCATGTTTAAAATGCAGGGATGTGTACTATATTTTAGTAAGGGTCTTGATAACTGTACCTTGTCATCTTACACAACAATAATTCTATACCTGCATTCTCCCATAGGTTATTCCCCATCAGTCTTCTGGAGCATTTAATTTAGAACAACTGGGATTCCATATTTAAATGTATATGTATATATATTGATAAATAAGTGAATGATGATTTACAGAATAAGAGGTGCTCTGGCTTAAATACAGCCTTGGGGTGTCTCTTGGTGAATGGGCATGATATTTGATCATGCCCTTTTCCTAATACAGCATGCCCTTTTCCTAATACAGCCCAATATAATTACAATTTGTTATAATTAATATTTATATAACATTCCCTTCCTCTCGAAAGATGCTTTGTCCTCAAAGCATACGTAACGACATATGTTGTTGACGAAATGCTTCAGTCTCCCAAGAAGCTTCTTCTTTTGGTAAGTCTTTCCACTTGATTAGGTACTGCTTGATTACACGAGAATGAAGCTTCTTTTCTCTAGTGGATAGTATACCTTCTGGCTATAAGATGAATCTTCCTTCATCATCTAAGAATGGAAGTGTTGTTTACGCTGATTGATGGTCACCAAGTGCCCTTTTAAGGCAAGATACATGGAAGACATTGTGAACACGACTTTTATCCGGAAGGCTTAAACTATATGCAACATGGCTTGTCTTTTTGTTGATCTGATATGGTCCATAGAACTTTGGTGCCAATTTATTTTTTTCTTTTTGTTTCAAGGACAATTGTTTGTATGGCTGGAGCTTCACAAATACCCATTCTCCAACTTCAAATTCTCTTTCGGTTCTGTTTTCGGTCAGCTTGTTGCTTCATACGGTTTCTTGCATTATTCAAATTTTCTTTTAGGGTTTGGACAATCTTTTGGGTTTCTTCTAGTTGGTTTTTAACAGTTGGTAGATTTGTTTGGATGGTAGCTAGATCCTTCCATTTCGGGGGTTTGTACCCATACAAAGCTTGGAATGAAGTCATTTTTGCTGATGTATGGTAAGTAGAATTATACCACCATTCTGCGAGATGCAACCACTGAACCCATTTGTTTTGTTTTTTTGTAGCGCAACAATGTAAGTAGGCTTCCAAACATTTATTGACAACCTCTATTTGTCCATCTGTTTGAGGGTTGTTGTCGCACAGAATATATAGGCACCGCGACAACATCTCTGATCAGGGGTTGTCACCCTGATCCCCAATGTCTCTATTTAAGATGTCTCCTTGTAGACTAAGGGGGGTAGACCCTAACGAAATGAAGAAGGAGAATTGATTGGAAACCAACCAATTCAGGAGACACAGTCAAACAACCAAGTACTTGTTAAGATTTAACGAGATTTTACAGATTCAATTAGATTAAAAGTTTAAGACAAGTGTCTTGTGGAGTCAAATTATCCCGTTACGAAATTAAGATCAAGTAGTTGATAGGTAACTGCTGCTAAAAAGGACAACTATCCTGCTATGAAAATGCCAATCCACTATGACAATATTCAATTCCTCAATTAAATGCTCAATTTATCAAACTGGAAGATAAACACTTTCCAATAATGTGATTTAACCTTTGATTAAATATCGTCTCATAATGCATCTAAAGAGAACAAAACACTTTCATAATCCTTCAATATGATGCATTAAAGATGTTCAATCTAGGAAATAAAGACATGCAATTTATCATCACTTGAAATATTTTGACTAGGCAATTAATATCAATTTCAAGCAATTTAAAACCACAATTAGAGCTAGTTAAACGATCATCAATACCAGCTAAGCATGAAAAATACTTCGAACCAAGTGCAAGCTTTAAACAATTTAAATTCTAAAAAGATATTATCATGAAAAACCCTACAAAAAATGGAATTTAGGATAAGTCTCTGGAATTAGATCCAAAGGGCTCTTCAGATCTTATCTCCTTGGGAGTCAGCTGGTCTAGCCGAGGACTTCCCCAAACACTCAATTCTAAATCCAGAAGAGAAATAAGATAAAACATAAATTTTTCAAGAGTTAGAGGTAACTACCAACTCAATCCAATAAATATTCTTACCCTAAATCTAGTAACCTAAGCAAGATACCTGTGCAATAGATTACTCTACAAGAGCCATTAATCAACAATACGTTAAAATAATCACCAACAAAATATAAAGAACAAGTTTACCATAAAATGCTGAAGAGGAACACCACCATCAAAATAAAACCCCAAAGACTTTGTTTTGTATTATTCCAGAAAATATTACAGGAGAGCTTCAAGAGCATATACACGATCAAAAGATCAGATGCCTGAAAGACTATCAAAGACCTCTAATTTATAGGATAAAATCCTCAACGGCTAGTTTGGTTGATCCCCATCAAAGTAATCTCGATCGTTGAAAAAGATTTGATTATCTTTTAATTTCGTCCGTCGAAATTATAAAGTTTTGAGGAAATTCGAATTTATCATTTTATACCTTTTTAATTAACTCAAAAATAATATTTTTGAGTTAATTACCTAAAACAATTGACTTTGACTTAACCACCAAGGCCCAAGGGTCCAAAATTTCTCGAAATTCTCAATATTCCCTTGGCCCGGGACTTTTAAAAATTTATTTTTTAAGGACTCACGAATTTTGCCTTTGAAGAATTTTAAATCACCTAGGACTTAAAATTAATTAAATTTCTGGCTTAGGATATTTAATTTAATTTGACCAGAAAATTTAATTAATTGACTGAGAGGGGATTTAATTATTTTTCCAACCCTCTTTACATAAGATAAATACATTTTGACACATGAAGGAGGAAAACCCATTCATGATAGACCCTCAAATAGATACCCAATTTTGCGGCTCAAAACATGATTTAGTAGACCAAGTAGATTGTAATAAAGTAATCTATCCAGATAGCTAGGATTATTCCCAAACTACTATTACAAAGACTCGATAGAAAGCACTAGGACTCACTTAGCATCTTGATGACAAAATCCACCCTAGCTTTGGGGTGAGGCTGGAGGGAAAAACTCTGCCGATCACTTGTGTCGAGAAACACAAATGAATCAATGAGACAAAAGATCTCTTAGGATAGAAATCGTCATCAAAATACTAGGCTTACCTAGGTTGTTACATACATGATGGTCTTACTTAGATCATTTACATCATAAACATGCAGAGTGGGTTTACATCGTTTACGAAACTGTCGACTGATGATGAAATCTGAATGGGGTGAACACCTTGAACATGATGAATCCAATTTGCAAAAATGGGGGTGTAATTGCTATGGGATCATTGACACAGAGTGGTCAATAAGGGTGGTAAGCGAAACTCATATTTAGGTAGGTTTCGATATGGTCGAACAATTCCTTCCAGAAATTACCCTTAAATTTGGCATCTCTGTCGCTCACAATGACTTTCGGAAACCCGTGTAGTTTATAAATGTTTTTGCAAAATATCTCAGCGATTTGTTTCGTTTAGTCTGATTTCTTTATCGTAATAAAGTGAGCATATTTGGTGAGTCTGTTGACTAGTACGGAGATCTTATCCTTGCTATCAGATACAAGTAACCCCTCAATCAATTCCTTTGATATTTCTTCCCATTTCTGATTCGAAATGTTTAAGGGGTGAAGTAATCCAGGTGTCATAATATTTTCACTTTGATTTCTTTAACATTTGTCACATTCTGTGCTGTCATTGAAGCCTCTGTGCTATCACTGAAACCTTTGCACTGGTGCTGACTTTGCACTGCTGCCAACTCTGCTTTGCGCTACTCAGTTCCTAACGCTGCTAACCACTGCATCTATCACTCTAGAACTTGGTTGCACGAAATGACACTGGTCCATCCTCCTATTGCTGTTATGGGCTCCTGTAGCAAGGTGATGATCTAAGAGGTGGAGTCCTCAAGGACCCTGCCCATCCTGTAGCACTTTGGGCCTACAAAACAAAATCACCCACCTCTCCCCTGGAGGTATATGGGCAATCATGGCAAACTCCTCCTCCAATCTGGAGGACAACCTATCGATCTGTGCACTGCAACTTGCTGATCCCGTTCTTCCGTCTTGTCCATTTTCTAAAGAGGACACTAAGAACTAAAGTGGCCCATCTTGCCACATCGGAAACACTTGATCTTCGAAATATCTTTCTTTCGCCTACGCTGCTCATGCTGTCCCTTCGATGCGAGGGTTGCATTTTCCTCTTCCTTCTCGATCTTCACCCCATTGAAGCTGCCGCCACTTATGGTGCTCTTCACCAAGTCACTCCTCATCTCCTCTTGTTGTAGATCAACCCAAACTCTTTCCCAATCAGGCAACTTCTCTCTGCCTAAGATACTTTGGACAAAGACTTGCCACTCCTCGAAAACGCCATTAAGGGCAAAACATACAAACTCAGTACCCTGAGGCACTTCTCCCACAACAACCAACTGATCTCAGGTATCCTGAAGCTTCACTAGGAAGGTGTCTATGTGCTCCCCCTTTTGCATCCTCGTGCATCTCATCTTCTCCTACAAGTACATCTTCCGCTGCTCAGAAGACCCTTGATATAATTTGGCCATGCATCCCACATCTCTTTGGCTGTGTCTTTGCCTGCTATGTAAGCTACAATGTGATCTCTCACTCCGTCAAGGATTAGCCTCTTTGCTTTCGCCATCTCCTTCCTGTAGGCCTTATGTTAATCTGCATCTGTAGGCTCAGCTACCACATTGTTGATACAAGTTTTGAGATCATGCTCCTCTATAAGGAAGGAAGCTCTTGCCTTCTAGATAACATAGTTGGAGGCACTTGTTGAACCTCAATACTGTTCCTATTTTCGACATCATTTTCCACCATCTTTTCTTCCTTTTCGCAAAATCCATAAATTCAATTAGTGATAATTGACACATTTTCCATCTGAGAAGACATTTAGATGATCTCTATTTTATATTGTAATGTTTCTTATTATTTAGATAATTTTTGTAATTAGCTACAGAATTCGTGCAGTTCTGTAGCTAATCTTTGTTTCTACAGCCACTGGTATTGTTTGACAGGTTTTGAGAAGAAAATGAAGAAGCGAGTCATTGGGTAGCTTTGAAATTGTCCATATATGGATCATATCCTACTTACCAGTTCATATTTGAGAAGGATGATGCCTACACTCATGGTCAAAGGTTAGTCAAGATAAGGGACGAGATCAACGGACAAAGATTCTCAATTTGCTCTTACGCATCAAATCGAGAAAGAGCTATGAAGACTTTGCTTCTGATTAGACTTCTAGTCTTAGCTTTATTTTACTTTCCATAGGCGAAATTATCTCAAAGAGTTAATTTGAAACTATGTATAAATACCGGTCTGTCGAAATCGGGAATAAGTTGGATTTTGGTGATAATACTGTGATACATTTTAAAATTCTGTTTTGTTAATGAATAAGACCAGTTTCGGACCAGTGATGTGCATATAACTTAAGTAGATTTACACTCATTCTATTGTAGAGGGCCCCTGCATGGAAAATAGGTTTTTACAGTCATTTTGTAGTTTAAATTCTTGTCATTTCATAGTTTAATTCTATGTCATTTAGTTTCTGAATGTTTTCTGAATTAATTGTTTGTATTTACGCACAATTGACTAATATATATTTTGCTCTCGTGAATTGTTTCATTATCATAACTTTGGTAGCATTCAATTGAAATTGTTCTTGCATTCGATTACACAACAATCATAGGTTTTAAATTAGACATCTCGTTTTGCACAATAGACACTCTATAATCTTTGCTTGCCTTAGTCAGTTTTGAATTCAATTAGCACAGTCAATTCAGCTTCGCAGTAATAGATTTGATGCTTTCGTTTCCATGGACTATAGAACATAGTTAGATTAGGATTATATTTCGATAAATCATTCTTAGATAAATTTAAAACTAGATTAGATGCTTTGTTTTTCATAGAATTAGTGTTTTCAATTGGTAGGTAGAATATGGTTTTATTTTTGTTTTGTTGATAGATAGAACATAATTTAGAGATCAATAGAATTCAATAGAATTTAGAATGATCCTTTGTTTAATGTAGAAATTTTGAGCACAACCCTGAATATCAATTTCTCCTTGTTACTTCCATGTAGTTAAATGCCCTTTCCCATAAACATACATTCAACAAGCTGGAAATAATAAATATTTTTGAAAACACAAATTCTGGAAATTTCAAAGTGCTGAAAAATGCAGAAATAAAACTCAAAAGTTATTTCAGCGACACATAGAAAATGACTCGCTAATTTTGGGTCAATATGACCCTGGAAAACCCCCTACAACTCTTGGGGAAAACCAATTCGAAAGCTCTTATTTATTTCTGAATATTGTTTTTACAGAGAAATGAAAAGTACAATAAAAATTCCAGCAACCAGTATTTTACTTATCTTGAAAATCGTGCATAAACTCCACCTCAATTTTTGTGCCAAATGAAAACAGAAAATTATAGCAGAAGGTACAACCTTAAATGCTGTACGGACAACACTGAAACAATGTCGGAATAGTCGTATGACCTCCCTTGAAAACTGTGCCAAAGTTGCCTCGAAATCTTATGCTGTACGACTATTGTACGAACCTCGTTTTGCGTGCTAATGAGTTGTTGTACGGACCTCAAAACAGAGTTGCCTCACTGCTGTATGAACCTCAAAAATTGTGCCTCCTTAACTGCTGTACGGACCTCAAAATTCGTGCTGCAATAAATGCTGTTTTAACCTCCTCAAAATTTGTGCCACTTGCCTCGAACTTCGTGCTACTGCTTGCTGTATGTATTTGCTAAAATCTAGCTGCCTCAGTAAATGTACCAAGGTACTGTTCTTCCTCCACCTCTGCTCGGAAATTTCTTCTTGCTACCTTCTCCTTCTCTCTCAATTTGCTCATGAATGACTGAATGACCTTTTCTCTTCTTTTCCTCTTTTAACCTAACCCTAAGTGACTTTTGGGGAATCCCTAAATCCAATGGCTGAGATAGCTTTAGATCTAGGACTGAGATTAAATGTGCATCTAAATCTCACTTTCTATTTTTTAATTCACCCCACTTTAATAAAGACCCACTTAGCCTTTTATTTCCAAAGTCACTTTTCACTTTCTAATTTCACATTGACTTTATGAAAGTCACTTCAAAATTAGATTTAGTAACTTTATCATTTGTAAAGTCACTTTTAAATTAGATTTGACTTTACCACTTATAAAGTCACTTTAGGAGAAAAGTTAAATACATTTGGACACTTTTCCCTAGGCCAAAGATCAAAGCCTCAGGGAACCACTTGTCCTCTAGTACCCAAATTTTAACACTCTCTCTTACCGAGGAAAGTGTTCCTCACCACACCCATCTTGTCTCTGAAGTAGACGTGCTTACCTCGTGGTAAGGCTTTGGTGAATATGTCTGCTACATGCTCATTTGTGGGAATATACTCAAGCTTCACAGCTCCCTTCTGAACATAGTCTCTGATGAAATGATATCTGATCCCGATATGATTTGACTTGTCATGAAATACTGCATTCTCCGTGAGTTTAATGCAACTCTGATTATCACAGTAAATCATTGAAGGTCTCAATGGTTGACTAAATAAACCAAACGACATCTTGCGAAGCCATATGGCATCACAACTAGCCAGACTGGCTGCCATGTACTCTACTTCCGCTGAACTCAATGCTACTGACTGTTGCTTTCAACTGAACCACGACACAACTGCCAAACCCAACCCAAAACAACACCCTGAAGTGCTCTTCGTATCAGAAGCACAACCTGCCCAATCAGAATCAGTGTACCCTGTCAATCTCACTCCATCTCTCTGTCTATAATCCAGACCATAATCCACTGTCCCCTGCAAGTATCGCAAAATGTGTTTTGCAGCAACCCAATGCACTCTCCTGGGCTCACACATGAACTGGCTCATCGTGTTGATTGCAAAACATATATCTGGTCTAGTGTTGACCAAATACATCAAAGAACCAATTAGTTGTTTATACAATGTGGGATCCACCAACTCAGAATCAGAAGCGTGAAGCTTCTTCTAGTTAGTGATCATAGGTGTCGACATGGGTTTGCAATCCTCCATGTGAGATCTGCTAAGAATGTCCACAATATATTTCCCTTGTCGCAGGAAGATATGCCCCTCCTTCGGCCACAATCCTCTGCGACTGCTCAATGTACACCTCCTCCTGTATGAAGCCATTGAGAAATGTGGCTTTCACATCCATCTGATAGATCTTTCAACCCATCTCTGCTGCTATCCATATAATGTAACAAATGGAAGTATATCGAGCTACGAGAGTGAAGGTCTCTTCATAGTCTACTCCCTCTACATGGGAGAAACCTCTAGTCACAAATCTAACCTTGAACTTCTCGATGATGCCTTCTGCAACGTGCTTTATCTTGTAAAGTCATCTGGAAGTAACCACGGATTTGTCCTTAGGCCTCGACACCATCTCTCAAACATCATTCTTCATGATAGAAGAATACTCCTCCTGCATGGCCTCTCTCCAAACTTGCTGGCTAGCTGCCTCCTCATAGCTAGAAGGCTCAGAGTCAACGATGCTGGCAACTAATGCTATATAGCTACTAAACCGCTCAGGTGGTCTGCTCTCTCTAACTTGTCACTTCG
Organism: Pinus albicaulis; assembly: GCA_034641835.2. Classification (NCBI taxonomy): domain Eukaryota; kingdom Viridiplantae; phylum Streptophyta; class Pinopsida; order Pinales; family Pinaceae; genus Pinus; species Pinus albicaulis. The sequence goes on from CM076583.1 coordinate 683,762,832, forward strand.
GTCCAACAATAGATGTGGCGTCTCTCAAGGTGTCCTGAAGCCACTTGGGCTTTCTCTTCCCCGAGCATTCATGTCCCACCGGAGAAGGAGGTTCCTCATCCTCATCAGAAGCCTGAACTACTGAATGTCTGTGTGCTGTCCTCCTGCCTGAACTTGTGCCTGTAGATGCTAAAGTACCGTGTGAACTATAAAGTACCGTGTGAATACCTAGTGAACTGCTTTGCGGACTGCTCTGTATGCTGCCCGAAGCACCACCCCTCTGACTCTGCGAGCCACTGCTCACTGATGGACCTGACACCGTAATCGATGTACCTCTTGATCCTTGCCCAATGATCCCTGTGACTGACTCAGCTGCTCCTGAGGCTCCGGTGAATCCAGATACTCTAACTCTCGTGACCTCCTGAAAGCCCTATCCTCCTTGCACTTTACATCGTGCCTGACAACAACTCTCCTCTGTGCAGGAATATAAATCCAAAAGGCTTTCGAGGTCTCACTATAACCCACAAAGATGCTCATCTCTGCAGTGGGCTCTAGCTTGGTCCTCTCCTCCTTGGGTACATAGGAGTATGCAATACACCCAAAGATACGAAAGTGACCAACATCAGGCTTCTTCCTAGAAAAAGCCTCCTCCAGAGTCACATGCCCCAAGGCAAAATGTGGAGTCCTGTTCTGCAAGTACACAATAGTGTTGTAGGGTTCTGCCCACAAAAACAACGGTAACCCTTGATCATGTAGCATGGCTTTGGCAGCCCCAACGAAGGATCTGTTCTTTCTCTCCACAACCCTGTTCTACTGGGGGTTGTAAGGAACTGTGAACTCCCTCCTGATGTCTGCCTCCACACAATAATCAACAAACTCACCAGGGGTTTACTCCCCTCCATTGTCCGACTTGAGGGAACTGATCTTTCGACCTCTTTGAGTCTCCACAAGAGCTCTGAACTCTTGAAACTGCTTGAAGACTTCACGCTTGGTCTTCAAGAAATAAATCCAGTTCTTCGTGGAGTGATCATCAATGAATAAAACATAGTACTCATATACACTCAAGGAAACTTGAGACATCCGACCGCTCACATCGGTATGAATCAAATCAAGATTCCCTGTCGATCCGCTGTCACTGCTAGGAAAAGGGGATTTGGCAAACTTCCCCATAGCACATCCTTTGCATGTATCAATATGATCAGAATAAAATCTAGCTCACCTATAGTGATCTCCTGCAATGTCTTGAAGGCCCCATGATACATGTGCCCCATCTTGCGGTGCCAAATCTCGCACAACTCTGAACTGCTAGCTCTGCTGCCGGTACTACTGCTCAGTGCCATAAGGGGCTGAAATGAAAACTTGTACACCTTGGCATGGCGTACACCAATCACTCTAGCTGAATAAGCTGGAGTGCCCCTGGGATATATAAGCACCTGTCCTCTCCTGCATAGTACCTCATACGCTCTGTCCTCCAATGTTGAGACGAAGATAAGGTTTTTCTTCATCCCTGGCACATATAGAACATTCGACACTTTCAAGGGAGGTTTAGGTTCCCTATCAAATGTCAATGTCCTCACATCGACTGCTCTAACAATGTTGTCGAGACCGACTACGACATCTATACTAGTGCCACTCTCTGAAAGCTCTGAGAAGTACTCACGGACGCCTGTCATATGACGGGAAGCCCCACCGTCAACATACCAAATCCTTGAACATGCTTCGCTAGTGGAGGGAAGTGCTCAATCCCTCTCAACCTGTGTGGCAGATGATCCTACACTAGTGGACTCAAAAGCAATGAACCCAAACTAGCGGTCAAAGCTCTCCGAGAAGTCCTTTATCTCTGCTGATGCTGCCATGTTGTTGTCCTTTCCTTTCTTCTTCTTCTCTGGACACACAACTGCATAGTGTCCTAACTTTTGACAATTCCAACACTTGACTTTGGAAAAGTCCTTCTCCTTGTTCACCTGTTGCTTACCTTTACCTTTGCCTTTGCCCCCACCTACACTTGCGGAAAATTGCTTCTTTCCCTTGCCCTTCTTGCCCCTTGCTAACAATGTTACATTGTCATCCTCCTCAACTAGTTTGGCTGCCCCCCGCTGGTTCTTTCTGATTTCATTTTGATTTCATTATGAGGTCCGTACAGTAGAAAGTACAGCCTTGAAAGCTGTATGGACAACACCGAAAACAGTGCTAGAACAACTGTACGACCTCCCTTGAAAACTGTGCCAAAGCTGCCTTGAAATATCTGTTGTACGACTGCTGTATGGACCTCGTTTTGCATGCTGCTGAGTTGCTGTACAGACCTCAAAATTTGTGTTGCAATAAATGTTGTTTTAACCTCCTCGAAATTCATGCCACTTGCCTCGAACTTCGTGCTATTGCTTGCTGTACGGATTTGCGGAAACCTAGCTGCCTTGGTAAATGTAACAAGGTACTGTTCTTCCTCCTCCTCTGCTTAGAAATTTCTTCTTGCTCTCTTCTCCTTCTCTGTCAATATGCTCATGAAAGACTGAATGACCTTTTCTCTTCTTTTCGTCCTTTAACCTAACCCTAAGTGACTTTTGGGGAATTTCTAAATCCAATGGCTGAGATAGCTTTAAATCTAGGGCTGAGATTAAATGTGCATTTAAATCCCACTTTCCATTTTTTAATTCGCCCTGCTTTAATAAAGACCCACTTAACCTTTTATTTCCAAAGTCACTTTTCACTTTCTAATTTCACATTGACTTTATTAAAGTCACTTTAAAATTAGACTTAGTAACTTTATCACTTATAAAGTCACTTTTAAATTAGATTTGACTTTACCACTTATAAAGTCACTTTAGGAGAAAAGTTAAATACATTTGGACACTTTTCCCTAGGCCAAAGATCAAAGCCTTAGGGAACAACTTGTCCTCTTGTACCCAAATTTTAACACTCCTTCTTACCAAGGAAACTGTTACTCACCATACCCATCTTGTCTCTGAAGCAGACATGCTTGCCCCATGGTAAGGCTTTGGTGAATATGTCTGCTACCTGCACATCTGTGGGAATATACTCAAGCTTGACAACTCCCTTTTGAACATAGTCTCAGATGAAATGATATCTGATCTCGATATGCTTTGACTTGTCATGAAATATTGCATTCTCTGTGAGTTTAATGCAACTCTAATTATCACAGTAAATCACTGAAGGTCTCAACAGTTGACCAAATAAGCCAAACAACATCTTGCGAACCTATATGGCGTTACAACTAGTCAGACTGGCTGCCATGTACTTTGCTTCTGCCGAACTCAATGCTACTGACTGCTGCTTTCAGCTGAACCATGACACAACTGCCGAACCCAACCCAAAACAACTCCCTGAAGTGCTCTTCGTATCAGAAGCACAACCTGTGTAATCAGAATCAGTGTACCCTGTCAATCTCACTCCATTTCCCTGTCTATAATCCAGACCATAATCCACTGTGCCCTGCAAGTATCGCAAAAATGTGTTTTGCAGCAACCCAATGCACTCTCTTGGGCTCACACATGAACTGGCTCATCATGTTGACTGCAAAACATATATCTAGTCTAGTGTTGACCAAATACATCAAAGAATCATTCAGCTGTCTATACAATGTGGGATCCACCAACTCGGAATCAGAAGCGTGAAGCTTCTTCCAGTTAGTGATCATAGGTGTCGACATGGGTTTGCAATCCTCCATGTGAGATATTCTAAGAATGTCCACAATATATTTCTCTTGTCCTAGGAAGAAATGCCCCTCCTCCTGCCACACCTTCAAACCCAAAAAGTAATGCATCAAGCCAATGTCCTTCATCTCGAACTCCGAAGCAAGATCTCTCTTGCAGCCCTTTATGAGTCTTTATGCACCCGTAATGACCAAGTCGGCCACATACAACATTAGAATGAGAGGCTCCTCACCTACACAATAAAGTATAGGTTCAGATTTGTATCACTCTTTGTGAAACCCATCTCCTACAAGTACGTATCAATCTTGGAGTACCAGGCTCTAGGAGCTTGCTTTAGGGCATAAAGTGCCTTCTTTAGTTTGCATACATGGGACTCCTTCCCATGCACGTCAATGCCCTGCGGCTGCTCAATGTACACCTCGTCCTGTATGAAGCCATTGAGAAATGCAGTCTTCACGTCCATCTGGTGGATCTTCCAACCCATCTCTGCTGTTATCGATATAATGGAGCAAATGGAAGTATATCAAGTGACGGGAGCGAAGGTCTCCTCATAGTCTACTTCCTCTACCTGGGAGAACCCTCTAGTCACAAATCTAGCCTTGAACTTCTCGATGCTGCCAAATGTAGCGTGCTTTACCTTGTAAAGCCATCTGGAAGTAACCACAGATTTGCCCTGAGGCCTTGACACCACCTCTCAAACATCATTCTTCATGATAGAAGAATACTCCTCCTGCATGGCCTCTCTCCAGACCCGCTGGCTAGCTGCCTCCTCATAGCTAGAAGGCTCAGAGTCAACGATGCTGGCCAGTGGCAACCAATGCCATATAGCTATAAAACCGCTCAGGTGGTCTGCTCTCTCTAACCTATCTCTTCGGCCCAGCAATAGATGTGGCCACTCTGAAGGTGTCCTGAAGCCACTTGGGCTTCCTCTTCCCTGAGCATACTTCTCCCACCGGAGAGGGAGATTCCTCATCCTCATCAGAAGCCTAAACTCCTGAATGTCTGTCTGCTGGCCTCCTGCCTGAACCTGTGCCTGTAGATGCTGAAGTACCGTGCATAGTTATTAAAACCGGAACCGATGGACCTAATGAACCCGATTTCGAACTGGAACCGGTCTAACCAGTAGTGGTTAGATCTCCATGAACCGGTTTTAAAAAAAATACATTAAATAATTATTTTCTAATAAAAAAAACTATTTTTAAGATTTGCAACCATGATTCCAAGCCAATAGAGACAAAATATGCAAAGTTCGCTTATTTATATACCATGCAAAGGTGAATATATCAAAATGGCACCGAGTGCAATACATATCATTGAAAAATACATAAGAAATGAGGCTCCAAATGGCCCATAAAGTCCAAAAACAATGCTACAAGCTATGAGGCCATTGGCCTAATACAAGACTACACATGAATGATGATCAATCATCAAATTCATCCCCGCTACTAGACACAGGATCAACATCGGCTGCTACATAGACATCATCTAGATCAGAGTTTGAGGATGCCTCGGCCTCAAGCTTATCTGCAACCTTAGTACCCCTGCCACCAATAACAATAGAAGTGGACCTAATGGAAGCACGAGTTACTCAAGGTGCATGACTAGTGTCGTCCATTGGTTGTTTGCCTTTGCTTGATGCAACTACCAATCCTGGGTCTGCGTCTGATGGCGCCACCAAATCTGCTTCAAATTCACCCACCGCTACTGCTGCATCAAATTCAAAATCAGCCTCAAACACTGGATCTTCAGTCTCCTCCACCCATTCTAATGTTGAATCAATATCATCCAACACAATGGGATCTAGATCAGGTGTTTTGCTCATCAGTTGGTTCCGCCTGAAGCGAAGGTTGTATTGCACAAACACAAGATCATTTAACCGTTTCTGTTCCAAACAGTTTCTCTTCTTTGTGTGTATGCGCTAAAAAACAGACCAATTGCGCTCACAACCTGAAGCACTGCAAGTTTGGCTGAGGATTCTAATTGCAAACTTTTGCAATTGAGGACATTGGCCGCCAAATGACTCCCACCAATGTCCTGCAAATAAAAAGACATTCATTAGTAACATAGTTTATTTCATTACTTATTTACAAACAATTTAACTTGAAAGAAAAACAAATTGGAATTGCTTACCTGGTTGATCCACATCTCTTGCCATTTTTTCCAAGTTCTTTCCAAAGGTACCAGCTGCCATACTGAAATGAGTAAGTTGTTTATGTGTTTCCAAAAGGTCTGCACGGTTAGGGACCATGCACTCCAAGCAATCAATCAATCCAGATCTGACCTCCCCATCCTGCTGATCTCCTAGCCGAGCTCTATAATGATACTTTGGGTTCAAAAAATACCTAGCTGCATGTATAGGACAATGGAGTTGATTGTTCCATCTGTTATCAATGATCTCCCATATCCGGCCATATTTTGCTAACCTGTCCCTATAAGCTGCCCGTATCTGCTCCTTGGCCAGATCCATAGCCTCATAAATGTATCCCATTGCTGTCTTTTCCCCATCCACCATCCTTAGCACCTTAACAAGGGGCTCAGTAATTTTTACCAGCTCTGAAGACCTTTTCCAAAAATTAATGTCAAAGACTTTCTTTTTGGTGTCTTTTCCATCTTTTCTACGAGCCCACCGGGATTCAGTCCAATCATCAGAAGAAAACATTTTCTGCAGGTTTTTCTGTTGAGAATTGAGACATTGCAACGTGAGGAAGTGAGTTGCAAATCTCGTAATGGCAAGCCTAACAAGCTCTTTGCCCCTAGTGTTTTTCCTCATTAGGCTCAATACCCATGAGTAGTTGTAAATGTATTTTGTAATGCACTTTCCATGTTCTACAATGTTTTTTACCCATTCCACTTTGCCTATGTCCTCAAGCATGAGGTCTATGCAGTGTGCAACACATGGAGTCCAAAATATGGTATTATACTTGGACTCAAGCATCTTTCCAGTAAGAACATAGTTTGAGGCGTTATCTGTGATGACCTGCACAACATTCTGCTCTCACATTTCCTGAATAATCTCATCCAAAAGCTCAAATAGAAGGGTTGCATCCTTCACCTTATCAGATGCATCAACTGATCTCAAAAACATTGTTCGTCGAGGGCAAGCAACAAGGAAGTTAGTGATAGTGCAGTTCTTTCCATCAGTCCATCCATATGACATGATGGAACAACCTGTTTTGAGCCATGACTCTTTATATTCAGCCAAATACTCATCAATATTACAAATCTCTTGTTGCAAAAGAGCTCCCCTTAAGTCATGCGCAGTAGGGCCTTTTAAGCCCTTTCCTGCAACAAAAACAGAGTCCCACATAGCTTGGTAATAAGGTGAGCAAGCAACATTAAATGGGATATCTGAATCATACCACCATCTAGCAATGTACTGATAAGAAGCTTCTTTGTATTGTTTTTTCCAATGTTGATCCAAAGTGGGTTGACGACTTGGAGTTGGCTGGGACATAAAGGCAGTGGCTGTGGGATTAGCAGTGGATGAGAAATAACTCATGAGGATGGGTTTCTTTGTTGGGTTTGATCTTTTGCCAACAGGAGGAACATAGTGAAAGGGGTTATTGGTGGAAGGGATAGAAGTGGAGTCTTGAATGTCATACTCATCATCTTCATACCCACTCTCTCTCAGCATTTCTACTATTTCCCTCTTCCTTGCAATTTCATCTTGGATGGCCTTCTCCCTAGCATTAGTCTCCTCAAACTTTTCAATCTTGGCAAGGTATTCTGCCCTAACCGGACCTAACACTGCTTTAGGTGCATCACATGGCGTTACATTGCCTCTTATCCCAGCCAAGCAATGTTCCAATCTAAGAATACCCCCACCCCCAATACATTTTTGACAAAGTTTGCATACCATCTTTCCCTCAACCACATCACAATGGGCCCATACACTGTCCTTGGCTTTTGGAGGCATCTTGACTTGAAATAATTGAAATTTGGAAATAAATCTGCCATTTAAAAAAAATTGCAGCTAAGATAAATGGACAACTAAGGCTAAATTTACGAAACAAAATGCACATTCAAACATACAAAATTTGATAGCATAGGACTAGAGATTTGAGAGCAATAAAATAGCTAAACACATGAGAAAATAAATACATGAACAACAATGAAATGATGGATTTTTCAAGTGAAAATTCTTACCTGGCAATGCAACTAGCTTCCTTAGTGTCCTCTTGAAGATGCCAATGCTATTGACAACTCCAAACTATCTCCAAGATAGCTCCAACTCCAACTCCAAGCCTCCAAGATCACTGCTTTGGCAAACACTCAACACTCTCCAAGCTCTCGATCAAACACACAAATAGCAAATGAGTTGGTGTGAGACAAAGGAGAGGCCTCTCCTGCTTATAAAAGATTGGGGAGGGTGTTTTTGGAGGGAAAGAAACCTCCCCTTACCTCCACAAATGCCCTAAGGCTGTGTTGCTGGCCGCCGGTGGGTCCACGCAAGGAAGGGACACCTAACCGGCCGGTTAGGTATGGAACCGACCAGTTTATGCATTAATCGGCCGGTTCCGTACCTTACTGGCCAGTTAGGTCCGGTTAACCGGCCAATTCAGGTGAGACACCCCTCAAAACTGGGTTGCAAGGGCGGTTGTGACCGGAAGCTTATCTAACTGGCCAGTTTGACCGGTTACAAGTTCAAACCGGCCGGTTTTAATAATTATGGTACCGTGTGAACTGTCCATCAATGGACTACCTAGTGAACTGCTCTGCGGACTGCTCGAAGTCCCCTCTGACTCTGCGAGCCACTGCTCACTGATGGACCTGACATCGTAATCGATGTACCTGTTGATCCCTGCCCATTATATCCCTGTGGCTGAATCAGCTACTCCTGGGGGTCTGGTGAATCCAGATACTCTAACTCTCATGACCTCCTTGTTAAATTTGGACAACTAGGTCCAAACTCCATGTTATGATGCTCAGATTAAGAGGCTAATATTTTTGTTGGATTCCTCTTTCGGAGAGGTGTAAAATCCATATATAATATCTTGTTAAATTTGGACAACTAGGTCCAAACTCCATGTTATGATGCTCAGATTAAGAGGCTAATATTTTTGTTGGATTCCTCTTTCGGAGAGGTGTAAAATCCATATATAATATGTCTTAATCCGATGAGCAGAACATTTATTTTGAATTTATTATTCTTAATAAATTATATGTGCAGGTCGGCCTTAAGGTTGCACGCCCCCAGTAGATGTGTCACACGCCCCAATGATGGATATAAATACAGGCAAAGTTGGAGAGCATTTCATCACAACACAACTCACATCTTCTTCTCTCATCTGAAATAGTACGAGCTACCTGGAGGACGAGTTCAGCCACACGTGTGAAGGAGAAGAAGGACAAAACAGTACGGCTGAGTTGAAGGACGATTTTCTGCAGTTAGGGTTTTGCAGAAAGTTTGACCAGCGTTGACTTTGGTCAACGCATGGTCCGATTGGGCTGAAAACTTGTGGGAAGTTCGATTTTGGAAGGCCGTACTACTTGGCACAGAAATCGAGGTCAAAAGGTTGACCAATCTACTGCTGCGTTGACTTTTAGCTTGCTGCCCTGCGTTGACTTTTTCAGGACAACGTTGACTTTTTTTGGAGTTGACTTGGTTTGACTCGTTTGCTGATTGGAGGACTGTTGTGACACATGCTGGGTTGGCTGACCAAGGAGACTTTGCTGGTTGAAGCATCCTGTTGACCGCCGTAACGAACCACCACATTTTTCCTGTTTCTGATTGTCTTCTGTAAGATCCACTTATATGTTCTATCTGCATTTTGCTTAACCATTTGTATGATTGTTGTGAGAAAAGTAAAATTGCTCCTAGCATAGAACATCTACAAAAATTTACATGGTATCAGAGCTGAGGTGAAGACAAACTCTATCTTTAGCAATCATCACCGGAAGAAATGGGTTCCACTAGTCTTGAATTCAAGAAAGAATGACAAGCTGACTGGAAGGGATGACTTCCATGCCTGGAAGATGATATTAGATCTCAAATTGGAGGATCATGATCTCTTGGATCATGTGACAGGGAAGATTCAAGAACCTCCATCCAATGCTACCGCTGCTGTTAGAAACAAGTATAAGAAGGGTGAAATCAGAGCAAAGCTGTTGATCAAGGAATCCATACATAAGAGTCTGGTTGCCTATATATCTGAACTAGGCACATCCAAGGAGATGTATGACAAATTGATCCTTATGTTCAAGGTAAACAATGTGAACCAAGTGTTATTCCTCAAGAACAAGTTGAAGAATATGAAGAAGGGCCGCGATGAGTCTATTCAAACTTTCTTTCTGAAATTGACCGAAACAAGGAACAATCTACTAGCTATTGGGGAGACAATAGCTGATCGTGAGATGGTTCTCACCGCACTTGGAGGACTCCCATATGAATGGCAAGTATTCACAACTACCATTCTCAACAATAATACCATTCCTAACTTTGATGAGCTTCTGTCTAGATGTATGCAAGAAGCAACAAGGATGAAGGAATTCGATAATGACAGAAATGTTGCCTATGGTGCTCATACCCGAAAGAAGAACTCTGGTGGTTCTAAGGACAAAGGAAGAACAAGGACTCAAGAGAAGAAGGGAAAATGTTTCACCTGCCATAGGCCTGGTCACTATGCTAGAGAATGCCCCTTCAAGAAGGATTCTCCCGATAATGATGATAACAACAACAACCGAAGGAATGGGAATCGAAGAAATGACAAATCCAAAGGAAAGAGGAAGGCTCACTTTGGAGGAAACAATCAACCTTCTAAAAGGTCCAGAAATACCAGATACGAGGAGTCTAATGTTGTTGATAAAAGAAATGAGTATATTCTTGTATCTGCTCTCTCAGCTACATCTCCGCCCGACACTATGGATGTCTGGCTAATCGATAGTGGTGCCTCAAGACACATCACCGGATTCAAGGAAGCACTTTCTGACATGGTTGAAAGGGATACTAATCTAGAAATTATCCTTGGGGATAATGCCACTTATCCCGTGAAAGGGACAGGGACTGTGACCCTCCACTTGTCTCAAGGACAAGTCCTACGTTTGCAAGATGTACTCTATGTACCTAAATTGAAGAAGAACCTTGTGTCTGTATCTGCCATGGAAGACAAAGGATTCAATGTAACTTTCTCTAATGGAAAGGTGCTCATGTGGAAGTAGAGCTTCAATGAAGTTGTCTCAATTGGTTTTAGAGTTGGTACACTCTACCAGGTTGGAGGGAGTCCGTTGGGAGCTATGACTTGTGATACTATCCGTCAAACCGAACTATGGCACCGGAGATTTGGACACCTTCATTACAAGGCTCTTCCCGAAGCAAGGAAGGTGGTGACAGGGATGCCTGACTTTGGAAATAATCATGAAGGTGTATGTAAGGGCTGTGCTGAAGGAAAACATACAAGGGGACCTTTCCCCTCAAGTGTCACAAAGACATCTGATATATTGCAACTGGTCCATTCTGATATATCTGGTATGTTGCCCGTGACATCCCTGGGGGGATGTTCTTACTACATGACATTTACCGATGACTTCTCTCGCAAAACCTGGATATACTTCTTGAAGAAGAAGGATGAGGCTTTCATGTGGTTCCGTACCTTCAAAGCCTTGGTGGAAAATATGACCGGAAAGAAGATCAAGATTTTGAGGACCGACAATGGCACTAAATATGAGTCAAATGAGTTCAAAGACTTTTGCAGAGAAGCTGGCATTAAGAGGGAGACTACCACTGCATATACTCCTGAGCAGAATGGTGTTGCTGAACGCAAGAATAGGACTATTGTGGAAGCTGCCCGTGCCATGCTATGTGACCAGGGTCTACCGAAGTTTCTGTGGGGAGAAGCCGCAAATACTGCTGTGTACATTCAAAACCGATGCCCTCATTCCGCTTTGGACTCCAAAACTCCCGAAGAGGTTTTCTCTGGTAAGAAACCTGATGTCTCACATTTTAGAATTTTTGGATGTCCCGTCTATTTTCATGTGCCGAAAGAAAAGAGAAGTAAGCTGGATGCTACTGGGAAGAAAGGAATGTTTGTGGGCTACAGTGAGACTTCTAAGGCCTATAGAGTCTATGTACCCGGTCAAAGGGAAGTAGAGATAAGCCATGATGTCACCTTTGACGAAGATGCTTCCCTGAAGAAAGTAGTAGATCTTCCAAGATCTGGAGAAAATCATGAAGAAAGGCCTGGAAATCTGGAAGAACCGCAGGATGAGACAATGCCTGATATTGAAGGACCAATGGACCCTATTGATCCATCTCCTTCATTGGGAAAGAGACCATCATGGCTCAGGGACACCCTCGAAGATGCTGAGGGTCATGCTGCCCCAAGGGGGACATTCCGAGAAAGCAAGAAGCCGTGTAGATACCAAGGGTATCTAGTTGCCATGAGTACTATTGTACAATCTGAACCTGGATCTTTTGAGGGAGCCGTAAAGCATCAAGTTTGGAAGGATGCTATGCACGAAGAATATGAGTCCATAATGAAGAATGATGTCTGGGATGTGGTCCCGAGACCGAAGGACAAATCTGTTGTCACCGCTAAATGGCTCTATAAGATCAAACATGGATCTGATGGGAGTGCTGAAAAGTTTAAGGCAAGGTTTGTTGCCCGTGGCTTTTCTCAAAAGGAAGGAATTGACTATGATGACATATTTGCACCTGTGGCACGATATACCACCATTCGATCAATCATAGCCCTTACTGCTACGCAAGGATGGAGTCTTCATCAAATGGATGTCAAGACCGCTTTTCTGCATGGTGCAATAAAGGAAGAGGTGTATGTGGAACAACCTCTGGGATTTGAAGTTCAGAATCGAGACACTCATGTCTGCAGGTTGAAGAAAGCCCTCTATGGGTTAAAACAAGCACCCAGAGCTTGGTATGAGAGGATGGATAGTTACTTGATGAAGTTGGGCTTCACTCGAAGTAATGCTGATCCGAACCTTTACTTCAAGGTTGTACAGGGGAAGCCTCTCATTCTGGTGCTGTATGTGGACGACCTCTTCCTGACAGGTGCTGACCCTCTCATTCATCAAAGCAAGAGGGAGCTTGCTGCTGAGTTCGAGATGAAGGACCTAGGACTGATGCACTACTTCCTAGGCCTAGAGGTCTGGCAGAGACCTGGAGAGATTTTCCTTTCTCAAGGAAAATACATTGTGAAGCTTCTGGAAAGATTTGGAATGGTGGACTGTAAGTCCGTGTCGACACCGATGGAACTCAACTTTAAGAAGTTGAGTGGCAGCGCTGCTGGGCCTATCTTGGCCAATCCTACCGAGTATCGTCAACTCATAGGAGCTTTGATGTTCTTAGTGAACACCCGACCAGATATATGTTTTGCAGTGAACACTTTGAGTCAACAGATGGTTGAGCCTCATCATTTTCACCGGGTTGGTGCCAAGAATCTTTTGAGATATCTTCGGGGCACGATAAACCATGGGCTGAGATACACTGCCGGGAGTGTGACACTCCGTGGATATACTGATGCCGATTGGGCTGGCAGTGTGGTGGATCGTAAGAGCACATCGGGATGCTGCTTCAATCTTGGTTCTGCTTCGATCTCATGGATGAGCAGAAAGCAGAAGTCGGTGGCTTTGAGCACCGCTGAGGCCGAATACATTGCTGCAAGTATGGCCTGTTGTGAAGCAGTTTGGTTGCGTAAGCTCTTTAGTGAGCTGTTTGGACATGTGCTAGATACCACTGTGATACTCTGTGATAACCAGAGTGGGATTCGTATGACTGAGAATCCCGTGTTCCACGACCGATCCAAGCATATTGATATCAGGTACCACTTTATCCGGGATATGGTACAGCGAGGCGCCGTAAGGCTCGATCATATAGGAACTGATGAGCAGGTCGCGGATATTCTCACTAAGCCCCTGGGGAAGGTCAAGTTCCTAACCTTCCGTGAGAGTCTTGGTATCGTGGAACGACCCTATGATGTGGGTCCCGTTGGACGATGAGCTCTGGGAGCTCTGGGGGGCTTTGGGGATAGCTTCTCGGAGCTATAAGCACTCATAATGCTTCTGCCCCACCCTTGTGATTATTGAGCCGGTTCGCCTCTCATTTATCTGTGCCCCGTATGCATCCTACCCATTGAGTTCAGGGCTCATGGGAAGTACCTCTCATTTGGCCAATGAGGTGGGAAAAGCTAGAGACTATTAGCAAAGACTGATGGACGCATCAGAGATTGCCGTACTCTCTATCTAGGATGGCACGGCCCAACCACTTGATCTGGGATCAAGTTTAGTGAGGTCTGGGACCTCTGCCTGACTTCGGGTCAGATGAACCAACTTTGGGTTGGTTGGATACTCTTTATGAGTTTGATAGAGGTTTTGAACCTCTGGACTGATTATGTCAGTCGGGGGATGATGTCTTTGTGACTGACCCACTTCTGTTCTGAAATAAAGAGGCCAGCAAAGCAAGTTACGGCGGGATGACGTACGATGTTTGATTGCACTGATGGATGGAGTTCTCCCTAGTTGAGAGGGAGTGTTAAATTTGGACAACTAGGTCCAAACTCCATGTTATGATGCTCAGATTAAGAGGCTAATATTTTTGTTGGATTCCTCTTTCGGAGAGGTGTAAAATCCATATATAATATATCTTAATCCGATGAGCAGAACATTTATTTAGAATTTATTATTCTTAATAAATTATATGTGCAGGTCGGCCTTAAGGTTTCACACCCCCAGCAGATGTGTCACACGCCCCAAATGATGGATATAAATACAGGCAAAGTTGGAGAGCATTTCATCACAACACAACTCACAACATCTTCTCTCATCTGAGTTAGTACGAGCTCCTTGGAGGACGAGTTCAGCCACACGTGTGAAGGAGAAGAAGGACAAAACAGTACGGCTGAGTTGAAGGACGATTTTCTGCAGTTAGGGTTTTGCAGAAAGTTTGACCAGCGTTGACTTTGGTCAACCCATGGTCCAATTGGGCTGAAAACTTGTGGGAAGTTCGATTTTGGAAGGCCGTACTATTTGGCACAGAAATCGAGGTCAAAAGGTTGACCAATCTGCTGCTGCGTTGACTTTTAGCTTGGGTTGACCGTTTTCTTCTTCAGATTGACTTTTAGCTTGCTGCCTGCGTTGACTTTTTCGGACGGCGTTGACTTTGTAGATTGACTTGGGTTGACTCATTCTTTGATTAAGTCTGTTATGACTAAAATTCATTTGGTAATATTAGACTTTCTTTAGTTGAAACATCTGATGACCAGCAAATATGCACACACATTTTCCTGTTTCTGATTTGTCTTCTGTAAGATCTACTTATATGTTCTATCTGCATTTTGCTTAACTATTTGTATGATTGCTGTAAGAAAAGTAAAACTGCTCTTAGCATAGAACATCTACAAAAATTTACAATATTGTAATCATATGCTCTAAAATCTTTGTTTTCAAATGCTTTATATTTTTAATATGGTTTAATTTGAGTGTACATTCTAGCTATCCATAAAACCTATCCCCTAAACTAAGTTCAACATAGCTTATTTCATAAACATAACTTCATGAACCTCAAATCTCACCTTAGTATTCATAGTCATAACTTGTACTAGGATTATGTCTATACTAAAAGAAAATATTGAATTCTTATCATTGATTACGGCATTCGGGAACAATACCTTGTTATCACCTTCAAAAGTCAACAACTAACTATATACATAGTGGCTTACCACTTTTGTGGATCAATGGCCTTCACTATTATTATACACCCCAATACACTTTGTGTTGAAAGATAACATTCTAATACACTGAGTGATAATAGATATATGGCCATGTCAATTGGGTTTATCAGATATCTTGGGTGGTTGGGAGGAATGATTGTTGTTCTCCCCACCCAAGTTCAATTCCCACAAGTGACATGTTGAGCTCATAATGAGTACATTGTTGTGATGGCTTTGAGACTTATTGTTCACTGGGACTATGCCCTAAAGATTCTAGGGTTTACCTTGGGAAACATTGTCGAAATGAGGGGAAGTACTCAAGGGTTTTCCTTGGGCTTTGTAACTTGGAAGAAAAGATAATGGATATGCCCAATTAGTTGAGACTCGAACCACATTGGTGATCAAGGATTGTGTGAAAGCTCCCAAGTTCAAGCAAGTGAGAAACTGCAACAAATTCAAAGTGGTCTTAACAATTCGAGATTCTATTGGACATTAGGTTCAATCTTGGCTCTACAGTATCTCCTCATTCACACTACCGAGAATGATATATGTATCAGCAACTACCTCTAGAGTGTCGGTAGGAAGTACTTGCAATTTCATTGCATGTTAACATGTACTCGCGCATGTTGGATGGTGTCAATAGACTATTGCATAACAATGTATCAAAGTTGACCAGTGCATAACATTGGTAGACCAATGCATAATAGTGGTATCAAAGTTGAGTCAACAAATTACCTTACCCTTGTAAATATTGTCAAAGAAGAACATAGTTATACCTCTAGTGTTGATGATGGCCAAGGCTCTCAAAACATAAATGATAAAGTAACACAAATAGTAAAAGCAATGGAATATTAATTCGAAGCCACAAGGACAAGAATGAAAGCCTTTTCTGAATTGAATGGGATGGAGCAGCATAAGTGAAATCAATAGGTCTACTTTCAATTTTTAACAGCCAAGCAGCTATCATGTTACCCATAGTTTTCGTCCACCATAAATGATCAACAAAGGAATGGTGTGAATAGAAATGAAAAATAAAAGTCTCGAAAATGAGTTAAATCAATAGCATTCATGATAGAGGTTCTAAAACAATAATTGTCTTTTGGAGAGATGCCAAACAAAGAAAATGTTGGACAATATCATAACAGAATGAAGGCTTTGGTTGTTAGAATATCAAATATTTCGATAAGTATTAAATGCCCAAACTTAGAGATGGAATCAGAAAACAAAAAGATCTCAACTACAAAACTTGTAACAACAACAAATCAAGACACTGCTAAACGCTACTAGCCTTGCACTCAAACCAAAAGGATAGAGAAAAATCAAACCCTCCGCCATCCCATATAAAGAACAAGCATAACAATAAGAAGAAAAAACAAACTTGATCTTCAAAAAACATTTTCCTTTCCAAAGAGAGTATACAAAAAATGAGGATGTAGACATTGGCACAGACCTTTTCTCCATCTAATGCCTCACCAATAACCAAGAATTCCAGAGCGGGGATTTAGAAAAGAGGAAGAAAGAAATAAACAAAAACCAACTAGCACCCAACACTTGACAAGCGAATTTTCACTCACTGGCGTAATTAAAGGGCCCCTAAAGTAGGGAGAGCTTTTACATCCCTGAATAAGGATCCATATAAAGACGAAATTAGCCTTGCACTATTATGATAGACTCATTTTTTTAAGGGAGAATTTTGATGAAAAAATATGCCAACTTAAATATAAACTATGATGTGGACCCACCTACAACAAATTCATAAGATGTGGGCTCTAATTAAATTCAACATAGGTTGCCGACAAACGATCACAAGGTAAAACTCAAAAAGGAGTACTCAACTAGTATGAATAGGGCTCAATTTGGCCTGATTTTCACACATCATTACTGTAGCTTCTCTCCTTATTTTCTGTGCACTTCTTGATTGAAATTATGAAATCGCTCTAGTCTTTAACCCTATATATTGCAGTACTTCATGTACATTCAAAATAAAGAAAAAAAAGGTCCGCGTAATTAAAGGGCCACTAAAGTAGGGAGAGCTTTTACATCCCTGAATAAGGATCCATATAAAGACGAAATTAGCCTTGCACTATTATGATAGACTCATTTTTTTAAGGGAGAATTTTGATGAAAAAATATGCCAACTTAAATATAAACTATGATGTGGACCCACCTACAACAAATTCATAAGATGTGGGCTCTAATTAAATTCAACATAGGTTGCCGACAAACGATCACAAGGTAAAACTCAAAAAGGAGTACTCAACTAGTATGAATAGGGCTCAATTTGGCCTGATTTTCACACATCATTACTGTAGCTTCTCTCCTTATTTTCTGTGCACTTCTTGATTGAAATTATGAAATCGCTCTAGTCTTTAACCGTATATATTGCAGTACTTCATGCACATTCAAAATAAAGAAAAAAAAAAGGTCCACATAGCTTAGTTTCATTATTCTCCTTTGGGAAAAAGCGGTTGTTTTCACAAATGCAGTATCATCAACCTCAGAACTAGTCTTAGAACTGGTGATGATAAGCTTGTACTGACTCTGCCTCCATATTGAAAGTAAACTCCCATTATTGATTCCATTAAACAGGGTTATAATAGCATGCAATGGATTACCACCTTTGAGGGTCCAAAACATTTACTATACATGTATATTATGTAAGTATATGACTGCACTAGGTTATTACTTAAAACCACACTCGAGGATCAACAGCCTTCACTATTATTCTACACTTTTTCATGTATGTATGTGTGAGTATTATTCTACGCACACTCTTTGTCTCTGTCTCTTTCCAAATCCCTGATGCATGTCCAATCTCAGAGCACATCAGTAAAAGTTCAATAAAACAATATTTGTGCATCGTAAGCAAAAAAACATTTGGAGAGAGAGTGGGTTAGGAAAGCTTCGGAGAAATCCAGCTAGATTTAAACATCAGGTGCCTGACAGCCCAACCCACAAAAAAACCAAAAAAAACACTAAACTAAATTTTCATCTTTTAATGATGCTCCCCTCTATTCACCTAACATCTTCCCATTCTTTGTTTTTGATCTTATGAAAACTTTAATGTTTGCAACAATGCATGTTGATTCACTGTTTTTCCTGTGTTGATTCTGAGTGCTTCTTGACCATACCCATGTAGAGAATATAGAGGATCTAGATTTAGATGATTTGATTGTAGAGTGTAGTCTGGTTATTTTTGGACTGTAGAGGCCATTCTCATCCTCGATGATTATGTATTTCGATTCAGAGACGTATTTCATTCTGTGTTGTTTTTATATATTCACCTTTACATGATATATGCTTGAGAAAACTTTGCATATTTTCTATCTAATGATTTGGATTTACATTGACATGCATGAATATATTTTTTAATCAAAATTTGAATATTTCATGTATGTTTTGGTCAATGGGTTTGTTTTTGGATTTTCTCCTAGTTCAAGTGTTTCGAATCTATCAGTTTAGTTATGGTTCCAATTCTGGTTCTGGTAACATTGCTCACAGTTTCATCTCTTTATCAGATTATTGGCTCATAGTTTTTATCTTCAACTGACCCTTCTTTTCAACTTTATTTTATTCAGTTCGTGTTTTATTATTTCTATCTTCTAAGATATTTTGTAAGTTAGTTATTGTATTTCATTTGTCTAGTATTTCCTTTGTTGTTTTGTTTGTTCTTTATTGTATCATAATCAACATATCCGCTTTGTAAATTCTTTTTGGATTGACTTGACTTATCTTTAACTTTAAATTTTTTCATAATTAACATATCTGATCTGTAAAAAAAATTTGGATTGACTTGATTTATCTCCAACTTCAATTTTTTGTCATAATATTTCAATGTTCCACCAAGATTCCAGGACGGGGAGACATGGGAACAAAGAGGTGCACAAAGGAGGCATGTGGGAGCACCCCCAAATTTCCCCACATTGATTCATACATCATAAATGATTAAATGAAATAGAAATGGTAAAATATTGTAAACATTGATTTAAATTCATCTTTCATTATTCTAGAATCTGATTAGTAGTACTAAGCAAAATAGTATATATTAAAGTCTGAAGACTGGAATAGTAAATTGAAATCATTCAAACTCAAAAACAGTAAAAACTGACAAAGCTTGGTCTAAGGTCTCAAGACTCAAAAGTTAAAACTAAAAATGAACAATGAACTAATGTTTTCAAAATCGGACCAGTGTTGATCAAACCAGTGGACCCCAAAATTGGGAATTGGACCAATTTTACTAGGGTCATGAGAAAGGAGTTAAATAATCAATGCCACCAACACCAAGGTACATAGAAAGCTTGGTGCTCATGATTAAATGCTAGTTCCATACCCTCATACATGATAGAATCCAGTGAAAACATTGCAATCCCCCAAATCCCAAAAACTAATTAAGTCTGCTAGAATTTGAGTGGGATCTAGAATTCTACTTTTTCCATAAGAAATCCAATGAGGATGGAATGCTAATTTTAGTTAACAATGGTATGTTCTATCCTTAACATAATTAATTCAATGTCATTTTAGCAGCCCAATGACAATTTCCAATTTAATTTTCAATAGCAATCACATAAACCATAAATCACATTGAAAATAACTGTAGATAGAACAAAAAAATTAAATGCAGAAGAAAAGCCAGGACAAGAGGACACCAGATTTGGCGGATGCCAGGGAAAACCCCCTATGCGGCGAAAACCCTTTGATCAAATCTTCTTATTATTATATCAAATGTTCAGCAGAGAGAAAGAGAGAGAGTACAAAAGACAGAATTTGACTTGCCAAATAATTGTCACAATAGCCCTGACAAATCTGCAGACAAATTCAGCCCTAGCCAAAAAGTCAAAGATGGCCAACGCAGCAGCAAATCTTCTTTTTTGGTGCTCGGTCATACCCAGTCAAACTTGGCCTGATAAGGTGGTCAAAGTCGGCCCAAAACAGTCCTAAAAACTGCAGTCAAACTTGGTCAACTTTGCGGTCAGGTCTGTGGTCAGCCCTGCAATCAACCCTGCGGTCAAAGTGCCCATAAATTCTCGGTTCCTGTGCCAAACTGTACGGCCTGCCAAAAACGAAATTTTCCCACAAAATCGCAATCAGAGTGCTCGGTCAACATTGGTCAGACTCCTGCAAAAGTTTTGAAAGTCGGCCCTCCAATTTGCCCAAAAAATTCGTCCTTCCGCCACACATGTGAGAGAGAGAAGATTTGCCCGATAGCTATACGAACCAATGAGAGGAGAGAGAAGAAATGTGTGTGATGATGATGCCAAATGAGGTGAGAGGGCACTTGTATTTATACAAGTCGTTGAGGGTGAAGAGTCACGTCCATTGGGCTTCATGAGCCTACATGATGATGTGGCTGACCTGAACAATTTGTACATGTGAGGAGATAAATTCAAAAACACATTTCTGCTTGTCCAAATTGGATGATCTTTATATCAATTTTGGTCCTCTCGAAAAGAAGAATTTAATGCAATCATCATCTCCATCAAATGAGTTGTCCCAAGGTGGAATTTGGCCCTAGTTACCAATTTTAACACTCCCTCTGAACTAGGGAGAATTCCACCTTCCAATCCATCCGTCATCATCGCTCATCATGCCATCCTGTCGTCATGAACAATCTTTGAATCTTGTCTCAACTTTGTTGAACAATGATGTAATAATGAAGAAGAATAGATCGAGAGTGAGTCACAAGACCTTGCCACTCTCCACTAACAAAAGTCAATCCAAGGGTAGAACCCCAATCAAATTTGATCCTAAATGATCAAGACGTTGAACACCATGCATCCTAGACATAAGGAGTACAACAGTACACAATGCGTCCATATGTAGTGCTATGGTCCCTATCCACTTTTCCCAACTCATTAGCCATATGAGAGGTACTTCCCATGAGTCTCGAACTACATGGGTAGGATGTATGTTGGGACATCAGCAGGAGAAGGTGAACCACTCATCCAACCCATATGCCATAGGAGAAGGTGA
The DNA here is from genome assembly GCA_034641835.2 of Pinus albicaulis. Classification (NCBI taxonomy): domain Eukaryota; kingdom Viridiplantae; phylum Streptophyta; class Pinopsida; order Pinales; family Pinaceae; genus Pinus; species Pinus albicaulis. The sequence continues at coordinate 683,784,112 of CM076583.1, forward strand.
ACCACTCATCCTATGCATATGTCAATCGTAGGGGAAGGTGAACCACTCACCCTACACGTGCCATCAATCGTAGGGGAAGGTGAGCCACTCACCCTACACACATGTCAACCATCATGGGGTATCACAAGGGAAGGTGAACCACTCACCCTGTACATAGCGCACCAATAGTGGAAGGTGAACCACTCACCCTATGGTCACTCATAGCTCCAAGAAGTACCCCAAGCCCCCAAGAGCTCCTAGAGCTCAGTGTTCAACTCAAGTTGGACCCTCATGGGAGGGTTTTTCCATGAATTCAAGTCTCTCTCGGAAGGCTAAGAATTTGACCTTCCCTACGAGCTTTGTGTGGATGTTTGCGACTTGCTCATCAATCCTAATGTGTTGAAGCCTTATTGCTCCTCGTTGTACCATATCCCAGATAAAGTGGTACTTGATATCAATGTGCTTGGAGCAGTCATGGAACACAGGATTCTCTGAAAGGCGAATCCCACTCTAGTTGTTGGAGAAGATCACAATGGTATACAGTACGTGCTCAAATAGCTCACTGAAGAGCTTCCTCAACCAAACAACTTCACAACATGACATACTAGCTACAATGTTTTCGACCTTGGCGGTGCTTAAAGCAACCAATTTTTGCTTCCTGCTCATCCATGAAATCGAAGCAAACCCCAATGAGAAGCAACATACTGATGTGCTCTTTCGATCCACCACAATGCCAGCCCAATCAACATCAATATATCCATGTAGTCTCAAATTCTCGGCAGTGTATCTCAGTCCATAGTTGATTGTGCCACGAAGATATCTTAGGAGATTCTTAGCAGTAATCCAATGTATGCGGTGAGGCTCAACCATAAATTGACTCAATGTATTCACAGCGAAGCATATGTCGGCACTAGAGTTTACCAGGAACATCAAGGCCCCCACAAGTTGTATATATTCAGAAGGGTTTGCTAATTCGAGCCCAGTAGCACTTCCACATAACTTCTTGAAGTTGAGTTCCATCGGACTAGACACGGACTTGTAATCCACCATCCCACATCTCTCGTGCAACTTCACAATGTATTTTCCTTGAGAAAGGAAAATCTCACCTGACTTTTGTCAGACCTCCAGGCCTAGGAAGTAGTGCATCAGTAATAGGTCCTTCATCTCGAACTCGGAAGCCAACTGCCTCTTGCATTGATAAATGAGAAGGTCTGCACCTGTCAGAAAGAGATCATATACATAAAAGAACCAAAATGAGAGACATGTCCTTTTCAACCTTTAAGTATAGATTAGGATCAACATCGCTCCTTCTAATCCCAACTTCATAAGATAGTTATCAATCCTCTCATACCAAGCCCTAGGGGCTTGCTCCAACCTATAGAGGGATTTTTTCAACCTACATAGGTGTGTCCTTCGATCTTGTACTTCAAACCCCTGAGATCGTTCCAAGTAGACTTCCTCCTTAAGCAAGCCATACAAGAACGTAGTCTTAACGTCCATTTGATGTAGGCTCCATCCTTGAGAGGCAGCGAGAGCAATAATCGATCAGATAGTGGTATATCGGGCGACCAGTGCAAATATCTCGTCACAGTCCACTCCTTACTTTTGAGAGAAGCCTCGAGCAACGAACCTAGCCTTATATTTTTCAGCACTCCCATCAACTACATGTTTAGTTTTATATAGCCATTTTGAGGTGACTATGAACTTGTCCTTCGGTCTAGGCACCACATCCCAAACATCATTTTTCATGATAGATTCATATTCCTCATTCATCGCACCCTTCCAGACTTGGTGCTTTATGGCTTCTTCAAACGTGCATGGTTTAGATTGAACAATAGTACTCATAGCAACTAAGTACCCTTTATACATGTTTGGATTTTTGTTTTCACGGAATGTCCCTCTTGGAGCAATATGTCTTTCAACATCTTCGAGCGTATCTTTGAACCACAAAGGTCTTTTTCTTGAGGTAGAGGGATCACCAGAAGGTGGATCAATGGGATCCATCAGGCCTTCAACATCGGGCATAGGCTCTTCTGTCAAAGGCTCATCTTGCTTTTCTGCAACATCATCATTATCCTTCCTTGGAATGGGTAGATCTTTGGCCTTCCCAAGGGCAGTGTCTTCATCAAATGTGACATCATCGCCAACTTCCACATCTCTTTGTCCAGGCACATAGAGTCTATATGCCTTTGAATTTTCACTGTAGCCCACAAATATACCTTTCTTTCCATATGCTCTTAACTTGTTTCTTTTCTCTTTAGGCACACGAAAATACACGATACAACCAAAAATTCGAAAATGAGAAAGATCAGGTTTCTTACCAGTGAAAACTTCTTCGGGTGTCTTGAAATCCAGTGCTTGATGCGAGCTCCTATTTTGAACATATACGACAGTGTAGGCAGCTTCTCCCCATAAGAACTTCGGTAAACCTTGATCATGGAGCATGGCACGGGTGGCTTCCATGATTATTCGATTCTTTCTTTCAGCAACTCCATTTTGCTCAGGAGTGTATGGAACAGTGGTCTCCCTCTTAATGCCAACCTCTCTACAAAATTCATTGACTTCATTTTATTCATATTCAGTTCCATTGTTGGTCCTCAATATTTTGATCTTCTTCCCTATTTGATTTTCCACCAAGGCTTTGAAAGAATGGAGCCATTTGAACACTTCAGCCTTCTTCTTCAAGAAATAGATCCATGATTTGTGAGAGAAGTCATCCACAAAAATTGCATAGTATAAGTATCCTCCCAATGATGTTACGGGCAACATTCTAGATAGGTCAAAATGGACCAATTGAAGAATATCAGTAGTTTGGCTTTCACTTGAAGGGAATGGTCCCTTTGTAAGTTTCCCAACTGCACAACCCTGACAAACTCCTTCATGATTCATGTTGAACTCAGGCATACCTGTAACCATCTTTGAAATGAAGGTGAGCAAATCTTTAGTGGCATAATTCAAATTGAAGAAAAGTATCACAAGTCAAGGCTCCCAAAGGACTTTCTCCAATTTGCTAGAGACCTTCAACACATATTTAGGGTTTCTTTGCCAAACACGTACCTTTCCATCAATGAATGCTACCTTGAAGCCTTTATCTTCCATCCCAGAAATAGACACTAGGTTCTTCTTCAAATCGGGTACATATAATACTTCTTGAAGATGAATGGTTTGATCTTGATTCAAGTGAAGAGTGATAGTACCTATCCCTTTCACAGGATAGGTGGCATTATCTCCAAGTATGATCTCCAAATTAGTCTTCTTTTCCACCAAATTTGAGAGGGCCTCCTTGTACCCAGTGAAGTGCCTTGAGGCTCCACTATCAATCAACCAATGATCCAAAGTATCCAAAGGAGAGGCAATAGATAGAGCGGAAATATAAATAAAACTCCTTTTGTTTTTCTACAACATTACTTTCCTCATATTTGGAATTTCTCGTCCTTTTGGGAGGTTGACAATTTCCATATCAAGTAGTGGGAGCATTCCTCTTTACTTTATTGTTGAACCTGTTGTTTCTTTGATTGTCATTGCCTTTGTAATTGTTGATGTTGTTGTCGTCATCCCTTAGAGAACCCTTCTTGCGAGGACACTCCCTAGCACAGTGACCGAACCTATTACAATTGTAGCACCTTCCTTTCCTTCCTTCTTTGAATCCCTACTTGAACCCTTGACCTTGTTTTCTTGGACCAACATTATTTTTCTTGTTTGCATGAGTGGCGAAAGCAGTAGGTTCATTTTTGAGGGATTGTCTCTCTCCATCATCCTTGTCTCCTCTTGAGTGTATCTAGCCAATAATTCATTGAAATTAGGAATCATGTCATTGTTGAGAATGGTGGTTTTAAATACATCCCATGCTCTTGAAAGGCCTCCAAGTGCAATGAGGGTGAGCTCCCTGTCAGCAATAACTTCTCCAATAGATAGTAGATCATTCTTGATTTGTGTTATTCTCATGAAGTAGGATTGGATAGACTCCCCTTTGTCCATCTTGATGTCCTTCAACTTGTTCTTGAGAAAGAGGATTTGATTTGCATTGTTTATGTTGAACATCCCAATCACCTTATCATACATCTCCTTAGATGTTCCCAAATCAGAAATATAGGCAACCAAATGCTTTTGAATGGAGTCTATGATAATGCAAAGTCATCTTCCATGCATGACAGTTAAATTTGTCCTCGAGCTTATCCTCAAATTTGAAGTAAGATGTATTAGCCATTGAGGCTAGTCCAATGATCTTGTCTAGCAAATCTCCCTTAGTGATTGATTTTCTCTCTCTTGCTTGGGCTTTGTCTTCACCTGGGCTCTGATACCATGTTAATTTTAGTTAACAATGGTATGTTATGTGCTTAGCACAATTAATTCAATGTCCTTTTAATAGCCCAATGACAATTTCCAATTTAGTTTTCAATAGCAATCACATTAACCATAAATCAAATTGACAATAATTGTAGATAGAACATAAAATAAAATGCAGAAGACAAGAGGACACCAGATTTGGCGAATGCCAGGGAAAAACCCCAATGTGGGGAAAACCCTTTGATCAAATCTTATTATTATATCAAATGTTCAGCAGATAGAGAGAATACAATAGACAAATTTGACTTGCCAAATAACAGTCAAAACAACCCTAACAAATCTACATTCAACTACAGTGAAATTCAGCGCTAGACAAAATGTCAAAGATGGTCAACGCAGCAACAAATCTTCCTTTCTGGAGCCCGGTCATACCCAGTCAAACTCAACCTGATAAGGTGGTCAAAGTCGGCCCAAAATGGTCCTGAAAACACGGTCAAACTTGGTCAACTCTGTGGTCAGGTATGTGGTCAACCCTACGATCAAAGTGCCTAGAAATTCTTGGTTCCTATGCCAAATTGTACAGCCTGCCAAAAAATAAGTTTTCCCACAAAAACACAGTCAAAGGATGAGTCAAATGGCTCGGTCAATGCTAGTCAAACTCCTGCAACAATCCTGAAATTAGACACTGCAATTTGCCCAAAAAAATTGTCCTTCTAAGTTCTGCCACACGTGTGAGAGAGAGATCTGCCCAATAGTTGTACGAACCAATGAGAGAAGGAGAGAGAAAAATTGTGTGATGATGATGCCAAATGAGGTGAGAGGGCACTTGTATTTATACAAGTCGTTGAGGGTGAAGAGTCGTGTCCATTGGGCTTCATGAGCCTACATGATGATGTGGCCGACCTGAACAATTTGCACGTGTGGGCATAAATTCAAAAACAAACTTCTGCTTGTCCAAATTGGATGATCTTTATATCAATTTTGGTCCTCTCAAAAAGAGGAATTTAATGCAATCATCATCTCCATTAAATGAGTGTCCCAAGGTGGAATTTGGCCCTAGTTGTAAATTTTAACATGAAACCACTCTCAAACATCCTAAGTCACTTAATGGTAATGTTAAAAATTTAAATAGAAGGATGAAAATGAAAGATAAAGGGGAATGTCACTTTTACTTTAACAATTTCTTATAAATTATTGTTTTTAAGGGGGATGCCTAGCCCTTTTTGAGGGGGGACGCCCACAAGCACCCCTTTTGGGGAAGCATTTTCCCTTGGGTCTCCCCAAGCTTTCCCAAAAAGGGTACATGGGGAAACGTTTCCGCAGGTGTCCCCCCGTCCCCAGTGCATGGGAAACATGGGGAGCGCGCACCCCGCCATGGGGAACACTATAAAAATTTTCTGGATATATCATCTTTAGTTATTGCTACCCCTCCTTTTAGCAATGGGTACCTATAGCAAAATTCAACTTAGATACAAAGTCTTTGCTTTGACCACATCTCAATGGTGACTTAAAGTATCAAGTTTAACAAACCATAACAGAACTAGTTATGGATAGGTTGATCCATGGTTTGCTGACAAGATTTACAACTTCCATCATCATCAAACAGCAATTGGAAAGGCGTATTTGTGGTCAAAATCTCCCAAAGTGTCATGGTGGTGGGGTCACTTAAGAATGAAGAGGTGACAGTGGGTGACCTATCGAGGTTCCACTTGGATTGTACGTTGTGGGTTGGAGCTTTCAGATTTCTAATGTACAATTTCAATGGTAACATTTTTTGGCACTGTTGTCGGGTATAAAACTCAATCAACCCAATATTTCAATGATAGCTGTAAGTGTGTTTATGAAAACCCTTGCATAGCAACCCCAAGAAGGAAGGACCTTACATCTAGCAATGACAAAGGCTCGAGAAGCAAGCTCATCTAACTCGATAATGGCATTTCATAAGGTATGATCAGTATTCATAGCATATTTTTATTTTTGGCCTTACTTCAAAGTTTTGCGAGTAGAAAATATGGGGCTTCCTTCATGGTTCGCAGAATGCTGTGTTCTAGTTGACTATTCAGGAATGAAGGGCTTTCCCCATGAGCATATAGTTGGGGCGAAGGACTCACCCATCTTCTATGGATATGGGGTTTCGGTTGTGAAATACCTTTCTACATTCATCAAGTATTGCAAGAAAAATTGACTTCCTTTATGATGATATCATGGTGAAGTATTCCATGATGAGGTGAGGTTGAAAGCGTTTGCACAGAAATGGTTTGACAGCCTCCCAAAGGCATGTTTAAATCTTTCACAAAACTTCTGGAAGCATTTTGTGCATGCTAGGATTATGATTCAGGAGGTTTGCTGCCCCTTGTCCAAGAAATAAAGACTTATATTCCGCACAACATATGATTAGGGAGGGTCTTTGACCTCCTATGGAAAATAAGGAGAACAGCTCTCGTGTATAAGAGAGGGTAGCAAGCCAAATGGTAGAACTTGATCATGAAAAGTGAATTCCAGAAGATCAGATCCATGATCATATACACATGGACAGCAAAGAGCCTTGCCCAAGCAGTGGAGAATATTTGCAGCCAAGAATTCCATAAAGAAAATCCCAATTCCATGCTTCAAGAAGGAAATCAGATTTAGGCAGCAAATAAGGGCAATAATGTTGAAATCTTCAGCCCTCCAACAAACCCAATTATTGCAGATTTTATGGTGAAAGTGGTTGAAAATAAAGATTCCAGATCTAATTTTGTGATTTCCAACCCATTATGTGAAGAAGAGATCAGCATTTTCAGCCATCTGGAGAGTGGGGTGACAGTTGTTCAAGGGGCAAATAACAAAGAGCAGATTGATGTTATGGAGATATTTATTTCAGACCTGCAACATCATGCTGATATGGTGGAATGTTTGGAACTTGGCAGAAACTATATCAACACACTTCAAGAACGTATGGATAAAGATTGTGGTAGCTTTGTTCTATTTGCAGAAGATATTGCTGTTGTGCAGGTGCCCAGATGCATTTACAGCCCGGTGGTCACAGAAATTTCAGCATTCAAGCAACAGATTTTCAATGTGTTTTTGTTCTATATGAAGATCAAGCACAGAGGGAGAAGTTGTGGACTGATTCCTTGCTGAAATCGCTGCACTGGATATTTGAATTCACCTAGCAGTGCCATTTTTAGCATGTTAGAGTAGAGTAGGAGATGAATAAGTCTACTTGGACAATAGTAGCAGCACTTTGTTTTGTTTTGGGTTGTTACTCATGTACAGTGATGACATTCTAGGTTTCTCACATCCTCTTGGGTGGAGCATGTGTCCAGCAGTTGGAGCCAGCTGTTACCCTTCCTTTTAGCATGGGTGCTATAGCAAAATTCAACTTCAATACAAACGCTTTGCTTTGGACACATCTCAGTGGTGACTTGAACTATCACATTTGACAGAGCATAATAGAACTAGCTAAAGTTAGGTTGATCCGTAGATTGCTGGCAAGATTTACAGCTTTTCTTCATCATCACACGGAAATTGGAAAGGCATCTTTGTGGTGAAATGCTCTCAGCTGTCATGGAGGTGGAATCGTTTGAGAATGAAGAGATGACAGTGGATGACCTATTTAGTTTCCACTTGGATTGTACAGTGTGGGTTGGAGCTTTCATCATTCTAATGTACAATTTGAGTGGGGTAATAATTACAATTCATAAATTCCAGAGTTCTATTAAGTTTTTGAGGTGTGGGAGCGAGAAAACACACATATGAGGGATGTGTGGAAACACCCTCCAAATTTAGGAAAATTCATGGGGGATGTGGGAGTCCCTAACCCTGTCTCTATAACTATAATATTATAATTAAAAATAAACCAAAAAAAGCCAACATAGTAATTCATCCCATGTCAATTCAGTGTTGTGCAATGGATTTTTTGCTAACATAGTATGTGTCTTTTCTAATTTTGGGGGCTTCCTAGACAAAAATCATAGGGGGGATACCCAACTACCCTACTTTTTGAGGGGGGTGCCCAAAAGACCTCCAACCTTGCGGGACATGTTGTAACATATCTTGTTTTGATAGGTTAGACAAGCAGCAATAAAAGAAAAAATGAAATTTTTTTGTTTTAAATTAAAAAAGAGAAATGAGCGCACCACTCAAAATGTTGCTTAAAAAATTATTTTAGATAAAAGTAGGTTTATATGGTTAATCATTTTTTTTTAAATGATATGATGTATATAGTATGCATCAAATAAAGTGCCCGCAGGTTTAAAGGGCTAATATCGGGCGCGTTCAAATCAATGGCCCACATCCAAACCCACACCCCCTAGTGTTTCTGAAAGATATTCGTCGAGGGGTCCGGGTAAAGCCGTTTTACCAAAACCATTGCCGCCTACATGTCGTCCTCCCATTTAGACTGCACCCCACCCCCCACCCCCTCCGGGTAGGCTCCAAAACCACCTTCGCTCACCCATTGACCGTTATCTCCCTTCCCCGCCATCCTGTCAACTTTTTTGTGTCATCCCGCGTGTCATATAGACTGCCCAGTTGTGTAATCAAGTGCCAATGGTTTGTTTCAAATGTCAATGATCCAGTTGGAGGCCGAGATCCCACACCATTGTGAGACACTTATAACCATTGCACAGAGCTATCACGATTCATGGTGGATCCTTGTTGCAGTCAGCTATGTGAAAGCCCAAACCCTCATATGGCACGAAATGCATACGGGTTAGTCTTCTTTCGGACAAATTGCTCACATGTATGTTTCGGGATTATGGCCGCAATACATTAATGGAGCTCAAACATTTGAAACACTGTCAAGGAGCTCATGACTGCTTAGTTTTTATTCAATACTATGGTAAAGTTGCTAAATTTGGTTTTGGGATATTTCTCATCATACAACTTTTATAACAGAAGTTGTGTTGCTCACTCAAATGGACAATATTTGGCAACATATAGACGCCAGTATTTATGCGAGATTGTTTTTGCTCCAAGTGGTTGATCTCTGAGACGATATTTTAGTTGAACTGCAATCATTCCAACAACATACCACATCATGTGGTTTTTGTTATTGACAAGTCTGGTTCAATGCCCAGTTTTGATATAAAACCAACCATGGCCAAATTTATATCTTGACACAATTCTAGGTTGGGTTGTGTGTATGAGGCTATCATTCGGTTCATCACTGCTAGTCGTAGAACTAGTAGTGATGATTCTTTATTTGTGGTTCTCTTTGACAATACAGCAATAGTTGCTCTAGAAATGCAAGAGATGAAGGAAGAGACAAAGGTTTATCGTTTATCCACAAATCTTCTGGAGTGCTATTGTTTTGTTATAGTTTCCAGTTTTGGCAGCTTGTGGAACAGATTATCTACACCCAGTTTATGTAAACGAGCATATGAGTCAAACATGCTAGCTTTGTCGAGTTGCAAATGTCCAAATGCAACCAGAAATCAAATTTGTAGTCCACAATGTGCAAATTTATTTTCTCAACCTCATCAATTGAAAGTATTTGATCAGGGAATGCTATTCATGCCTATTTTCATTTGTTGATGGTGGAAAGCAATTGAAGAATTTTAGATGTCTTGACCTGGTGGTTTCAAACCAGACTATTTGTAAGTCGTGGTCTTTGAGAAAATTTCTTTCACAACATTTCATATGCTCTGTTTTTGGATCACTTAACAGGAGAGGCTAACCAACTTGAGAAGAAAGTTGGAGATAGTGTTCCTGGTGGTGCTAGGAACCTGCATGGGATGTTGGTAATTAAGGCAACCAAGCCCAATATCAAGAAGCATGTTCACAACTTCAAGATGCAGGTTAATGGACAGATGCTACAACGTTAGCTGCTACTCACCTCCAAGGATTTGATTATGTAAAGGTGCGCTGATCATTATGTTGTTGCTGGTGCATTACATGAGGTTTTGGCATTTCTTCGAGATGCACAAGAACCTAACACGGCAGCCATGTTTCTACAAGCATGTTATGAAATCAAAGTGAAAATTACATCCTAAAAATCTAGACTTGAACGTAGTGCATTGCCAAAATCAGACAGCCAAGATTAAGGAAATCCCGATAGCTTGGATTTAACTAGTAATTTAAATCAAAGTCAAAGGGAATACAAATAACAACTCCAATTTTGAAGGGATTATCATGAGATCTCATTCACTATTTTTGGCAAAGAGAAAATCAAGGAAAAATCAGCAGTTCAAGATTCAAAGGAGGAGTCTCAAGGGTCATTCAATATTTCCAAATATCAAGGCACCATATTTCCAAACAGTTCCAAATTTCTGGCAAAATATCCGGAGATTATTCATTTTTAGTTTCTTGTTCAGGATTTTGTTCTTGAAAGTTTGTAACAGTTTAGCAGTTTCTATTTCTATATATTTGATGAATTATAATAAGCAAAGTTTTCGCTTTTGATGCCAAAACCTTTCAGCTCTGTAAAACTTCCATTATAGAATTCCTTATCAAAGCCTTCCGACTCCAGTTTATGATAGAATTTGTGTTTCTAGTATGTCTTTCTAGTGTTTCCATAACTTGTTTTCTGCAAATGTTCAAAGTATTATAGAAGAGCTGGGTAAGAATAGATTGAGTTTCAATCTCTTTGAAATCCCCTGCAAATTTATAATTGTTTAAAGAGATTAGTATTTTGGACTGTAGTTAGCTCCTCTTTGAATTGGTTATTGTTTGTCCTTCTATCTTCTCCTGAATATGTTTTGTTGGGCTATAGAAGCTTTCTACACACATCCAATTTTTCCTGGTTAATTAAGTATTTTGTCTGACTCCTTAATTATCAGGTAATCTCCTTATATTCTTCTTTCAAATTCTTTAAAAGGTTAAGTTATTTTGTTAGGCTGGAAGCTGACACTTTGAGAAAGGACTCTGCAAAGGAGAGATTTATTCATGAATAGGAATTGTGCAATCGTTAGCAACCACCCCATTAAATCCTAAATATGGCCATTGTGCTTCATAGATTGTTGTCCAGTGATAGTGAACAGCATTAAATAAGGCCTCGTAACTATTGAGGGAGCCCCCTCTGGTTCAAGGACCAGCTTGAACCTAAAGACTGGTCGAGTTGGTTTCTCGATGTAGCTTCTGCAACCAAGAACTGCCTATGAGAAACAGGGACAACAGGACACATACCTATGGAACACTGATAAATTCTCCTACAACTTGAAAGTCAGAGTGGATATACCCCCAAGAATCCATGAGTGAAGGCAACTATCAAGAAAATGCAAGGTAAGAAGGTAACATAACCATTGTAATCATCACAATCGTGTATCCATCTATTAGTATTAGATGAAAACAAATGTGCCAATAAATAAGCATGGCAAATAAACAGTCAGTGTGAGACAATAATCATTCATGAGGGGTCATAGTGATATTGATGTGAGATACGAAAACTCTCATTCACTCCCATGTAAACTCACCTAGTCGTAATCATAGCCTTAAAAATTGGAACGGGAAACTGACCAAATCCACATATCAAACCAGTTTTTGAACTAGAACCAAAAACCGGACTGGTCGGATCTCAATGAACCGGCCTTTAAAAATGTACAGGAAATAATAATTTTTAATGAAAAAAAAAAATAAGATTTAAAACCATGATTCCAAACCCTTAGAGACAAAATATGCAAAGTTTGCTCATCTATATACCAAGGGTGAATATATCTAGCAATGGATTTTTTGCTAGCATAGTAGGTGTCTTTTCTAATTTTGGGGGCTTTCTAGACAAAAATCATAGGGCGGGGGGGCGGGTGCCCAACTACCCTACTTTTTGACGGGGGTGCCCAAAATACATGAAATAATATTTTTTAATGAAAAAAAATTATTTTAAGATTTAAAACCATGATTCCAAACCCTTAGATACATGTAAAGTTTGTTCGTCTATATACCATGTAAGGGTGAATATATCTAAATGGCACCGAGTGCAATACATATCAGTAACAAAATACATAATCAATGAGGCCCTAAATGGCTCCAAGCTCACAAAAACTCCAAATGAAATGTGTAAGTCAAAATGAGAGGGGAGGAATGATATTATAGGCTTGGAGGGGCTGTTTTTCTTAGGGAAACAGCCCCTAGTTTCCCAGAAAACCAATCAAAGCCATCCTACACAGCTCGGTGTGGGTCCGCAACCAGCCGGGTTATGGCAGAAGCAGCCAGTTCATTCCAGTTTGGCACCAAACCAGCAGGCTCATGGCCCTTTTGGTACCAAACCAGGGTCATTGAGCAGGTTGACCTCCAAGCCTAATGAACCGGCAGGTTTGACCGTCTAGCAGTTCAACCCAGCTGAGTTTTAAAACCATGATTGTGATCATACAATATCTTTGGTGAATGGAGTGTCACATGCTGATCCAAGTTGCTGATAAATAATTCCCAACTCCATGGTGACTACAATGGGAGCAAAAGGTACTTCTAAAAAAAGGTATATGGCAGGGAAAGGAGAAAATAAAGTAAAAGTCCCTTGTGTTTCTATGTAAATTTTTGCAGCTTAATCACTCAGAAGTGATCATATGTGGCCATACATTTCCATAAGAAAGAGAAGTAAAACAAAACAGGGTTAATCTTCATTAGAATTTTAAAACAAAGGCGATAGAGAACCCAAAACTGGAACAAGAAATAGTACCTGTGCCTAATCCAAACATGTTGTGATGTTGTCTACTGACCACAATTATTGATGTACTTCATACCATCATTATGACAGCATCTTTGGTAATTGAAATTAATATTGTTGGGCCATTTATGTTTTTTTTCAATGAAAACCTTGCAGGGAAACCCATAGGATGCTTGCCCACATCCATGTATGAATGTCCCTAGTAAGCCTATCAATGTAGTGTAGTGTACCTAGTCCAGGAGGATTCAAACCAGGCACCCACTAAGACAAAACTAGCCAAATACCTAACAAAATTGATGACAACCAGTTAATCCAACCCCTTGGGATACGAGCATTTATGTATACGCAATGAGACATCATTAGAGCTTTATGGGACCACTTATGTGGCAGTTGTTACTTAGAATATCACCTAAGTAGTTCCTTGTTCCTTAGAATGGGCTTGTATATCAGGTTCTATTTATCCCACATTCATTGCACCAAGAGAAGTGATGTGCATTCTGCAGCCCCATATGGATGAGATGTGAAATGTAACATAATACTAATCAAACTAAAATGAAAGAAAAGTTGAATTCCATAAGTGAAAATGAAAAAAAAAAACTTACCATAATAATAATAATAAACCAGTATAGATCCAACTTAATGTGGATATTTTAAGCACAGAATAGTTTGCACCTCAATTTATTTTTGACCCCTTTCAACGCTCAATAGATCTGGGGTAAGATGGATCTACACTGGTTAAGGGAAATGATCTTCTCACTATCAAAGGCTACACATTGAGAAGGTCCAGATGTCTTTATCAATTAACTCGTTGTGGGGATACTTGAGTCTAAAAGGCTTATTGTAACAGTACTTAGAGATGATAAAGTCATTCATCTTCATGGTCTCATGTTCATTCTCTTGGCTTGCTTAGGCTTTATGGTGCATGCTCATAGAAAATTAGGCAATTATTGATCAAGGTTTGCGCTCTTCATTTTCCAACAATCCGATTGGAACAAGAAATATTACATGCCCCTAATCTCAATTTCACATATTCAATAAATGCCCTATAACCTTAAGTCTGCACTAGTAAAATGCTTGGCCTATATAGTCCAAGATGCTGGCAACATACATTGAAATGCCCCAATGGGGCACAACAAGCCATAAGACACAACAGCAAATACATAGGACTGAATAATACCTTCATCATAAGAAAAAGATGTTCATGTAGGATATACTGAAATAAAATAAAAAACAAGCCTTGAAGATATGATGTATAAGGATCATCCCAACCAATAACATTAATCTTATTCTCGAACAAATTGAGATTAGAAGACATCTAGGATCACTAAATGAGAGGGCAAATAGTAAATAGCAATACATACTAATCAACTGGGCTGCCATTTGTATACCAGCAATAGGTATGAATTGGGATGAGCAAAACCCCAAATATGTTGGAACCAAACTAAATCTTCAACAACAAAATGACAAGAACTCCATTCGACATAGAGTGCATTCCATGTGAAATTTATATCAGTGCAAGTAGATTCGATTTCTCCATATATTGGGTAAAAGCAAAAGACCTCAACTCAAAATATTGTAGTTATAAATAGCCCATTCAACAGAAAATAAAATAAAAATAAAAATAAAAAATAAAAAACACAATATATTGTGCCCACCATAACCTTTCCCCAGTTTGACAAACGTTAAAAGATGTGCCTTAGCACATATAAATAACAAAGGAAAGAGTTGTAAGCATTGCAGAAGAAATTACAAGTAACCCCAATATACTAATCAACTCAGATACCCACTCTAAGGAAACAGAATATGAACAATATTTGATTAGGTTAAAGCAAGATGATGTAATCAGCAAAATATGGGATAAGAGTCAAAATAGCTACATCTATAAGGCTACTGGGCAAAAACCTATCATACCATATTGCATCTACATTCTTTGCCCCTATAATAGCTATATCCAAAAATAAGCCCCCCGTGAAAAATCTTCTTCCAACCTTCGAGGCCAGAGGCAAAGGGAAATTTAAACTAACCAAATCCATGTTCCCCAAGCATGTAAAAAAAGTGCACATTTAACATAGATATATTCATACGAAATGTAAAATGTAATTCAGCGATGTTACCACATCAGATTTCTGCTTTGACTTTGATGATTTATTTCTTTCCTCTCCATCCACTTCAATGACCCCCTTCTGTCCAGGTGTGCTTCCATTCTGATATTCATATGCATCTGTTGATCCGTTAACTGATTTAACAGGCTCTAGTTCATCAACTTCCTTCACCTGAGACTTTCTGGAATTCTTAGTGTCTACTAATGATTTGTCAATGTCCTCTGTTGAATCCTTTACGCTGTTTTTGCTTGTATCTTCATTTGTCTCATGTGAACCAGAAGAATGCAGTTTCTTCTTTGATGCTTTCTTTTCCTTCTTCGTTTCCTTGGCACTGTCCTGTTTGTCATTATCCTCGTCCACAGGATTCTTCTTCTTCCTTTTCTTCTCCTTTGGCACTTCTAGTGACCTTTGGCAAAATTCATCAACATCCAAGATATTTTCTGATTTTCGTGAAGCTTTGCTGGGATTTGCATTGTCTTTTGTTGAGCTTCTATTTCCTTTATCGGCACTTATCTTTTGCACATCATTATCTTCAGAATCCTTGCCCTCAGAACTCTTTTTCTTCTTCTTCTTTATCTTCTCTTTAGGCCCTTCCAGTGATTCCTGCAAGGACTCCTCAACTTTCAAGATATTTTCTGATTTTTCTAAATGTGCTGCAGATTTAGCAATGCCTTTGTTTAAGCTTCCATTTTCTCTATTAACACTAGTTGGCACTCCAGATTCTTTTTCCTCGGTTCTCCTCTTAGTATTTGGATCAATTTCCTTGCCAGTCCCTTTATGCGTCTTCTTTTTCTGAACTTGCATGGATTTATCCTGGGCATCAGAAGAGTCGTCACTTGCATCACTTCGACCAATCCCTTGTTCTGAAGCACCTGTGTTTACTGTCTAACACCCAATAAGTATACTTTCCAGATGCTTACATACAAAATTTCCTGTCGGCAATCACAATATTATCCCAACATGTTAAATAAAGCAAATGTAAAAGAATTTTTGTAATTGCTCTAACCTGATTCAGTCAAGGTTCCAGAAGTTGAATTGACCACCTTTTCAGACTTTGTGATCCCATTCTTTCCTTGGATCTCTTGCTCTTGGAATTTCATGCTGCTATGCTGGTGCACACGATGTTTTGACAAGGGATCACTTCCTTGCTCCATATCTCTATCCTTTACTTTAAATTTCACAGATTTTTCACTGCAAAGTGGCAGAACCCAGTGTTAAAACTTAACCTTAATAGGCTGTAAACAATAAAAAGCTGCATTCACATGCAACAACCAAAGACCACCATCCCAATCAGGCACTTTCCCATAGTTATTTGTAAACTAGCATACCCACAAAGCAGGGGAAGAAAACACCAAAGAGTAAGACATTAAATTTTGATTATATGTAAATGTTTTGGATGTAAAATTAGTAATTCAGTTAAAACAAGTGTTACAAGGTAGGTTAGTGTCTACCACTCAACTTAGAAATTATGCTCTAATATAAATGGCATAAAACATTATAATCTGCATTGGTCAATGCTCAATTAAAAGTAGTTAATAGTCATTTATCGAATCCTATAGTCTTGCTTTGGAGGAACTAATAAATTGAGACGTGATGTGGATAAATTAATTGTTTGCTTAGACACAAAATTGTGGTGAGTAGTAACCACTAGTAAGTCTACACATTTACAATTTTACTCCTACATAAGTGCTAAGAAAACATAAATAAAGGTCGGAAGAAACTCATGGAAAGTATATTTATTTACATCTTATTCCCATCCACAGAAAGACTTAATTTATGTGGGAAGTAACTGATGGTACATATATTATTTCCCTAAGTATGAACTATTTTTAAATATTTTAATTTTGGATGGTTTTCTTGCAAAGCATAAGAATAAAAAATCACCACACAAATATTTAAAAATCATGGATGAATATGGCAACCATATCCAAAAATTATGGGATAAAGATGCCATGAGTATGGCCATCTTTACAAAAACTGACCTCTTCTTGCCACTAACTCCAACCCCGACCTTGTTCCTCCTACTGATATGCATTGCTTCACAAATCCATGAGGCAAATGCAAGGGCTCCAAAAACCCTTCCTGCAACCGACTCACTCAAGGAAGCAACCACCTATAAACAATTGTTTTGACCCTCTCTCCACCCTAGAAAACCAGGATCCCTCATCGTCTCCAAAAGATGGGATGCCTAATTCCAATCTGCAACTCACCTCTATCGATCCACTCTCTTCATCCTCCGCACCCGTGAACCCCCCTAATCTGCAACTCACCTCTATCGACCCACTCTCTTCATCCTCCGCACCCGTGAACCCCCCTCCCCAGAATCAATCTAACCCAAAAAGTGGCCTTGATCCCTCTACAGATCTTAGTGAGGATATGATCTGGATTCTCTCACCTCCAGAGATTGCTAAAGCCTGGAAAGACAAGGACCCAAGCACCCTCTCGAAGCACCAGGTCAAGGTCCTTGGAGAGCCTACCTCAAATCCCACCAATCAACTCCAAAATCCTCAACAGTCCAACCCAACACAGGAATGCTAAGAGTCCAATCCAGGCCAATGAAGGAAACTACAAAACCCCACAAGGTAGAAAATAAAAAAGGAAAGAAAAGTAATTAACAAATCTAGGAAGAATTTGGGGATATTCTAGTTAATTCAGGGCAAATTGATCTCGGAAGTTTACTCTGCCACCAACATACCCCCGACATGAAGATCACCACTTGGAACATCAGAGACCTCAATTGCAAAGGAAAACAGAGGCTCCTTAATTCAAAATGGCACTATGAACATCCAGCCTTCATGATGATTCATAAAACAAAATCTTCAAGTGAAGCAATAAAAAAAATAACCAATAAATGGGGTAGCAATTGTAATTCAATAGCACTAGATGCTCAGAAACAATCTTTGGAATGCATGGGAAGTTCTTATACTAAATATATTTGCTACATATTGAATCCTCACTATTCAATTCCAACTCATCGACTCAGCTGAGACATGTTACCTGTCAAATGTTTCTGGACTGTTGATATTTGTAGCTTGGGAGGTACTCCAAGCCCTAGTGTTCGAGGTTTGGAGGAAGAAGCACCACAAAAGTGGTTTGTGGGCTTAGAACCCAAGCTTGGGCTTTTATACCCAAAGGTGTGGGGCCAAAACCATGAAGAGTTTGATTGGTATGACTCTTTGAGATGGAAGAGGACTCTTAAGGAGAAAGAGGCAACTTCAAGCATCAAGATCGAAGCTCTAGAAACGAAGATATTAATTTTTATATATTTATGTTGGGCTAGAGACACTAAAAGACAAGTCAGCCTGCTTAGAGTAGTGTCCTCAAGGCATGTGTTGGAGCAAATGGTGAAGTGTATAAATATAGGTGACATTGGAACTCATTTCTCACATCCAAGAACCAACAAAACATAAGATACATTTTTGTTTTGGGCCGCAAATCAAGAGCAGACGTCCGACGAAGGAGAGAATACTTGTTTTGGACATTTCTTGTGATTGTTTGAGGGTCGAGTTGATTTGAGTGCAGGCCGAGGCTAGAAGGAAGGATTTCGGGCAGTCTGGTGTGGTTTTTGTGTGTGGAAAGTCCTCCAAAAGGAGTCGCAGACCTGTACTGTTGATTTGAGAAGGGGTCAAGCACTATATATCAGGTTGGAGGGAGTCGTAAGGCCTAAACTAGGGCTGGAACACATCTCCAGCAGCAGCGTATTGGAGTAGGAGGCTAAGGGAGGAAGGACGCAATTGTGGGAGGCTTGTTCGAGCTTGCAATTAGCGCTAGCATGGACTATAGGTTGCCCTAAATAGACCATGGACTTAACAACAGTTTACACCAACTCAGAAAGGTATGTTGTGAAGTGTTTTATGTTGGTTTGTTGCCAGTGGATGCCTTGTCCCGGTTGGACAGATTGCATCTTGAGGTTATTATAGGGCAACAAGTAGGTGCTCAAAGTAGCCCTAGATCAATTGCCAAGAAGGAAATTGACAGCTGGAAGGAAGGGTGAAGATTGTAAGCTCAAGACTGATTCTTGAAGGACAAAGGAAGGAGGTCAAGGAATCATATTACATCAACCTAAGTTCATTGTTGGGAAGGGACATCTTGTAGTGATAGGTGGCAGCTCTTCAGCTCGAAGTTTGTCTTCATTGGAGCCGCACAGGAAGGCATTAGAGGGAAGAAGTCCCAAAGGAGCTAAGGAGCAGCAGTGGGCAAATCACAGTTGCGAACAAACAGAGTTGTGAACAACTCACAAGAGTCTTTAAGTGTTGATGCATTGATGGACTAACGATCAGCTAGATAGCAAATTGGAGAGCCATGTTCAGTTACCTAAAGGAGCAGGACCATTGATAGAGGCAGGAGTTGCAGATTGGGAGCAGATGGACCATCAGTTGTGTTGAGGGTACAACAAGAAGAGCTGTGATTGTGCACTACATCAGCTAGATCGTCATACTATATTGTTTTTGTATTCTTGTATCAGGGCCATTATCCCTGGTATGGGAGCCCTAGACAGTTCTATTATCAGTTTGTTAATATAAAGAAGTTGGGTTTTGTAAAATGTTATCTATATTTGTGCATGTATTGATTTATTGCTATATTTTGTTTCGCTATGCAAAGTAGTTTGTTGTCATACTTGGATTGGTAGCGTCAGTGATTCTAAGACCCTACCCTAGATTCCAATATCGTGGAAAATCAACATGGAATTAAAGCTACTTTGAAGGGCCAGTGAATCAGAGTGTGCACAGCGAAGTAGAGCTTAAGAGGGAGTTGGTCACATTGTTGTTGAAGGGCTCGCAGCAATGTCGAAGTTGCAAGTTGGTCTACAATATGAGGACATGTTAGAAGGCTTATCCAACTATAGTCCATGGAAGGAACAGATCAAGTTGATTTTGATGGTGAACAAGATCTAGGACTTTGCCGAGAAAGCAATCAAGAAGCCAACAGACCCTAAGGAGCTGGAAGTGTAGAAAGAGTTGGATACGAAGGCAAAGTTGATCATCCTAGATATTGTCAAGGGTTCCTTAATACCTCATCTGTTTGGGAAGAACATTGCCCATGAAATGTGGGAGGCTCTTCGGAATTTGTTCCAGAATAAGAACGAGAACCGGGTATTGGCACTATAGGATAAGGTGAAGTCCACCAAGATAATGCAAGGTGAAGGGGTGACTTTGTATCTGACAAGGTTGTCTCAGGTTCATGATGAGCTTGTCGCCATCAGTGAGACTGTTTCAGATTCTGAGATGTTGAGGATTGCCTTGAAGGGGTTTACTCCAAAGTGGAAGCCATTCATCAAGGGGATCGTTGCCAGACTAAAATAGGTTATGGGATGACTTCATTCGGGAATAAGTGCGAGACAAGGATCTCCATCCGAACAAGAAGGCTTATGATGATGATGTGGTTCTTCCAGCGACAATGAAGGGCAAGCAAAAGTACTTGAGTAAGGTCAAGTAAACAAATTTCGAAGAGTTTGGTCATTATTCGACAAAGTGTCCAAGGAAGAAGCAGGGAGATGATGAGAAGAAGAAGGGGAGGCAAGTCGCAAGTGTTGCCACTTCTATTGAGATAGATGATCTCCCTAGGAGATTGGAGAGTGAGGACTTTGCTTTGATCTCTCATTTCTCTCAGGGTACCATCGACGAGGTTGCATGGTACGTGGACAATGGTACGTCAAAGCACATGACAGGTTCGCAGGATGTGTTCGAGACTCTAGCTGAGTGGGACTCAAAGTTGCACATGGTGTTGGGAGACCAGAGTCAAAAAGAGATCAAGGGATCAAGGGTTGTGTCATTCAAGATGGAGTCAGGTCAGGTGATGCAAGTTCAGATGTATTGTTTGTACCAAAGCTCAAATATAACATGTTGTATGTCTCAGGGATCGAGCATAAGGGGTTCGAGGTGTTGTTCCAAGGTGGAAAGGCAAGACTTAGGCCCAAAGGCTCTAGCTCCGCAGGTGTTGTGATTGGAGTTAGAGAGCATGGTCCATATAGGCTGACGGGCAAGCCTATAGATTATGAGAAGAAGAAGGAAGCAAAGGTCTAGGTTCCAAAGGTTCAGAGGGAACCGAGTTCTAGCGGGAGTTTGCAGGTTCAGAGGGAGAATGTGCATCCCAAGAAGAGTGTGTGATCAATTGGGAGTACGGGTACTTCTACAACTGGCAAGAAGGAATCGTGGAATGGCCTAAAATAATTTTAGGAGAGGAAGAAGAAGCAAGAAACTTACAGTGACAGTGACACTTCTTAGAAGGGCATAGTCCATGCTACAGGGTTTGTTGCAGTTGTGGGCACCAGGAGTTGGGCTAGTGTCCGAGCAGTGACAGTGATGACAAGTTACTTCCTAGTCTTGGAAGTACCTCCCTCGCGAAGAGGGAGTGTTGATAATTGTAGCTTGGGAGGTACTCCAAGCCCTAGGGTTCGAGGTTTGGAGGAAGGATCACCACAAAAGTGGTTGTGGGCATAGAACCCAAGTTTTGGGTTTTGCACCCAAAGGTGTGGGGCCAAAACCATGAAGAGTTTGATTGGTTTGACTCTTGGAGATGGAAAAGGACTCTTAAAGGAGAAAGAGGCAACTTCAAGCACTAAGATCAAAACTCTAGAAATGATGATATTAATTTGTATATATTTTTGTTGGGCTAGAGGCACTAAAAGACAAGTCGGCTTGCTTAAAGTAGTGTCCTCAAGGCATGTGTTGGAGCCTATGGTGAAGTGTATAAATATAGGTGACATTGGAGCTCATTTCTCACATCCAAAAAGCAACAAAACATAAGATACATTTTTGTTTTGGGCCACAAATCACGAGCATACCTCAGGCAAAGGTGAGAAGACTTGTTTTGGGTATTTCTTCTGATTGTTTGAAGGCCGAGTTGATCTGAGTGCAGGTTGAGATAGAAGGAAGGATTTGGGGCAGCCTAGTGTGATTTTTGTGTGTGGACAGACCTCCAAAAGGAGTTGCAAACTTGTATTGTTGATTGGAGAAGGGGTCGAGCCCTATATCTCAAGTTGGAAGGGGTCGTAAGGCCTAACCTAGGGCTAAAACACATCTGCAGCAGCAGTGTGTGGGAATAGGAGGCTAAGGGAGGAAGGTTGCAGTTGTGGGAGGCCTGTTGGAGCTTGCAATTAGGGCTGATGTGCATTGTAGGTTGCCCTAACCAGACAACGGACTTAATAGCAGTGTTTTATGTTGGTTTGTTACTAGCGGATGAGCTGTCTGGGTTGGGCAGATTGCATTGTGCATCTTGAGGTTGTTGGAGGGCAACAAGTAGGTACCCAAAGTAGGCCCAAGATCAGTTACCAAGAAGGACAATGGCAGTTGTAAGGAAGGTTGAAGATTGTAAGCTCGACACTGATTCTTGAAGGACAAAGGAAGGAGGTCAAGGGCGCAGATTACATTAGCCCAAGTTCATTCTTGTAGAAGGACATCTTTCAGTCATAGGTGGCAACCCTCCGGCTCGAATTTTGTCTTCATTGGAGTAACGCAGGAAGGCATTAGAGGGAAGAAGTCCCAAAGGAACTAAGGAGTATCAGTGGGCAGTTGAGAGTTATTCACAAACGGAGTTGTGAACAACTCAACGAGAGTCTCTATGTGTTGATGCATTGATGGACTAACGATCAGCTAGAGAGTAGATTACAGAGTCATGTTTAGTGACCTAAAGGAGCAGGACCATTGATAGAGGCAAGAGTTGCAGATTGGGAGTAGACGGACTAGCAATTGTGTGCATGGTACAACAAGAAGAGTTGTGATTGTGCACTACATTAACTAGATCATCAGAGTATCTTGTTCTTGTATTCTTGTATCAGTGGATGTATGAGGGCGATTATCCCTGGTACGAGAGCCCAATATAGTTGTATTATTAGTTTATTACTATAGCAAAGTTGGGTTTTGTAAAAAGTTGTCTATATTTGTGCACGTGTTGATTTACTGCTATATTTTGTTCCACTGTGAAAAGTAGTTAGTTGTGATACTTGGATTGGTAGCGTCAGAGATTCTATGACCCTAACCTAGATTCCAAATCGTGGAAAATCAACATAGACCACCCCTGCCCAAGGACAATCCCTTCTTCCTCCATTCAATTACCCAAACTAGTAATGCTTTCCCCGTCTCCCTGGATTTTCGATGGAAATTTCAACCTAATAAATTCCCTAAAATTGAGGAAAGCCGGTTTCAAAAGACTTGATGTTGATTCTACTCAGTTTCAGGAAAGCATGGTGATCTCTCACCTGGTTGACTTGGACACTATAAATGGTACCTTTACTTGGAATAATTGAAGAGGAGGCTCCCAACAAGTGGCCTCAAAGATAGATCATTTCCTTGTATCAAAGTCAATCATGATCTTGGACATTTTCATGGAAGCCTCTGTTCTCCCCAGCCATGGCTCTAATCACTAGCCTATATGCCTCAACATTGATATCAAAACCTATCCCAGGATAGACCTTTCCATCTAGAAAAGCTTTGGTTCCAATATCCTGACTTCCAAACCAACAAAGTACCTAGTGGGAAGAACAGGTAAATCTGGAAGGCACGACAATGTACAAAAATCAACAAAACTCAAGTACATCAAATTGCAGCTAAAGCGCTGGAACAAAGCAAAATTTGGCAACATATTGCTAGATAAGAAAAGACTGGAAGAGCAAATGGAAAATATACAAGAAGAAGCCATCCTCCACGGCAAATTGGAGCAACTAATCAAAGAAGAGGTTGCCACTCTTACCAAACTCGAGGAAGGTCGGAAGCAAGAAGAATTATTATGGACACAAAAATCATTCTTAGAAGGAGAAAAGAACATGTCATTTTTGCACAAAACAATGCTACAGCATCGTCATCGTCACCGTAATCGCATTTCTCCCCTCAAAAATCAAGGAGTCAAATTGTAGGATAATCAGGATATAGTACAAGAACTAAATTGATACTATCATGATCTCCTAACAAAACCCATTCCCAGTAGACAACAAGCAATCCAACAAAGAATCAAGCATATCCCATCCATGGTAACACGAGAACAGAACAAGGCTCTTCTCATGGAAATATCATTTGAAGTGGAAGCAACAATCAAAGAGATGCCCTGTAACAAAGCTCCCGAACCAGATGGGTTCACAACATAACTTTTTCAAAATTGTTGGTATATAGTGGGACAAGACGTTTAGTAGGCAGTGGAAGAATCTAGGCAATCGAAATCTATTCTAAAAGCCCTAGACGCCACCTTCCTCGCATTGGTGCTAAAGAAAGACAAGGTGGAGGATCCAAATGGATACAGACCTCTTGCCTTAAGGAATATCATATACAAAGTTATAACAAAAATCATAGCCAACCAACTTAAACCTCTCCTTCCACAACTCATTTCACCAAAGCAAATAGGCTATGTCGAAGAGCACCAAATACGAGATGGCAACATGGTTGCATATGAAACCATTCATTCATTGAAGACTTCTAAGAAACCTGGCATGTTGCACAAATTGGATCTCTCAAAAGCCTTCGGTAAGCTCAACTAGAAGTACCTCCTTAGCATTCTCACAGCCTTTGGTTTTGACCAAGAATGGAATAAATGGATTAATAGCCTGCTATCATTGGCATTCTTCTCCATCCTCGTAAATGGCTCCCCTACCAGTCCATTCACAACCTCTTGAGGCATTCGTCAAGGAGACCCCCTTTCACCTTTCTTGTTCATATTGGTAGCGAAAGGGCTAGGAAGAGCCCTGAAAGTAGCAGCAGCTGAGAATAAAATCAAGATACTCTGATTATTTGGGGTGGATCTCCCACTAACTCATCAACAACTTGTAGATGATAACAAGGGCATGGGCATCCCAACCATCCACGAGGCAAGAAGCTTCACGCAAATTCTAGACAAATTCTCCCAAGCTTAAGTTATGGAGATCAACAAAACCAAATCTCAAGAATTCTTTTTCAATACTCCTCTTTCTATCAAAAGACACGTACCTAGAATCCTCAAATTCCAAACAAGTAAACTCCACTCGAAATACTTGGGTTCTCCTCTTGCTAATAGTTCCCTCAAATGGAGCCTATGGGAGGAACTCTTAACCTAACTCAATAATAAGTTGGCAAGTTGGACGTTCCACTCTCTTAATGTAGCAAGGCACCTAGTCCTTCTTAAAGTGGTCCTTCAAACCCTCCCTATCTATCTTTGATTTGCCCGCATGGCTCCAGCCTCAATCCTAAATGAAATATGTCAACTTCAACGCTCTTTCCTCTAGGAAGGAGACAACTTGGAGAAAAAATGGTCTTCAGTTGCAAGGGGCAAACTTTGTTTACCAAAACTAAAGGATAGATTAGGATTGCAGATCCAACCACCATGGCAAAAATCCTAGGAGCTAAAAACATGGTTGAGATGGATCCAAGGTGGCTCAGATCTATGCAAACCCTTTTAGCTCCCAAAATACACCCCTCCCCAACATCTCATGTGAATGCACTTTCTGTGAAAATTCCTTGAAATGCAACAACTGGAATTTATTCTTCTAAGTAATTAACTATGCAATTTATTTGTTATGGAAAATACGGAATAAATCACAATGCAATTCTTCACAATAAAATTATGTTGCGGAAAATAAACTTAAACTTCGAAAATAGATGCACACAAACAATAAAAATGACACCAATATTTCCGGACAAAGTCCCCGAAAAACTGGTGCAGCAGATGAAGGTTTATTTTATTATATGTAGCAACAAAATCTGAGTACAATAATCTGGAGACCTAAACTGGAAATCCTTCAACAAAATAATCTGGCCAAAATATTAGTGAGACAATTTGTCTCACCAGACAACTGATCTCGCTCCAAAATTTGGCTCTGTCTGGGCCACTCGAAAGCCCTGTGTCAACCTCTGCGCAAGCCTAGCGAGTTGCCCAGAAACTGTCGTTATGTCTGACTCTACCTCTGGATATGACTGACTTGGCATCCTGAAAATTTTCCTGGTCACTAGCACCTGAATCGACCTCCTCTTTAACTAAATTGAACTGCACTCCAAAGCCTTTTCGCTTCCTCTACATCAGCCTCACTGATAAATAATGTGGTCCTCTTGCTACTAACTCTTTGGCACTAGAACTTCACCAAAAATCATTGTTGTTGCTCCCTCTTGCTTCTACTTCCTTCTAGCTCGAACTCTTCTTCCTTGCTCGACCTCTGCAACTGGATAGCTCAATCTGCCAAGGAACTCGTTCTCCTTGTGTCTCACAGTTGTGCTCAAGTGTGTCATCTTCATCCCCATCGACCTGCTCATATAATCACTCGTTGGATCACCAATGGCCATGATTAAATCGTTATTAATGGCTTAAATCATCTCAAATTCAATTTGTGTGAGTTTCTAGAGCTTTCTCACATTTCCTTAATTAATACCTATTAATTACAAGTTGTGTGACTCTGCCTCTAGAGATGACTCACTTGGCATCCTGAAAATTTTCTCGGCCACTAGCACCTGAATCGACCTCCTCTTTAACTAAATTGAACTGCCCTCGAAAGCCTTTGCGCTTCCTCTACATCAACCTCACTAATAAATAATGTGGTCCTCTTGCTACTAACTCTTTGGCACTAGAACTTCACCGAAAATCATTGTTGTTGCTCCCTCTTGCTTCTGCTTCCTTCTAGCTCGAACTCTTCTTCCTTGCTCGACCTCTGCAACTGGATAGCTCAATCTACCAAGGAACTCGTTCTCCCTGGTCTCACAGTTGTGCTCAGGTGTGTCATCTTCATCCCCATCGACCTGCTCATATAATCACTCGTTGGATCACCAATGGCCATGATTAAATCGTTATCAATGGCTAAGATCATCTCAAACTCAATTTGTGTGAGTTTGTAGATCTTTCTCACATTTCCTTAATTAATGCCTATTAATTAACAAGTTTTCCTAAATTAGACTAAGGAAATTTTTAAATGATGGTTAATTAATTTAATTAAGGCATTTCACAAGCTTATCTCGCAAAACTTTTTATGGTTTTGAAGATCTCGTGTTCCTTAGTCTCTTAGGCACAAACCGAGACTAGAACACATGTTCGATGCTACAAAAACTAGCACTCCCTCTTAGTGAGGAATGTGTTCTCTCCCATAACATATTCCCCTGTGCTGCTATTGTCTGACCTCTGTAACATCTTGTCACTGTCCAACAAGCTATTGCGCACACTTTGATTCATCTGCTAACCATGTAGTTGAACGAACCTGCATCTGCGTTGCTACTGACACTACATAGTGCCATCCTGCACTATTGTCAACTTTGTCTCCGTTGCATCTGATCTCATGTTGTTGTTGTTGTTGCAACGACTGCAACTGAGAACACAATCTATTGTCCTCATCCAACACTGTTATGCTTTTGCATTGCCATTATGTTGCTGCAACCACTTCAACTGTGTCTTATGAATCCTGATCTACTAACCTCTTAGAAGATAAAGTGTTGAGCTTTGGGTTGCTCCCTCTAAAGTTAGACTCCTTCTGAGTCTCGATTTCCCACTAGGAAACCTCACTTTTATTCTAGCAAAGCCTCTCTACTGCAACTTGCACTCTTGCCTGCATGTCGAACTAGATTGCGTAGTTTTGCTTCAGGAACAACCAAAAAAATAAATAAATAAATCAATC
This sequence comes from Pinus albicaulis, assembly GCA_034641835.2. Taxonomy (NCBI): domain Eukaryota; kingdom Viridiplantae; phylum Streptophyta; class Pinopsida; order Pinales; family Pinaceae; genus Pinus; species Pinus albicaulis. The sequence continues at coordinate 683,811,617 of CM076583.1, forward strand.
AATCTTGTCTCCAGAAACCCCCTTTCTAGTAGTAACTCTGCCTCTTGTTGCTCACTGATACTACTTGCCTTCCTCCATATTAACTCTCGACACTAGTGCACAATCTGTAGCCTCAGCAACACAAGCTGGCCAACTGTTTCTAGCTGGAATTGCACCTTTCTCTTTGCAACTGACTAATTTGCACAGCCTCACTCGACTTCATCTATTGAAATTAACTCAGCCTCCTTTCCTTCTCCAGAAAACTGAAACCTCTCTGGCTGGAACTGCTCCTGCACACTGCAATTGGCCAATTCGCAGTACCTGTGTCATTGCAACTGGCTTTGCAACTAGCTCTGCAACTGTCTCACGTGTATTGACTGCAACTAGCTCTAAAATTGTCATCTGACGGCATCTTATTGACACTGAACTTGCTGATGGTCCTGTTGCAACAACTGGAACCAATCTGACTGATCTCCTTGTTGCATCGGCATTGAACCCTGCCCCTCCTGATATGCAGGAGAATCAAACTCCACCTCCTCCTATATCTGGTGTCCCACTATCTCCTTTCAAGCCTTGTCCTTGGATGGGACACTTTTTCGCTTTGCAACTCGCACTAGACATCTCGCACTTCCTCCAGCACCTGTCTCCAGCAACAGGAAGTCGATTCGTCGCCCAGATATGCATTCTGGCAAACTCGCATGGATTGTTCTGGACAAAGTTGTTGTCACCTCGAAATGGCTCTACAAGATCAAGCATGGAGCCAATGGAAGTGCTGCAAGATTCAAGGCAAGATTTGTTGCCCGAGACTTCTCGCAGAAAGAAGAAATAGATTATGATGAAATATTTGCACCTGTTGCTCGCTACACCACCATCCGTTCGATCATTTCCCTTATGCATCGCAAGGATGGAATCTACATTAGATGGATGTCAAGACTACCTTCTTACATGGCTCAATCAAGGAAGAGGTCTATGTGGAACAACCTTTGGGGTTTAAAGTTCGAGATAGAGATACACATGTATGCAGGTTGAAGAAAGCCCTCCATGGGTTGAAGCAAGCCCCCAAGGCTTGATATGAGAGGATCGATAGCTACTTGATGTTGATCCAAACCTTTACTTTAAGGTTGATAATGACAAGCCTCTCATTATGTTCCTCTATGTGGATGATCTCTTCCTGATAGGTGTTGACCCTCTTATTCATCAATATAAGAGGGAGTTGGCTTCTGAGTTCGAGATGAAGGACCTAGGACTGATGCACTATTTCCTAGGCTTGGAGGTCTGGCAAAAGCCAGGTGAGATTTCCCTTTCTCAAGGAAAATATATTGTGAAGTTGCTAGAAAGATTTGGGATGGTGGACTGCAAGTCCGTGACTACTTTGATGGAACTCAATTTTAAGAAGTTGTGTGGAAGTGTTGTTGGGCCCGATTTGGGAAATCCTACCAAGTATCGTCAACTCGTAGGGGCCTTGAGGTTCTTAGTGAACTCACGTCCGAACATATGTTTTGCAGTGAACACGTTGAGTCAATACATGGTCGAGCCTCATCACATTCACTGGATTGGTGCCGAGAATCTCCTGAGATAGCTCCAGGGCACAATCAACCATGGGTTGAGATACACTGCCAAGAGTATGAGGCTCCATGGATATATCGATGTTGACTGGGCAGGTAGTGTGGTGGATTGTAAGAGCACATCTGGATGTTGCTTCACCTTAGGTTCTGCTTTGATATCTTGGATGAGCAGGAAGCAAAAATCGATTGCTTTGAGCACTGTCGAGGCCAAATACATTGCAAGTATGGCCCGTTGTGAAGTTGTTTGGTTGAGAAAGCTCTTCAATGTTGTTTGGGCATGTGTTGGATACCACCGTGATCCTTAGCGACAACCATATTGATATCAAGTACCACTTTATCCGGGATATGGTACAGCGAGGCGCCGTAAGGCTCTGGAGTGTAAAAACTCTGGTAAACTTTATAAGTATATATTATTATTGATAAAATATGAGAGATGATTACAAATGAGGATCACCAAGGCTTTAAATACAGCCTTATGGTGTCCCTTGGCGAAGAGGCATGATCTTTGATCATGCTCTTTCACTTAATAAAACCTACGATAACTATATCAAACTAATAATTAATAAAATATACATAACATTGCCCCTCTCTTAAAGATGCTTTGTCCTCAAAGCATACGTAATGATGGACAACGTTGACGAATGCCTGGGTTTCTCGAGCGGCAGGCTCTTGCTTCCCACATTTTGAAAAGATTGTGGAGCACCTTCTCGAGTTCAATCTTTTGGTGATGTGAATAGTGACAAGATTTGATATTGACAGGGTCAGGTCCTTTCTTGACTTCTATTGGATGTCCATATTCCTTATTAGGAGGTATTTTTATTGGCAGGTCTTGGAAGACTTTTTCATGTTTCCTAACTATTCCTTGTTCTTCTGGTGATTTTTCGTGATTCCTTTTTAGATTTAGAGGTAAGTTACCAACAATTATCATTCGATGCAACTTCTCCTCATCATCAAATGCTTCATTCTTAACAACCATATCTGCTTCATCACCGAAGGCCTCAACAGCGTTTGGAACTGTATCAGTGGCTTTGGATGTGTTTGTCTCTTCACATTTTTCTTTCAATTCCGGGGATGAAACATTTTGTTGTTTATAAGCATCTGTATTTTCATGGTTTCTTTCATTTTCAATGACTATGTCTATTGTTGCATCTGTGATAGCAGTCACGTTGAATACCAACATTGTTTCTTTTTCTGCCATTAGATTTTCATTTATATAAACATTCTCAATAACTTTTGTTGCTGCATTACTGGCTTTATTAGTGGATTGAGTTGCATTTTCTTCTCTTGGTTTCTCAGCTCTATAATTTTCATGGTTGATCTCAGAGTCTCTACTTCTAGGTGGTTCAACATTATAGCCTTCATATGAGCTGATTTCCAATTCAACCTCATTTAATTGTTCTTCTTCAAACATGTTATATTCATGATGATGATTTGAATTAGTTGAATTGTTCAGTTGATTATGTTCGAAATTTGGGAATATTGGAGGTTGTGTCTGACTTAACTTATCTATCTTATCATTTAGCTTATTGAAGAGTTATGTCATCTTGTTCATTGCTTCGCTATGCTCTGTCATCTTTTCTGTGGTCTCATAATGATTTAGCCACATTTGTCTTTCTATTCGATTTGTCATGTCATGAACTTTTTTGATTTCGTCGGAGTGTCCTGCAACTGTACCTTCAAGATCGACTAATATTTTTCCGAATTCTTCAGAATTATTATTGTTCTGTTTCTCAAGATCCACCAATTTCTTCTGGAATTCGGCCATCGACATCGATGAAGACATTGAACGTGTATGAGGTGGGGAATATTTTTCTGCTAGTTTTTCCCTTTTTTTAAATTAATTAATTAATTATTTTTTTTTTTTGAAATAATAATAATAATTTTTATTATTATTATTATTATTATTATTATTATATATATATATATATATAAAATTATTATTATTATTATTATTATTATTTTATTATTTGAATTAATTAATTAATTTTATATATATATATGGGGAAAAAATTTGTTAACTTTGAAAAGTCACGTTGTTTTTAAAAGTCACGTTGTTTTGAAAAGGGTGAATGGGTTTTAATACCATGGGCAATTACCATGGGCTCCAAAACCACGAGATTGTAAACCACGAGCAATTACTCTTCCTTTTTAATTTTACTTTGTCTTCACATGTGCGTATATGTACTTCTTTATATATATATATCTTTTTACTTTTTCTTTTTTTCTTTTGGAACTATTTTCTTTTAAATATTTTTTTTTTCTTTTTAATTTTTTCCCCCTTTATGTTAACTTTCCTTCTTTCTTTTATTATAGATATAATATATATATATTTCTTCTTCTTTTTTAAAAAACAAATGTTGCTACCCACAAGCACTTGGTTTTTAAAAAAATCTGCAATTTTGGAATTTTCTTGTAATTCCTTAATTCTGGGTGATCACATAGATCCCGAAGAGCGATGGCTCTGATACCAATGGAGTGTAAAAACTCTGGTAAACTTTATAAGTATATATTATTATTAATAAAAGATGAGAGATGATTACAAATGAGGATCACCAAGGCTTTAAATACAGCCTTATGGTGTCCCTTGGCGAAGAGGCATGATCTTTGATCATGCCCTTTCACTTAATAAAACCTAACATAACTATATCTAACTAATAATTAATAAAATATACATAACAGGCTCTATCACATTGGGACTGATGAGCAGGTCACAGTTATTCTCATGAAGCCCCTGGGGAAGGTCAAATCCTTAACCTTCCGTGAGAAGCTTAGTATCGTGGACAGACCCTCTTACAAGGGTCCTGCTTGAGTTGGTCTTTAAGCTCTCGGAGCTCCGAGGGGCTTGGGGATGTTGAAAAGTGTTACTAGGATCAGTCTTCATATTGACTATGTAATTATGTATTTATGTAAAGAAGAAGACAAAGATAATAAAATGTATTTTTGTTATACTTGCTTCATGGGTTTCATGAGCAAGATTTTATTATAGGTCAATAGACTTATTCTTGATGTCTATTAGGGTTTGTCTTCTGTTTATAAGTGTAATTAAGAGTCATGTATATGAAGTGACTAGTCTGAAGAATGTACTCCAAGACCTTGTGGAAGAATGGCTCATAACAGCCCTCAAGACCGCCCACATTCAACGCTAGAAGATAAGCTTATTAATCAGTGATGAAGTCAGCCTATACACTATGAGGATGTCGACCTACAAACTTGTTGTAGGGTCGGCCTAAAAGCAAGTCAAAGCATTATATATATGAAGGGACCTGCGGCTCATTTGACACCACCAACCAATGCGGATCTCTCTAAAGTATTACAGTGGTTAAATGCGGATTTAAGATCAATAAGATTGCAGATACATTGGTGATCTGTGCGGATTTCAAGGACATAAGTGCGGGCTAAAAGACACATGATTGTGGACATATCTGTGATTGCAACAGCGTAGTAAAGTATGGGTTAAATGCGAGTTGAAGCAGTGGGTGCGGATCTGTTTTGTAAAGCATCCTGAAGCAAAAGAAGTGCGGATTAGTATAAAGGAGTTGCAGTCAAGTCTGAACTTAAGTGTGGACCTCAGATCAGTATAAAAGTGAGAGAATAGAAGGATCTTTAGTACACAAAAAGGAAAGCAATATATCTCAAGTGAACATGAAACAAGAAGAAGTATGTTGATAAATGAAGACTAAATCAAGGAAAATATAATTAGAGACCGAGTTCTCTAGTGGTGGTGTAGGTCAATGCAAGTTGGTGCAGAAGAGATGGATCTGCATTGTGAGAATACAAAGAAGCATCGACAAGGTCTTGGAGGCATTCCTAGGTCAAGGGTCTGGGTCTTAGTCATGGTACTTGTCATTTGAAGATCTATAAGAAGAATTCCTTACGGGTTTTCTTCTCCAAGAGGGAGAGGTTTTTCCCTGGCTCTAGGAGCCTAATATTGTGTCTCATGTATTTTGATAATTGACTTGATGAAAGACTAAATAAGCTAAAGAAGAGAAGACATAAGTAACTCAAGTAAGCTCACAAGTAATTATCAAGAAGAGAATTTGAATTAATCACCGGCCCTCTAAATTCTCAACATGGAATCAGAGCTAAGGTGCTGAACACAAGGGCTACTTGACAAAGAAGACACTCCAGGAAGCAAAGATCAAAGTTTGGGTTGAAAAGGAAGACTCTCAAGCTAGTCCAAGAAAGATCTTCTATCTCATTCAAACGATCAACTCATTCAAGAAAAATAATCTTTGCCATCAAAGATTTACATTCATGACATTGTTGGAAGAAACATCATCTTTTGAAGATATCCTTTGTCATCAAGGATCCAAGAACACCTACATTAGAGATTTCAATCATCATCATCAAGGAAGTTGCAACTCACTTTACTCAAGTATCTATGACCTTACTTGACTTAAATATGTCAAGATGAGTTATTGTAAAGAGAGCAACAAATCGGTTGGGTCATCAAACTTTAGTGTTTGGAAAAAGAGGACAGATTTGAATCCAATTGAAGACGAAGTTATGGACTACATCAAAGGATCTACAATTCAACCTTCAAAAGAAGATGCTCCAGCTCATGCCAAATACATGAAGGGAGAAATCAGAGCCCAAAGGATTCTCATAGAATCCATTAAGGACTCACTCATTCCCTATGTATCAAAACTAAAGTCTGCAAAAGAAATATATGAGAAACTGGTAGAGCTATTCTCTGTGAGTACTGCAGGAGAAGCAATCTCTCTGAGACAAGAACTATACAAAATGAAATTGTCAAGAGAAGAAGGAATCACTTCAAACTTTATGAGGATTTCTGAAATAAGAGATCAACTGCAGGAACTGGGAGAAGTAATGTCTGACACTGAGATGACTACAGTGGTGCTAAATGCTCTACCAGAAGAATGGGGAAACTTCACTTCAAGTTTATACGGGAAGAAAGAAGTCACATCATTCCATGATTTATGGTCTCTATGTAAAATAGAGGAAACAAGATTGAAAGCCAAAGTTGATAGAGGATCAAGTGAAGGGAATCAAGCCTTTGCAGCCATATCCAGGAAGAAAGGAAGATTTGAAATTTTTGGTCCTCAAAATAAAAGAAGAAATATGGACAAAGTACTATACTTTGGATGTAATGAACTTGGGCATTATAAAAGAGATTGTCCTAAATCTGAAAAGGACAGGACAAGAGGAAAAAGGAAGAAGCCCATGTCTTAGACATGAGGGAAGAACCTGGTGCAAAGAAACCTAAGAAAGAACAAGTGAGACATCTCTATTATGATTGAGATCATATTCCTCGTTAAGTGATTTATGTTGGTTGTAAAATGGTATGATAGGAAGCAATGTATATTGATAGCATCATTATAGAAGCATGGTAGGAGCTCTTGGTGAAACAACACCTGCACAACGTCACTGATAACAATACTGATGGAAGGTAGTCATCAAGATCAAGGGTCATCACGGAAACAGGTGCTAACAGTTTCTAATGAAATTCTCTTTGAATTCAATGGTTAGAAAGAAAGCAGAAAGGTTTCATCAAAGAATTCAATGCTACAAAATTTTGGGATTAGGATGTGATCGACATATTGATGAAGTAGGTCAATGGAATGAAGTTCCTTATTCTAGTAAAATTGCTACAAGATGACTCAAAAGAAAAAGGTATGAGGTATATATATTTATATGCTGACACTGGATGTTGTGCAGTCATGTCATATGGTTGCAAGCAATGAACTTTAGAAGTATGATCTCTCACGATGCACAGACAGATGAAATCAACATAATATATCCTCATATGGAATATGAGGTGGTTGTATATGAACAAGGATCTAGAAATTGGAAGTTCCTGGGAATAAAGATGTGCAGAAAGGAAGAGATCATGAAGTGCAACCATGTCAAGAAGCAGTTATCATCCGGAAGCCAATATGTGACTAGAATCTCCTGAGAGGATATGTAGACTCTGATAAAAGTCTGGTAAAGAAGAAGACCCTTGACAAGACATATCATTAGGAGATGTGTCAATCTGAATAAATGATGTCAATGCCTACATGAAGATGTCATGGTGAAAGATCATCATTGAGGTAACTTTTGTTTTTAAAAGTTCATACGTATATGTTTATCTGGATGAATTTGTGCAGGGTTGCTAGTCATGTGAAAGGATGTAAGATCCTTGGAGATGATTCGAAAGAAAGCAGCATGGCATAAAAGGTGGACCAGATAAGAAAGACTGATGAATCACTTTCTAGTAGATCACATGACTCATAAATGAAAGTGATGGATGATCTGTGCCCGATGGAGCTAAAGTTGAAGATTCCTCAATATCGAAATCCATGACATCAAGGGCAGGAATTCTCCATGAGCAGCGGAGTATCTCACCATTGTTGTTGTGGGTCCCTGGTTAAGAGGGAGCCTGGTGGTAAGTTTCTTACTTGGAAGAAACTTGGTAATTCCTAAGAATGAGCTTAGGTACATTCCTTATATAGGAATGAGTACATTCCCTTGTGGAATAGGTCCTCCCTGGCTGAGAGGGAGAGATAGAGACATCATTCTGGTCTTCACTTGGGAAGACAGAATGGAGAATTGGGTAATCATCTAGCATTTGATACTCTTTGAGAATGTGATAGGGAATTCAAGATAACAATAGTCGGGGACCGATATTCTTTGAGGGATGGCTACCCAAGAGTAGAATAGTCCAAGAAGGTCATACTTTGGAACACCTAGGTGGAGTATGTATCTTGGAGAGACAATGACTATGGTGTTTATAAGTCATGTGTCTCGCCAGCATTGTAGCCCATTGTCTCATTGAGAGATGGGGATGTTAGTCAAGGCCTTGCACTAGGACAATGCCGGTTGATATGATGCAATACAGATGCGATTACCAATCCAATTCTTCTTATGAAATTCTTCAGTTTGAAAGTGACCATGTACCTATATGAATACCTCCCTAGTTAAGAGGGAGTGTTTAAAAGTGTAACTCGGATCGGTCTTCATATTGACTGTGTAATTATGTATTTATGTAAAGAAGAAGACAAAGATAATAGAATGTATTTTTGTTATACTTGCTATACGGGTTTCATGAGCAAGATTTTATTATAGGTTAATAAGCTTCTTCTTGATGTCTATTAGGGTTTGTCTTATGTTTATAAGTGTAATTAACAATCATGTATATGAAGTGACTAGTCTGAAGAATGTACTCCAAGACCTTGTGGAAGAATGGCTCATAACAACCCCTCAAGACCACCCACATTCAACGCTGGAAGATAAGCTTATTAATTAGTGATGAAGTCGGCCTATATACAGTGAGGATGTCAGCCTACAAACTTGTTGTAGGGTCGGCCTAAAAGCAAGTCAAAGCACTATATATATCTGAAGGGACCTGCAGCTCATTTGACACCACCAACTAATGCGGATCTCTCTGAAGTATTACAGTGGTTAAATGCGGATTTAAGATCAGCAAGATTGCGAATACATTAGTGATCTATGTGGATTTCAAGGACATAAGTGCGGGCAAAAAGACACAGAATTGTGGACTATCTGTGATTGCAACAACGTAATAAAGACTGGGTTAAATGCGAGTTGAAGCAGTGGGTTGCGGATCTGTTTTGTAAAGCATCCTGAAGAAAAAGAAGTGCGGATTAGTATAAAGGCGCTGCGGTCAAGTCTGAACTTAAGTACGACCTCAGATCAGTATAACAATGCGGATTGAGGATGAAAAGGAGTGTGGATATCACAGCGTGAAAGTGAGAGAATAGAAGGAAGGTAAATCTAAGATTTACCTTCCTATCTTCAGCACACAAAAAGGAAAGCAATATATCTCAAGTGAACATGAAACAAGAAGAAGTATGTTGATAATCGAAGACTAAATCAAGGAAGATATAATTAGAGACCGAGTTCTCTAGTGGTGGTGTAGGTCAATGCAAGTTGGTGCAGAAGAGAAGGATCAGTGTTGTGAGAATACAAAGAAGCATTGACAAGGTCTTGGAGGCATTCCTAGGTCAAGGGTCTAAGTCTTGGTCATGGTACTTGTCATTTGAAGACCTATAAGAAGAATTCCTTCTAGGTTTTCCTCTCCAAGAGGGAGAGGTTTTTCCCTAGCTCTAGGAGTCTAATTTTGTGTCTCGTGTATTTTGATAATTGACTTGATGAAAGACTAAATAAGCTAAAGAAGAGAAGCCATAAGTAACTCAAGTAAGCTCACAGTAATTATCAAGAAGAGAATTTGAATTAATCACCATCCCTCTAAATTCTCAACAGGGAATAGCTTCTTGGAGCTATAAGCAACCACATGGCTAGGTTCGCCTTACCTTGTTGGTGTGCTATTTCCCCACCGTTATGATATTGAGTTGGTTCATCCTCTCTTAATCTATGTCCCACATACATCCCACCCATGTAGTCAGGGACTCATGGGAAGTACCTCCCATCTGGCCAATGAGTTGGGAAAAGAGGATAGAGACCATAGCATTACCGATGGACGCATCGTGTATTGTCGTACTCTCTATGTCTAGGATGGGTTGTGTCCAACAACTTGATCTAAGATCAAGTCTGGTTGAGGTTTTTACCTCTAAACTGACTTCGGGTCAATGGAGAGTGGCAAGGTCTTTGTGACACACTCTAAATCAAATCTTCTTCATTATTTCTTCTACAGCAGAGCAGAGCCGGCAAAGTACAGAGACAGCAGGATGACACTAGATGATATATGATAGTACATGATGGTATTAGATGACAGGATTACACAAGTTGACAGATGGATGGACAAGTGGAGTTCTCCCTAGTTGAGAGGGTGTTAAATTTGGCAACTAGGGCCAAACTCCACTTTGCACTGCTCATATGATGGAGATGATTGTTTGGATGAGCAGAAGTTGGATTTAAAATTTATTTTTCTCACATGTGCAATTTGCCAAGCTCGGCCAAAATTGTAATGTAGGCTCACAAGCCCCAAAATATGTGTCACACACCCTCATTAATGGATATAAATAGGAGAGACTAAAACTTCATTTTGGACATCATCTCCTCACACATTCTCTCTCCTTCTGACTGGTTCATACAAGCCTTAGGAGACAATCTCTCTTCTCCGCACATGTGAAAGGATAGCTGGAGATTTCGGACTGTTTAAGGGTTTCTGTTGCAACATTGACCAGCGTTGACCTTGGGTCAACTCACATTGTTTGACTTCGATTTTTGGGACAGATTCTAAGTTTGGGAGGCCATGTTTGGTGGCACAAAAATAGAGAAATTTTGGGCTGTTTGACTGTTGCGCTGACCACAGTTTGATCTCTTATTAGGTCCCTCTATTACTAATATAGTCCCTTATTGTTGTTAGTGTAACCCCCTTATTGTTATTATTGTACCCCTGTAACCCCCATATTGTTATTATTGTGCCCTTAAATTATTATTGTTAGGTCGGCTAGGATTACATTGTGGCCCCACTAGGATTACATTATGGCCCCATGGACTCTTATATATAGAAAGGAGGTTTTGTAAATTGTATCATCCAAGAATTGTTCATTAATGTAATGTATTGGAGGTTGCCCCCTCGAAGTGGCTTATTTCTAAGGTGTTGATATCTCTTTTCTTCTATTTTTGGAGCTGGTTTCACAACATTTGGTATCAGAGCTTTGGATTCTAGGGTTTAGCTGCTCCAAACAGGTCATCTGGCATTTTCGCTATAACTTTTTTTCTACGAAGTTTTAGAAGCTGAAATTTTTAGAGTGTGAAGCCGAAATCCTGAGGAACATCATCAAAAAATTTCAGAGCTTGGTTCGCAATATTTTCGGAGATATGATCTGTGGAAGTTAGGTCTTTTTGCAGGCTCCTCAATTTAATCTAAACAAGTCATCGTGGCATTTGCGCTATAACTTTTTTTCTACGAAGGTTCAGAATCTGAAATTTTTAGGGCGCGAAGCTGAAATCCTAAGGAAACTCATCAAAAAATTTCAGAGCTTGGTTAGCAATATTTTCAGAGATACAATCTGTGGAAGGTAGTGCTTTTTCAGGCCCCTGAATTTCATCTCAAAGAGGTGATCGTGGGAAAATATTCATAACTCTCTCTCTGAGCATCGGATTGGAGTGCCGTAAAAAGTGGTCGCAAGTACACAGACTGTAGTTTCTTTGCTATCAATTTCAGAGCTAAAAGACGAAACAGTGACACGTGGGAAGTCGTACAAGTTCGCCCTACTGAACTAGTCCATAATTAGGTCATTGTGGGAGATTGGACATAACTTTGCCTTGGAGAATCCAAATCAAGTCAAACCTGTGACATTCGAAAGACAATTCAGAAGGCTACCTCAGTGCCCAATTTCAAATATTGAAGAGAAGCAATCACAAAGATAATCCAATTTCAATATCGAGCTCCTCAAAAGCAAGAAAAAGGTGTGTATTTTTTTACAAATTGCAGAAGTCTTGTTTGAAGAATCAATTTGACTTGATTCCAAGGGCATATTGTAGAATATATATCAGTATTGGGTTAAAAAAAAATGCCTCGTAAATATAATTCAACACCCATTAAGCCTTCAAAAGGCTCTACTATGACTCATGAAGATGAAGAATTGCAACATGATCTATCAAAATTACAAAAGCAAGTGCACCAAATTTCGCTCTCGCAAAGAGTAACAAAAAATGAAATGGATGTTTTGAAGAAAGGCGTGGAATCTAAGATAGATGGCATGGAATCTAAGATAGATGACATGGAAGCTAAGATCGATGAAAAAATGAAAGACAACATGGAAAACATGAAGAATGATCTAAAAGCAAACATGGAAGGTTTGACAAAGTTGATACAAGAAATGTTTCCTAATGGTGAAAGGATAGTAGAGGAAACTCGTGATGAGAAAAAAATAAATGTTAATCGTGACTTCATAAACTCTAATGTTGGCAGGAAGAACCACCATATTCCAAAAATGGATATGAGGAAGTTTGATGGAAAAGATCCTGTAACATGGATACTACAGATGGAGCAATATTTTGATCTCCATAATGTGCAAAACACACAAAAGGTACACATTGCAATTTTACATTTAGAACAAAATACATTTGTATGGTATCGATGGCTTTGCTCCCGTAAAAAAATTGTCACTTGGTCAATTTTTATGGAGGAAATGATAGCACATTATGAGGATACAAAGAGTAACACCTTCTTTAGCCAATTGATAAATCTCAAACAAAAGGGTTTAGTGGGGAAGCACATTGAGGACTTCCAAAAATTGAATATAAGGGTAACTGATATTCCAGAGGAACACAGGATTGATCTCTTCATAGGCACTTTAAAGGATAACATCCAACATGAAGTTCGCGTTTTGGAACCTGATTCATTGGAGAAGGCATTCGGGTTGGCAAGAAAAATTGAATGTAAAATTATGGCGACAAGGAAGCCTACCACTCACTTCTATAAAGAGGGAAGTGTTGCTACTCCTAGATTTCAACAACCTACAAGGTTGACACCACAACAATTGGAAGAAAAAAGAGCAAAAGGGCTTTGCTACGGTTGTGATAGCAAATACACTAAAGGTCATAAGTGTGCTGAGAAGAAATTATTTTACATAGATTGTGAAGAGGAAGAAGAAAATGAACAAGAAGAGGATATACACCGGGAACCAGCCCTAGAAGAGGAAGAAATGAATCCGACCATATCGTGTAATGCACTGGCAGGAATTACCACTCCTCAAACTCTCAAGATAGAAGGACATATCAAGAATAAAAGGGTAATAGTGTTGATTGATTCAGGTAGCACCCATAATTTTATTCATTATAAGGTAGCCAAGGAATTAAATTGTTTCCTATACCCAGCACCAGAATGTCAAGTGATGGTTGCAAATGGAGGAACTATAAATTGTTCTAGAAAATGCCATAATATCAAGCTAACCATGGGGGAATATGTGTTGACTAGTCCAATGCTTTCCATTCCTATGGGAGGTGCTGATGTTGTACTAGGAGTACAATGGTTACAATCTTTGGGGACGGTAGCTTTTATTTTTCAAGAACTTTTCTTGAAATTTTTTTCAGAAGGAAAGGAAGTCGAATTACGGGGTATTGCAGGGAAGCCAAGAAAGATAATAAGCTCTAATGTCATGACAAAGCTTCTAAAGAGAGAACAACGAGGCGTAATTGCACAATTATGCTCACTAGAAGTTCCAACATCAAAATCATCTATTTTTGCAAATCTCCAACAAGTCTTGGACAATCATTCCAAGGTGTTTGAAACTCCCAAAGGACTCCCACCTATTCGTGATCATGATCATGCTATTCATTTGATTCCAGGAAGTGTTCCTCCAAACATCGAGCCTTATAGATATCCTTACTTCCAAAAGAGCGAAATTGAACGTATGATTGCAGAAATGTTAGAGGCGGGTATAATTCAACCTAGTCAAAGTTCTTTCTCTGCTCCTGTAGTATTGGTACACAAGAAGGATGGATCATGGCGAATGTGTCCGGATTATAGGGAGCTCAATAAACTCACCATTAAAGATAAATTTCTCATTCTTGTGATTGATGAATTATTGGATGAATTACATGGAGCAATTTATTTTACCAAGTTGGATCTTCGTTCAGGATATCATCAAATTAGAATGAAGACTGAAGATATTCCAAAAATAGCATTTCAAACTCATGAGGGTCATTATGAATTTTTGGTCATGCCTTTTGGCCTTACCAATGCACCTTCTACATTTCAAGGGTTGATGAATTCCATTTTCAAACCCTTCCTTAGAAAATTTGTGCTAACATTTTTTTTATGATATACTAATCTACAGCAGGTCTTGGCAGGATCATGTTGAACATGTTGCCAGGGTGCTCAAACTATTGCAGGAGAAACAGTGATATGCAAAAACATCCAAATGTTTCGTTGGAGTACAAGAGGTGGAATATCTGGGTCCTATTGTATCTCACGAGGGTGTTAAGGTAGACCCTAACAAAATTAAAGCCATTAAGGAATGGAAAGTCCCCACAACCATAAAGCAGTTGCGAGGATTTCTCGGGTTAACAGGGTATTATCGCAAGTTTGTTAAGAATTATGGGAGAATAGCGGCACCTCTAACAACATTATTGAAGAAAGATGCATTTTCATGGACTCCTGAAGCAACTAAGGCCTTTGAACATCTTAAAGAGGCAATGTGCCTAGCACCGGTCTTAGCTACGCCAGACTTCACAAAAACCTTTATTGTGGAATGTGATGCCTCAGGAAATGGAATTGGTGCAGTTTTAATGCAGGAAGGAAGACCCATTACTTTTGAAAGTCGTCCAATCAAAGGAAAGTATTTACAAAAACCTATTTATGAGAAGGAAATGTTAGCAATACTGCATGCACTAAAGAAATGTTGAACTTACCTAATGGGAAGACACTTCAAGGTAAAAACTGATCATGATAGTCTTAAACACTTTTTGGAACAAAGACTATCTTCAGAAGAGCAGCAAAAATGGGTCACAAAGATGTTAGGTTATGACTTTGAAATAATCTACAAAAAAGGAAAGCTTAATGTTGTTGCATATGCACTCTCAAGAAAGAATGAAGAGGTGGAAGCATTTCTTTGTGCCATTTCTATTATCCAATCAGATTGGATAACTGAAGCAAGAGATGAATGGAAGAAGGACAAAGATGTATGGACACTCATTCAAAAGTTGTAGCAAGATCCTAGTACATCGATACATTTAGTTGAAAAAATGATTCCTTATGGTACAAAGATCACTTATATCTTTGTAAGAATTCCCAACTAAAACAAAAGATTCTTTTGGAATTGCACACTTCTCCTTTAGGAGGATACTCAGGATTTTTAAAAACTTACCACAGGGTGAAGAAAGAATTTTTTTGGGATGGCCTTAAATCTGATATTCAAAAGTTTGTGGCGGAATGTTTGGTTTGCCGGCAGAATAAAGTGGAAACAATTAAGACCCCGGGACTTCTACAACCTTTATCCATTCCAAGTCAACGTTGGGAGGAGATTTCAATGGATTTTATCACAGGTTTACCTAAGTCCGAAGGAAAGAGTGTCATCATGGTGGTAGTTGATGGACTTACCAAGTATGCACACTTTTGTGCATTATCTCATCCATTTAAAGCAAGTACAGTTGCTACTACATTTATGGACACAATTCAAAAGCTACATGGAAACACAAGGGTTATATTGTGAGCGACAGAGATCCATTTTTACTGGAAATTTTTGGACAGAGTTATTTTCTTGTTTGGGTACTCAATTAGCTCATAGCTCATCTTATCATCCTCAATTTGATGGTCAAACTGAGATAGTAAATAAATGTTTGGAAGGATATCTTCGTTTTTTTGTATCTAATAAACAAACACAATGGGTCAAGTGGTCACCTCTCGTTGAATGGTGGTATAACACTTCCATATTGCAGCAAAAATGACCCCATTTATTGCACTTTATGGATATTATCCACCATCCATCACATCATCTTTAAGAGAAAATTCGAAGGTTCAAGCAGTGGAAGATCACATCGAGCATCAACAAGAAGTTCTCCAACTCTTAAAGGACAACCTGAATTTGGCACAAAATCGAATGAAACAACAGGCAGATCAACATCGCAGTGAGAGAAGTTTTGATGTAGGAGATTGGGTATTTTACGGCTACAACCATACAAACAAATGTCCCTCAAGCAAGCTAAGAAGGATAATAAATTATCGCCAAAGTACTATGGTCCTTACAAGGTGTTGCAAAAGATGGGTACTATGGCATACAAATTGGAGCTTCCTGCTTCTTCGCGAGTGCATCCAGTTTTCCATGTTTCATGCTTAAAGAAGGTTATAGGTGAAAATCTTCCAGTTCAAACAATATTGCCATAACTTGATGAGGAAGGAAAAATCATATTGGAACCTGAAGCGGTCACAGAAACAAGAACTCGACAACTACGAAATCGATCAATTTCAGAGTATCTCATCAAGTGGAAGAACTTACCCACTGAAGATTCTACATGGGAGGATGAGAATTTATACAGAAGCACCCAGAGCTACTCAAGCGTTGAGGACAACACTTTTTTGAAGGAGAGGGGCATGTTAGGTCCCTATATTACTAGTATAGTCCCTTATTGTTGTTAGTGTAACCCCCTTATTGTTATTATTGTACCCTTGTAACCCCCATTTTGTTATTATTGTGCCCTTAAATTATTATTGTTAGGTCGGCTAGAATTACATTGTGGCCCACTAGGATTACATTATGGCCACATGGACTCCTATATATAGAAAGGAGGTTTTGTAATTTGTATCATCCAAGAATTGTTCATTAATGTAATGTATTGGAGGTTGCCCCCTCAAAGTGGCTTATTTCTAAGGCGTTGATATCTCTTTTCTTCTATTTTTGGAGCTGGTTTCACAACATCTCTACGTTGACTAGGTTTGACCGAGGAGTTGCACACTGTTTTGGGCTGACTTTGACTGTTTCATGAGGTCGAGTTTGACTAGATTTGACCGAGCTCAATTGGGAGACAGTTTGTTGGTTTGACCAGCGTTGACTTTGCTGGCTAGGGCATCCTGTTGACTGCTAAAAATTGTACTCTCTCTCTACTGAATTTGAAGAATAATAAGAAGATTTGATCAAAGGTTTTTCCCCGCATTGAGTTTTTCCCTAGCATCCACCAAATTATTGTGTCCTCTTGTCTTGGCTTGTCTTCTGGTTACTTATTTATGTTATATCAGTATTTACTGTCAATGTTAATGTGATTGCTAAACAGGAAAATGAATTGGGCTAATAAGAAAGATTGAAGTAAATTGCTCTAAGCATATAGAACATACCATCATTAACTAAAATTAACAAATAGAGAAAGAGACCCAGGGCAAGGAGGTGACAAGCACTCTAGCAACCATAATTTATGTGGATGCAAGATCCAAAAATTGAGCTCCAAACATATTCTCTTATGATGCACTTGTTATCTTTGGATTTGGATCATAGTTCTAATATCAACCCTTATGGGTCCTTGTTTGTGATAAGGTTTAAAGAGCTTGGAATCCAGCTTAAATCCTTAAACTTTATGCAAGGTCTTAGACTCTTAGTTAAAATAGCAAGTCTGCTCACAAATTAGGTAACACAAAACATATATACTATTTTTGAATTTTAGGTGGCAAGCTCTCCTCTAGACAACCTAACACTCAATCAACTTGTTTTTCTCTAGCCTATCACTCAATCAACTTGTATTTTAAATAGCCTAACACTCAATCAACTTGTATTGTATCTAGCCTAATACTCAATCAACTATTTTCTCTAGCCTAACACTCAGTCAACTTGTATTTTCTCTATGAATATGAATAGACAAGTAGCTAAATAAAATTATGATTTTTTTAACTTTCATCATCATCATCATCAAAAGAGAAAATACCTAGGATAAGACCATAAACTACACACAACAAAGTATTGTGTGATGCAAACCATGGGCAATAGACGCATCATTAACATTCACTACAAAAAAGACATTAAAAACAACAAATGTAAAAATATATTCAATGTAGACCTATGACATAATATAAAAATAAAGACAGCCTTGAACAAGAGAGACTAAAGCAAACAACACCCAACATGTGAAGAGATATTTGTACAGAGGGTGAGGCAAACAGAGAACATTAGGAAATGCCCAATGATACTACAATTAGGTGCCAATTAAGATGCTAAGCATCACAATAGCCCATATTAGACAAAAATTACCTTGCAAACAATAAGCCATGCAGAAAAATCAAATCATACATTTAATTGTAATCAGACACGTGACATTGTAGACACTGTGAATTTCCTACAAGGCCCCATAATGTGCAAGCAAATAAAGCAATAAAACTCAGACACAATAAAAAGTAAAAGGGCAAAGGTATTTTTCTTATGTTCTTTAGGTTTTGAGAGATTTAGAAAAGAACATGTCGGTTTTTCTTTGATATGGAAGCCCCTCTTGAAAAAGTTAATGCCCATTGCTTCAACAATTGAAAGGTCAAAACTCAATTGCATTTAGTGCACAAAAACATTTAGGAATAGTTAGTGAGACTAAGCCAAAATCTACAAAGCAAGATAAAATTATAAAAAGGCAAATTGAATCAAATATTGGTTTCAATATAGTCAATGTTGTGTTGCACGTTCTTGACTTATTAAGATTATCAAAATAAATTTGAGACTAGTTAAATGGATTGTTTGGCTCAAAAGCATTGCATGCTAAGTTCTACTTGAGACAACAAAATTTTAGGTTCAAAATGACTAGCACAGTAGCTATGTCAAATCACATAAACGAGTTGAGATCCCTAACAAAATGTTTGCAAAGGTAGGTTTAAATGTTGAAAAATAAGACGCTAAAGGAATTTGGTTAAACAGTTTAAACCAAAGTTATAACAATGCGGCATTAACACTCAGTAAATTGCCTTCACAATTCTTGGACATTATGATATTAGCCATTATTGCAGAAGAAAAATGATTGAGTGAATACAAGAAAGCTCTAGAAACAAAGAAACAAAGGAAACAAGGTCCCTTCAACAACAACGATAAAGAGATACATGACCAGCAATTGTAAATTAGGAGTTGTTGATCTTCTCAAAGGAAAAGTTAATGAAAAATAGAAAGAAAGGAATACAAGTATAATTGATAATGCTATTGATGAAGAAAATAAGGATGACACCAATAGTGACAAAACTAATGACGATCTCTCATTTGAAATAGTTGTTTGCTTTAGGTGGGTTTCTCGACAAGGAAAATAGTAGAGGGATTGCTCAAAATGGACAGTTCTTTAGGGGGATTTGATGGCATTGGAAAAATTATAAATTTATGAAGGGTGGCAGCAACCTAATGGAGCAAAGGAACAAGTACTAGTCAAGAATTTGTATTTCATTATCATGCTTTTGTAAACATGTTTTGGATTGTCCAGTCAAAGAGGAGAAAAGGAAAAAAAATATAATTATTAAATAAAAATAAATAAATAAATAAACCTTTAGCATTTACATTGGAGGGTGGCAATGGTATAACAAAAATTGACATTTAGTGCTAAGGGGTATGTTAGAGTGTTAACATTCAATTAAGTTATTAGAAATCCTAAAATTAAAGGGTCACAATAGATGTTAATGGTCTAAATTAGAAATAAGTTTGTTGAGGCAATAGCTAAATAATTTATCACTTGATGTAAAAATAAGACAATGGTGATGTATCAAGTGACTCGTTCATTGATAAGCAATACATCCCCCATATATTATTTTCTCTCTCGTGCTTCTTGCCATGCATCTCTAAAAGCCAACATTATCGAATAGGTTCTAGGGGAATTTATGGTGATCTCCAAGAAAAGTTAACAATTGTGACTAGAAGACAATTAATTTCTATGAAATAGCACCTTCTTTTGGTGAGAAAGAGCTACATGGCCAGCAATCGTAAATTAGGAGTTGTTGATCTTCTCAAAGGAAAAGTTAATGAAAAATAGAAAGAAAGGAATACAAGTATCATTAATAATGCTATTGATGAAGAAAATAAGGATGACACCAATAGTGACAAAACTAATGATGATCTCTTATTTGAAATAGTTGTTTGCTTTAGGTGGGTTTCTCGACAAGGGAAATAGTAGAGGGATTGCTCAACATGGATAGTTATTTGGGGGAATTTGATGGCATTGGCAAAATTATACATTTACGAGGGAGGCCGCAACCTAATGGAGCAAAAGAACAAGTACTAGTCAAGAATTTGTATTTCATTATCATGCTTTTGTAAAAATGTTTTGGATTGTCATGTCAGAGAGGAGAAAAGGAAAATAAATATAATTATTAAATAAAAATAAATAAATAAATAAACCTTTAGAATTTACATTGGAGGGTGGCATGGGTATAACGAAAATTGACATTTAGTAATAAGGGGGATGTTAGAGTGTTAACATTCAATTAGGTTATTAGAAATCCTAAAATTAAAGGGTCACAATAGATGTTAATGGTCCAAATTATAAATAAGTTTGTTGAGGCAATAGCTAAATAATTTATCACTTGATGTAAAAATAAGAAAATGGTGATGTATAAAGTGACTCCTTCATTGATAAGCAATACATCCCCCATGTATTCTTTTCTCTCTCATGCTTCTTGCCATGCATCTCTAAAAGCCAACATTATCGAATAGGTTCTAGGGGAAGTTATGGTGATTTCCAAGAAAAGTTAACAATTGTGACCAAAAGACAATTATTTTCTATGAAATAGCACTTTCTTTTGGTGAGTAAGAAACATTTACATATTATATGTTCAATTATTTATGCAAGTATATTTTACAATTGCACTTAATGTAGTGATGCCTTACACATTCCTTTGACCAAAACCAAGAAAGTATTCAAAATTAGAATCAAATAAAAGGTCATTGCTCCCAATTCCCATGAAAAGCACACTCACCTTTTTTGATTTAAGTATTGATTGAAAATATCTTCTAGATCCGTCGTTTGTAGCTTCCAAGAATTTTCCTACAATGGAATCCAACATTGGCACACAAAATAAATCAAAACATCTCAAGTATTTCTAACAAATTACAATACAAAAGATCATTTCTCCATGAACATGGAGATGTATCCCATGCAAAACACATATAGAAAGGGCCAACAATGTTATTATAGTACAAAAGTCAAACGGCAACTATAATGATAGCATATCAAAAGGATGAAAGCAAGGTTTACGTGTTTCTATATTAAATCTTAATAATTGACCACTTTGGCATTGCACACTCTCCATTTCATATTCTATTTCACATTTACTAGAGCAGCAAAAACATGGGAAGTATTACTTTGGAGAATTATCTCATCAAATTTCAATTTAATAATGAACTCATTATCATCTAGCATTTGGAAGTAAATCAATCCATGAAAGAATTGGTTTTGGGTCAAGAGCACAAATTGTTCACCTTGGGGAGCTATTTACCACAATATTTCAATCCATCATTGAGTATAATTTAAAATTGACGTGGTCTAGAGCTCAAAATGGTATTATATCACACAAAAACTAGTTTTGAAATGTCTCCATTACAATTGGGTCTTGCACAATACAAACTTCCACAATCTTCTCTTTTGAGATAGTATCCTCAATATTAATTTTTACCGCTTTTAGAGCATTATTTCTATGGTAAGTTATTGGTAATTGATCAGATTTCTCAAAAGGAGGGAAAGAGAGCTTGTGGTTGGCATTGTGTCTCATTTTAAAATAAATTAAGTTTGAAAAGGTCACATAAACAAAGGCTCAAACGAAATAATGATTTTTGAGGATAGCAAGAAAACCATATTGATTCTGGAGAGGGTCCACTTCAAGAGAAACACAAACCTTAGCTTGTAGTTCCAAGACAAGCTTGACCTTTGTAGCTTGCATATATATACCCTGTAGTATGCAAAAAGAAAAGGAATAGGTAAAAAATGGGCATGCTTTTGCATTCAAGACTTGATTAACCAACTTGGGATAAGGAACAACAAATGTTTGCTACACAACATTGTCACCAATGGGATCAAAACAATTCTATTAAAGAAAAAGGTAATTAATGATATACAACTTTAATGAAATTCGTGTCTTGTGTTGATCATTATAATTTAATAATGCAATTATCAAGGAAGAGCATCATTGAATGGGAGAGAGAAGACACACTTGCCTTCGTCTCATCCATGCATCCCATGAACCCTAGAACTGCGTAGGATTTCACTAGCAACTAGACCTCAATAAGATTTCGACAACATGAATGAAATGGAACATTGATTGAGACTCTCAAGGAAGTTGCAGATCACCTACATGCTCTCAAGTCATTACATGGTATGTAGCAGGTGGCTTTAGTTGCAAGATGCTCTTGTTGGCCACCAACCTCACGAGAGTGGCAAAAGGTATGTCTGACTTTGTAAATTGCAAAAATAACCTATGATATCAAACAAAAATGTTTTTATACTCGAGATTCAATCAACCGATTTGGGCTAAGGGACAACAACAGATTTCCAATTTGCCACTCAACAATGGCAACAATGTAAAACAATATAAAACTTACAAGTCACTTCTTCTTCTTCCGGTTTGTGCTAATCATTATAATCTATCATGGAGGATGAGTGAATGGGAGGGAGGAGGAGAGGCACTTGCCCCCCACTCACCCATGCATCTCCCCCACCCCAGACATGCATAGGATTTTTCCAGCATGGAGGGAAAGGCAAGTTCACTGCAAGAAAGAGAAAGGAGGAGTTTGCTTTGAGGCTAAGGGTCAAAGCAAAATGTCTCTAGCGCAACACACACACAGTTTTTTTGCAGGAAAAGGAGTATGACAACGACAGTCATCATCGACAAGAATTTTCTTGAGGTGGAAGCATATCAATTACATGCTCTCAAGTCACGGTATTTCCTATTGCAGGTGGCTTTAGTTGCGAGCCAGCCCCACTCAAGGGGAAAAAGGCCGAGGCAGATATACGGAGAATCTCTTGTAATTTGCTGATATCCGGGTTATGGTTTTCTTGATGTAGTGTTGAACTTGAGCAAGCAGACAATGGGATGAATCATGAGGCAGACTTAAAGGAAAACTCTTGAGATTTGGTCTTCATCAACAAGAATTGTCTTCAGGCAGTAGCAGATCAACTGCATGCTCTCAAATCATGGAAATAGCATGTGGCTTTAGTAGTGAGCCAGTCCCACTGGATACAAGCCCCACTAGAGCAACAAAAGGTTGAGGCAGACTTATAGAGAATCTCCTGTGATTTGGTGATATCTACGCTGTGTTGTTCATAAATCCCAATGTAGTGTTGAACATGAGCATGCAAACAAAAGGCAGAGCAGACTGACAGAGAAACTCTTGACATTTGCTAATATCTAAGTTATGCTGCCCATTTTTCCCATGTAGCATTGAACATGAGCATGCACGGGGATGCCAGCTTGCCAGCAGACAGAAGATCATTTTTCCCAATCAGAAGCACATCTGCTTTGTGGGACATATCTCTGCTAAAACTTCTGTGATTTTCATAACTATGGCCATGGACATAGTTTTGCTCCCCAACACGCCTTTGTGGCCTTTTGGCATGGTGATAATAGGGTTTCAGGCTCAGTGGCTAGCCACCTGTGAGTTGTGAATATCTGCAGTTGATTGCTTGGCCTTAGCTTCCACATTTAGCAGCCAGGGTCATGCTGTCTCCTTGCATGACACTCGGTAATTTTGCACGGGGGAGATTTATTTGGTCTGTTAGTAATGGTTTTTGAGTCCAAGTTTTTCCTTCGCATGTTTTGTAAAAGGAAATTTAGAGGCAATCTGACTTATTAGTTTCAGGTGTTTTATTTGCATTGGGCCCATGAGCTACACAATGGTGTGCCTGTTTTTCTGCTCATATTTTTTGTATTGTGTTCCTTAATCTGTACATGTACCTTAATGTCTTCTTGATAGATATAAATAGCCCAAGGGGTTAGCTCAAGCATTGTTGCCAATGTTACTTGGCATTTGGCTAGTTCCATGCAGACAGGTGCCCAGTTCATATTACAGTAGATCAAAGACACTAGGGATAACATCCACAAAATGTGGGTAAGCATTTCTTGGATTTACCTGTGCTGTTTTCCTTGGAAAAAAAAAAGAAGCATAAATCCATGGGTAAGCATCCTTTGCATTTCCCTATGAGGTTTTGATTGGAGAAAAAAGGAAGCAGCATATTTTACGGAAAATTTAAAAATAAAACATCATATGACAAAGAAATTTCAGATTGGCATAGGTCCAGACAAAAACTGTAGAATGTTTTGGCACAGCTTCAATAAGTTTAACAGATAGACTTAAATAAAAAAGTTCAGCTGCTCATAGATCATGGCCTGTTTGTAAACGAAATAGTTCTTAGGAAAGCCTGAACTGAGAATTGCTTCATTAGTTGAAATTTAGATAGCATCCTGGAAAGATATCTGATGATGTATTTTGTCCTAAACAAAACCAAGTTTTTACTTATTCTCAAAGTGACTCTGACTTTCATTTGAGATGATTTGAGGGACTCACTTTACTTTCTACTTTCTTGCATTTCTCGAGCAAGCTGATTACTACTTGGTGAAAACACATACACAAGATCGCAGATTGACTCTATATGTATATTTTACTATTAGTTTTTGTGTTTGATCAGAATATGTGCAAGATATTTGTTAAAAACTTAGTTTCAGCGTTGAAGATGTGAATATTGCGTTCAAAACTCAAGCTGTTGGGTTGGATTAGAAACAAGATGAAACGGGGGTGAACACTGAAATGTAGAATAAAAGCACATGACTTCGTAGCTTTGGCAGCTCTAAAGAGAAGAGCCAGATGTAAACCCCGAACTCCTCTTGATTCTTCTCCTTATCCTACCACTTTGGAAGGCTTGGTGAAGGCTACCCAGCGGGGAATCTGGGAAGGGAGTACTCTGAATAGTGTGCAATTTACCGATTAATCTATTTCAAAATTTCTGAATTAAAATATATGGAGAAACTTCATCGAAGGAAGATTCTAAAATTGCAGAATACGAAATAAACTTACGCATTGGGTCTCTGAAATAAAAGAAGACAGTGTTTTGGAAAGCCCGCGCTTGCTCAAATATTTAGCCACTATTTCAATCAACTCGGTTTCTTCACCGCCTGGATTTGAATCATTTTCAGCGCTATTGACAGGCATCTTCTTCTTCTTCTTCTTTTTCTTCGAAGAATCGTCGCAGGCGTCTGCATTTTCTTGGAGTGCAGCTGAATCCTTGGATTTTCTTTTCTTCTTCTTGGACTCCCCCTCCGCATGAACATCTGTATCTACAACATTGATGGAAGGTGCCATCAATCACAAGTATTGGTATTCTTCAGATCTGCAATTCAGAGACCGTCAAAAGTTTCGCTGCCCAGTGTGTTGTCCTATCAATGCTCCGTCTATTAATAGAGACGCTTTTTGGGGTACCAAGCTTGGAATTATGTATTTCTAGGGTTTCAACACACTTTGAGTCCAAAGTCCCGTTCTTCCACTTGCATACAGGGTTTAAGGGTTTTAGTAGGATCTAACCTGAAGGGATGGAGAGACTTCGAATTTTAGTAGTTGTAGTATTAAGTCATTTTTTTCACTCCCAAAGCTTTCCCAACTCAGCATGGAGAATATGAGATGTAGTAATCAGTCTCAATGAAAGATTATTCAGATTTTATTTTTAATTTTATTATCATAGTGACATTAATTTGGTGTCTGTTTCTGTTCGTGTTGAATTTTACTTTAAATTTGGATAATAATTATTTTTATGCTGAGATTATATTAGATATATATTTTAATTTTTTTATAAAATGAATTTTTAAAAAATAAAAATATAGATTAAAGTAAAAAAATTAGATAATAAATATATTTAAATTTTATTATATAAAATTACATTTTAGATAAAATTTATAATTTATGATATACATATAAAAATATGTTTTATTTTAAGTGGTTGGGAAAAATAATTACTTTGAAATATGTTTTATTTTAAGCTGTTGGGAAAAATGCTTGGGTTTATATGTTTTATTTTAAGGGGTTGAGAAAAATAATTGGATTTCTCTAAGGTAGTTGGGAGAAATAATTGGGAATTTCTTCACTTAGATTCAATTTCCACAAATGATATAATGAATTTTGATATAGTGACTAGTCTTCAAGTCTTTTTATTGAAAATAGACCGAAAATTAAATGGAAACATAGAACATCTATGCTATGTCTAATTTCAAAAAAATAAACTTTGAAAGAAGACCTTTAATTAATATCTCTAATATTTTTTATTTTTATTTTTAGTAACGGTTATGGAATATTATTTCAAACTTGGCCTAAATGCCAAAATTCTGGTTACATTGACAAGGACTATAGCCTGATGCACCTCACCACTAAGGATGAGTGTGAAGCTAATGCTTGGAATTCTTCTCCTTAGTGATGTTACTATAGATTCAATTTCAGAGATTTTTCCCAATTTGAAGATACATACAAATTGACTTAAGAGTAAACAGTAAAACATGACAGCAGTTTAACTTATGGGATGGGTTCCCATGATTCTTCTTCGTCTTTCATCTTGATCCCAGCAGAGAGGAGGGCAGCTTTATTGGCTTCAATGTCCACCTCTTTATTGTTAGTTCTCAGCACATGGTAGAAATTCAGCTTCTGAAAAGTGTTTTCCAAGTCCTTAATTCTGACTATCAGCCTTGCGAGTTTTAGGTCCAAAGCTGGAGAGTTGGACACAATTGCATTTATGATGATCTGGGAATCACCAAGTACATTTGCTTCACTTATGTTTAAATCTTTGAGCATCTTGAGTCCTTGAAAGAGAGCCAAAGCCTCAACTTGAATACTGGTTGAGTGGCCTAACCCCCAGGCAAGGGAATTAATTTTTTTTCCATCTGGATTTAAAATAACACCACCTGCTCCAGCTTTGCCCGAATTGCCCTTTGCTACCCCATCAAAAAAGAGGGAGTGTCTTGATTGTGTTATAATCTAGTCTTGTAAATCTGTTTCGGATTCTCTTATTTGCCAGGCTTTGGGAGAAGGGACATTCCTTACTTCTTTTTGAAAATGCAGATCAAGAAAAGAACCCCAAGCAATGTCTTGTTGACTGAGATTAGAGTCATCTTTTAAGTCAATCAAACACTCTTTTAGATGGCATTTGATCTTGGTTTCTAATGCCTTATGGTTCTACTCAATGTTTCTGAATATTCTTCTATTCCGTTCTAGCTAAATCTGCCAACATATTACCTTTGGGAGGACAGACCAGGAAGCTTTGATTATCTGATTTTTTGGAGGAGGACCGGGATAGCTGTTCACCCATTTAGAAAATAACTCAGTAGTGGAACTTGGGAGCGTAATGTTGGAATTCAACTTGTGAAGGAATGTGAACCATATCTGCAGAGAAAATCTGCATTCTAGCATTAGATGGGAAACACTCTCTGAATTTTCTTTACACGGTAAACATTTGGATGGACCGTGGAACCCTTTCCTCTGCAAATTTTCATGTGTGAGGATTTTGCAATGGAAAAGAAGCCAAGTGAAGAAATCCACTTTAGGCCACGATGGGCATCGCCAGACGCCTTGCCATGGTGTTGGGTCAGGGGGAACAAAGGGCCTTTCCCTCAACTTAACGTAACCCAAAGAGACAGCGTAACCTCTAGCTTTCTGTCCCCAGCCTCTCATATCTCTTTTGCTGATGTGGATAGGCGCCATACCGTGGAGGAGGTCCAGCAGCGTAATCCATTCGTGATGCAGGTGTGATGGCACATAAATGCGTTTCCAGCCTGCCCAATCTGAATCCTTCCACAAAGAAATATCCCACAGCGTGTGCATCCCTGCTCCTTCCATCCAGCAACGCAGCGCTCTGATGGAGCCTCTGTCTTCTATTGGATCCGCATTCATAATTTTATCAGCCCATATATTTATGTTTCTCCCATTTCCTGGGATCCAAAAGGAGTGCGAATTAATAAGAGGAGCAGCTTTAGCATAAAGCTTGAGAAAAGACGATTTGGGCAGATGGATCGATTTGTCTAAACAGCTGATGCGTGGACCTCTGAAATATTTTTTCCAGAGAGCCAGTTGAGCCCAGCCTGGCTTGGGCACAATAATCTTCCATATTAACTTCGCTCCCATAGCAATGTTCTAATGATAGAGATTTTTGAAGTTCAATCCGCCCTCCCACAAAGGCTTGGAGATGGTCTCCCAACTGACTAGAGGCAGTTTGTTTTCATTCTGTTTGCCTCCCTTCCAAAAGAATCTCCGAATATACTCCTCCATTTTTTTTAGAATACTTGCCGGAGCAAGAAGAACAACAAAATGAAATAGAGGGAGACTGGTGAGTGCAGATTTTATTAGAACTGATTTACCAGCAATGTTGAGCCAGGAGTAACCCCAGGCTTGGATCTTGCTCTTAAATCTCTCAAGTTGTGGAAGCCAGTCTTTATTTATAGATCTTTTATGGAATACAGGAAGGCCCAAATATTTAAAAGAGGTCCAAGAAGAGGAGGTTGCAAAGCCCATACATCTAGCAATAGCAAAGAGCAATCTGGGCGATGTGTTCCAGCTGTAAATGTGACATTTGTTCTTATTTAAGACACTGCCTGAGGCCTCGCAAAAAGCATCCAACACTGCTTTGAATTTGGTGGCTGAGGAAAGAGTGGCAGCCCCCAATAACAGGGTATCATCCGCGAAGAGGGCATGGTTTATGTTTTTGACCCCTCTTGCTATACAAAGTCCATTAATATCTTGATCTTGCATCTTTTTTGTCTAATAGAAAGATGAGAACTGAGGCTTGGATGACAAAGAGAAGAGGAGAGAGTGGGCACCCCTGCCTAAGACCTCTCGAAGCTTTAAAAAATGCTATGGCTCTGCCATTCACTAGAGGTGCAATCCAGGGTTCCGAGATGCAAGCTCGGATCCAATTTATGAAATTTACACCAAAACTAAACTTTCTCAAGACATTTAACAGAAAGCTATGTCTTACTCGATCAAATGCATTTGCTAAATCAAGTTTGATAACCATACCTTGTTCATTTCGATGTAAGCTTGAGTGAATTGCCTCTTGGACTAGGGTGAAATTGTCCACAATTTGCCTGCCTTGGATAAAGCCTCCTTGATTCTCCAGAATGATTTTGGGAAGAATGAGCTTCAGTCTATTTGCAATCACTTTGGTGATTAGCTTGTACCATGTATTGCACAAGGAGATCGGGCGAAATCTGTTAAAGTTGTTGGCGCCTTTCTCCTTAGGGATGAGGGCTAAAAAAGCTGAATTTGTGTTGCCCCCGATTTTCTGACAATCTTGGGATTTTTGGACCATTTTGAAGAGATCCTTTTCAACTATTGGCCAACTGACTTGGAGGAACCTGGCAGAGAAGCCATCCGGTCCAGGGGCCTTATCAAGATCCATGGCAAAAAGGGCATTTTTAACTTCATTCTTAGAGACTTTGGCCTCTAGGAGCGCATTCATTCTAGGAGAGATTGAAGGTGGAACAATATCTAACAGATTTGAATATTGATTTGAATCCATGTCCTCACTATACAAGTTTTGAAAGTGAGAGAAGGTTGCTTTCTTGATGTCCTCAAAGTCCTTGTGGATGACATTCTCCTCCTTGATCTCTGATATAGTGTTGAAGCATTTCCTGGCCTGGGCTTGTTGGTGGAAGAAAGAAGAGTTCATGTCCCTTGCTTTGAGCCAAAGATTTCGAGATTTTAACCTCCAGTATTCTTCTTCTGCTAAACAGGCCTTATGAAAACTCTGCTAAAGGTGAGCCTCTTTATCTAAGATCTCCTTAGTAATGACGGCATCCTCCACTTGAAGTTGATGAGAGGCTAGAGATATTTTAATGATTTTTCTTTCTGTAGCTAGGTTGGGCAATGGTTTAGCCCATCGTTTTAGAGCCCCTTTCACCCTTCTGAGTTTTTCCTCCCAGACAAAGAAGGGGGATCCTTTGACTGGTTGTTTCCAACAATCCTTGACTAATTGCAAGAAATCTGGCTCCTTGACCTAGAGAGGACTAAATTTGAAAGGAATAAGGCCCAAATCTAGATGGGACAGAAGTTCTAGCTTGATGGGCTTATGATCCAAGGTGCTGTTAGTGAGAATATGCATTCTAGGTTCCAGTCCTAGTAACAGGAAAGAGCTTTGAATGAAAAATCTATCTAATCTGGCAGCGGTATGGCCTAGGCCAGTTCTTTTATTAGACCAAGAGTACTTACTGGAGGAAGGTTTAATGTCAAGCAGGTCCCAGTCCTGCATAAGATCCTTCGCCCTTTCCCTTGCCGGATCTCGGACTACGCTGCCTCCTCTTTTTTCAAACGAATGAAGAGTGAGATTGAGATCTCCAGCAATGATTATGTTTTCCAAGTTTGCTAGATCTGCTTGGTGCCTTATAGAGTCCTAGCAGTCCTTTTTTTCCCCAACATTGACTGGGGAGTATACATTGAAAAGACAAAAAATTTCTTTGGTGACCAGATGCTGCATTTTAAGCAGCAACCAATGAATATTGCCAGCCTCATAGATAACTGAAAATTTGCTGGCATTCCATATGGTGCCTAGTCGTCCCGAGGCTCCCCGGGCAGAGATTGCTCTTGCTTTGGTTTTGTTCCAAAGTTTCTTGCTTGCATGCAGAAAGACTACGTCTTCCAGCTTGGTCTCCTGGACGAGAAGTATGTCTGGAGATTCTATTCTTATTAAACTTCTAATGGCTTCTTCCTTGGTTTTACTCCCCATACCTCTACAGTTCCAGGATATGACCTTCATTATTTATGTTTCTGATGGGCTCCCTTGGAGCCTTGGGGCTGATTTTTCACCGTCCTTGGCTTTGAGGCTAACAGCTTCTCCAGAGTTGGCTGGATGCCCTGAAGCTTGTCTTTGTATGTTTCCTGCTCTCTTTTTTCCTTGTCAGTCTTGCAGCCTCTTGTAGATCTCCTTATCGAGGCTTGAGACTCTCCTATTTCTCCTTCCTCCTCTGACTCGTCTGATTCTTGTTCTTCTTCCTCAACTTCTATAGGAATGCCTTTGGATTCTGCAGCATTTGTTCCTTTGAGAGAGGAATAGGGGGTGCCTTTGCTTGGTGAGACCAGCTTTTGGATCTCGATCTCTTGAGTTGCTTCTGTTTGCTGGCTTAGAGGGTTGAATTTATTTTCTTGTGCCTTTTTGGGAGGGGGTCACTGAGCATTGGCCTGAAGAGGGCCTTTACCATTGGGGCATCCAGGTTTTTGACCTTTGTGAGAGTTCTTTGAATGCTTAACTTGGTTCCAACCCTCTTCGTTTCCTTTCTCTGGCTCAGCATTGGATGGACAGCTTCTAGCAAAGTGGCCGTGAACATGACATTTCCTACATTTAAATGGCAGCTACTCGTAGTCCAGTTTCTGCACATGAGACCAACTGCCGACATTGATTTTGATTGCCTCTGGGAGACCCACCTCTAGATCTACTTCTACGCAAATTCTAGCACAGTCATACTGGTCCTTGTTGTTTGCCCGATCTATGAATTTCCCAAGGGTGTTTTCGATGTGCTTCAGGGAGTCCCAGTTCCAGCAATGCACTGGGAGATTTGGGAGTTGAACCCACACCGGAACCGTCGTGGGAACATCTACTGACGGATCGAAATCCGGTGTCCATTTATTCAGATAGAGACCCGGAGGGCCCATGAAATAGGTCCCATTTTGGAAGATCAGGTCTTTATCTTCTTTGGATGAGAATTCAAAGAGGAAGAACCCTCGCCTAAGGAAATAAGATGCGACACTTTGCTTGATCAGAGGAGCCCAGT
Organism: Pinus albicaulis; assembly: GCA_034641835.2. Taxonomy (NCBI): domain Eukaryota; kingdom Viridiplantae; phylum Streptophyta; class Pinopsida; order Pinales; family Pinaceae; genus Pinus; species Pinus albicaulis. Next base: position 683,843,261 of record CM076583.1, read on the forward strand.
TATTATTAACTCATTTCTCAGTATTTTTCAGAGATGGCCAAAGTCCCGTGAATTGGCCAATAAGACCACAATCAGCCAGAGACAAAGCTACTTGGATGGGGGTCTCTGTAGGCAAAGAGATCTCTGGAATATCTTCTAGCTTCTTTACGAATTTAGCTGCTTTATTTTTTTTTTCTTCTGGGGCAATCCAGCCAGAAGCTAATTGAACGCATCAAAAGCAGGGGATGAGGGTGGTGGAGGAGGCTCCTTGGGTGAGCCCTGCACCTCCATGGAAGGGGGCCTTAGGCAAGTTGCCGCAGAGAACAACCACGCTGCTCAGAATCGCAGAGCTTGACCTAGCAGCGCAGCGCTAGAATTTGTAATGTTCCTTTTTTTTGTAATCAATTAATATCTCTAATATTAATCTTTAACGTATCCTATATTTCCCCAAAATAAAATTATATATATATATAAGGTGCATAGGAATATCTCTCCCTCCCTTAGAAGTTTTTGTCCTTATCCCTTTGCTTAATTCATCTAAGATGATATAAATGTTGAGTTCAAGATTGTATTTTTAGTCTTTATCTCACTAGAGACTATAGCATTTGCCTCTCCGTCAAAGTGCGTTGACTCTACATTATTTTGTTGTGTTTTTTGCAATTTTAACCAAAGTTTCGGGAAAATGTTGAATTTTTATTTTCCTGTAAATTCAAAAATAAATTTCTAATTTTCTAAAAATCTTATTTCTATTTTTTTATTGCCTGAACAAACTCTAATGGGACATAATTCCCTAGGTGGAAGGCATTTTATTTTCGATATTTGTTAGTGCCTGACAATTCGTTAAAAATCAAACTAATTTTATGAGTGCCCAATATGTCGGTGAGTGCTCTGATACTTACATTTACAGAGTGCTCTAAGTAGGTCCTTTATGTAAGCGAGGAGATGGGGGGGTGTCGTTTCATTAATAAGTACTCTGACACTGACACTGACATTAACACTATGACAAGTATTACTAGTGTGTTTTGCTCTTGTTTCCTTTTAAACTTGTTTTTCTTTTTAAACTTTTTTAGGTTTCGATGTGCCCCAAAATAGGTGCATGGAGTTGTGAATGTGTTCGAAGTGAAGGATGTGCGAGTTAAGGGGTATGTTCGGCAATGTTTCGTATGTTTGGACAACAGAGACTAATTTTGTGATATGCAGAGGAAGGAGAAACAATATGTGGGAGGAAGGGTGTGTGGAAAAATTGTGTGCGATGGAATTCGTTAAAGAGCATGGGCAGGTCCTTTACGTAAGTGAAAAGGGTTGGGGGGGTGGGGTGTTTCATCAATAAGTGCCTTGAAAATGACACTGACATTGACAACTATGACAGGTATTGCTAGTGTGTTTTGCTTTTATTTTGTTTTAAACTTTTTCCCATCTTAAACATTGTTAGGTTTTGTTGTGCGGGAAAACGGGTGCATGGAATCGTGAATGTGTGCAAAGATAAGGGAGCGTGGAGAAGGAAACGGGGATATAGGACTGCTTCGAAGTGGGTTTCACAATGTTTTGTATCTCTCGACAACAAAGACTAATTTTGTGATATTCGGAGGAAGGAGAAACAATGTACAGAGAAATTGTGTGCAATGGAATTTGTTAAAGAGCATGAACTATGTTGAATTAAGATTTCTTCTCTGCACTCTACAGAAGGCGAATTTAATATGTGGAGCAGGGAACATAAACTTTATATCGCATGCATTTTATATGATATAAAGATTGTTCGATTTGTGGTTTTCAAAACTATGTTCAAGGTTTTTGAATACTTATTATGCAATACTAATTAGATTAGCTAAGAGACTGTCAATAATAACTATAAATAGACAATTATGCAAGGAGAATGTGTTTAAAAGTTGGGAGTATTGTTGGAGCCTTTATTAATAGTTTATGTCACTAGCTTTATGTTCAATGTGTTCAAGTTAGTTGATTTTGGTAACAGAAATGTTAAGATCGCACACAATGGAAATAAAAAACCAACTACTTCAAGCGAGTTGCCCAAATCAAGGAACACAAACCCCCTTTTGGGATATTATGTACCTCCGCATACATTACCTCAATTAGTTAGCCATCATATACAATGTACCAAAAAACCCAAATCTTTGAACATAATACGAATAATTTTTCTAACTATTAGTATCTAATATTAAATAAAGTCTCTTTTTACTGCGTAACTATTAACTATGTTCAGTACAATGTATGAATTTGCACCTCAGAATTCTTGAATTCTTGATATTCCATTGTAATTCTAAGACACATTGTCAAGCGGCCACATGTGTAAAGTGTGGAGGTGTGGAGAAGAGTTATGTGCAGAGATAAGGGAAGGTAGACAAGTGTTTCGTACAATAAAACTCTTGATACTACTTTCGCATTTCACACAATGAAAACGTTGATTGTTGCTTTGCACTGCGCATAATTGAAATGTGTGGCCTTAATGTGGTAAAAACATGTATTATTAGTAATATATGTGAAATATTGCCACACACCACAACATTAAATCGTGTGAGTGTAAAATGTTGACGATTGAATTGGATATGCTAGGAAGCTTTTTTCACACATGTGTACTCCGCACAGTAATTGTTCGTTAATACATTGTGCAAAGTGATTAATATTAAGTGGCTTCCATCGTTTAAAAACCAATATTGTGCGGAAGGAAGATGTGTGGGATAATAGTGCAGAGGGAGAATGCATGTGAAAGTGTGGAACTTTGTGACAGAAAGATTGTGTTTGTTATTGCGCACAATTGTTCTCCGGCGTAAATCACACATTAAAAGATCTAAGTTTTATGAAGCTTTTGTAGCATAATTTTAACAAATAATGTGTCTGTAGTTGTATTGGTCAGGTGTCCATCATGCGCTTTTTTGACATGGATGTTGCCAATGCATATTCAATTAGTTCTCGAGGGGGCTTGTTACGAATGGTTTTTCCCAAAGTGCTTTTTTACGTGCTTTGTTAAGTTGTCGCCTTGCTAGTTGTCGAAATCGATAGTGAAGAGTATTGTTCTAAGTGTTGTGCATTTTTCTTGTTAGCATAAGAATTATGCACAAAAGTTGTTTTCGAAAATAGAGACAGATTTTACGATATCTTTATCAGGTATGTTGTAGTTCCTTTGTTTTGTGATCCTAAATCTCGTTCCTACGGAAGAGTTTTATGACAATTGATGTGGATATATGCATATGATATTAATGTGTGTATTTTTTGTTATCTTATGGCTTTATCGTGTATAGCTATATCGTGTTGTTCGTCTTCATGAATGTTGTCTATGTTGTGCTTATCGTGGAGTAATAGTTCATACTGAATTTAGAACATGTTTGAAGTGTGATTGCTAAAGCATCAATGGATAAGTGTTTGTTTACTATAAGAAGGGATCGTACATATGCAATTCTAAGGCAACATAATCTATTTCATTTAAACAATTTTGCATATGTTGTAGGAGATTTCCTATTCAATGTTATGTGAACTCTATTGCATTTTAGATACACGTCAACATAGTTATGCAAAGGAACGATGGAACATTTCAGAAATTGTTTAAATGAACAAAACGTTGAAGCAATATTATCTTTTGAACGTGAATTGAACATAAATGCATTGATACATATGCATGGTATAAATATCATGAATGTTTACTTATAAAGGATGACAAAATCAACTTCTATTTTTATGATTGCGAAGGAACAAGGACTTTGGGGGGACATATTTTGTATACGTTGGTTATTGAATTGGCTAAAATTATGACAAGACTTTGGTCAAAGACAACAATGAAAATTTGTTTTCATTTTAATTCAAATTTATGCAAAGAAAGTTATGACATATTGTTCCATGACGAAAATCCAATTGACGGGCATTTTAAACCACTTATGTGCAAAAAAAAGTGTCCAATAAGAACTAATCATGAACATATCATGAATATAACAACATACGAAAAAATATAACATAGATGTATTCAAATAGAGGAAATCATAAGTAGACATATGTTTAAGAGATTTTCCAAGTTCAAGAGTATTTTAGGTGAAATATAATTTGAAATAATATATCAGTTGACATAGAATGAATATGATGTTTTCTGTTTTCGACGCATAATTGTACAAACTTTTTGAAATGCAATCATGCATAATGATTCGTTTGCATTAAATTTCATAGAAAAATACATCAACGAAAATGAAATTATGCAATTCCCTAGAATAGTAGATTGGCAAGGATACATATGCAATTAGCAATGCCATATGAAAAAGGGAAGATAGAAGTTGGCCCTTTGTTTATGATTGGATATAATATATCTTAAATTAACTATATACATATAGATAGAGATTTCCGGAAGAGAACTATGTAATTGATTTAGCTCATCCAACGTTTCAGATGGTTACTCCATCCACCATCAGGTTACTCCATCCATGTCATATGGTCTGCTTATATGTTGGTTGTTGTAACTAAATTTTGTGTGTTAAAGACACAACGATATTCCATATTATGAAATTTGGAACGAGTGTAGGTCATTTCCATTATGAACCTATGAAAGAAACAGTGCAAAAGAAAAACATTTAACATCGTATTGAAGTAGTTAACGAAGAACAATATATAGAAGAATCTAATAGAAAGCGTAGTGAGGATAATGTGAATGGGTTTGAAAACATGAACATAGATGAAAATGGCATAGAACTTGGCATAGAGCTTATCAATGCAAACAAAATATCATGGCTATCATTGCATCAACTCAAAAGACATATAAGAAACAAGGATGTTTTAGAAACAAGTCTTGTTAGAAAACCGTGCAAGCCATTAAATTATAGCTTTAAAAACATCAACATAAATGAACATACTGTGGAACTTAATATAGAGTCTATAAATGTAAACAAGAGGCCATGTTCCTCATTGCATCAACTCAAAAAATATATAAGAAACAATAATGTTATTGAAGCAAGTCGAATTAGAAAACGATCAAAGCGACCGAAATCAACATAGAATATGATATTTCCAAATAAACACAAGGAATCGTTATAGATGTTCAATTATACATTCAAAAAAGTGGTCGAACAATAGTATTTTAAGAAAATAGAAGGTGTTCATGTTGACTGTGCAATATGCAATCAAACTTGGTTTAAAAGAGATGTCATAGAAAAACAATTGAACAATGTGTCCAAAGGTAAGTGTATATTCAAAAAATGCAAAACAACATTGGACAATGACAAAATTATCAAATTTGCAGTTCTAGAGTAGAATAGGCGTAATAGAGAAATTTCCATAGTGAAAGAACTTTATAAATTGGAAGAAAGACTAATATCACCAAGATTACCATTTTTGCAAATACGGTAACTTGGACAGTGTTTTAGAAAACCATAATTCACATTGACTAGTATACTAATCAATGTACCTGTTGACATATCTCAAATTGAAAGTGAACTTCCTTGTGACATAAATGAATCTAGTACAGTGGTTGTGGCAAGTAAAATATGTTTAACTTTTAATATCATATTTTTTGTTGCGGTAATATGTGTTCATAAAGTCATGAAGGCATTGAAATGAGTGTAAAACTCCACTTTATAGACTATAGAATATCAGAATAAGCGAAGGTTGGAAACAAGTCTTTAATCAAAACAAGGATGCATGTGCATGTGAGATGGTTACAAAAGCAATGATGATAATGGTCACTTTGATGAAGATCCAGTAACAAAGGCATTATTACACAGATTTAGCAATTCGAACAATATTTATGATCTTCGTAATAATCAAATAAAAATTCCTTTGGGTGAAGGCTATAGGCCTTTGGGCATATTCAGAGATAGGTGTTCAGAAGAGATGAGCTTTCCCACATTGTTTTATAGGGGAAAATGATCAGATAGTGTTACAAAAAACTTTACATTTCACGATATTGCTTTGTAACCGCCCTAGTAAAAAATTCCATGTAATCAAGTTAATAAAGCCAAAATAATAACCATGGTCATGGAACACGTATTTCAAGTTGAATCTTGGGAAAAACATCTTAGTGTGGGTGTTCATATGGTTTATTATGGCTATGGAAATTGACAGAGGCAATGGTTAAGGCTTTGGAAAGGCAAAGTTGCATTTATTGGCATTTATTTATGAGAATAATGGAAATTAGGAGAAAGGGAAGGTGAAAGGTGATAGGTTGCATGTGAGGAGGAAAATGAAGGATGATATGTCATTGGCATGGAGGATTGCCTAGATTGATAATGGTTTTTCCTAACCTTTCCATTTCCTGGATAGCCATGGTGTTTTGGGTTTTACCTTTGTTTTCTAGTTGGTTTTATTGAAAAAGGATTTTGAGGATCAGTTCATGGATTTTTGTCAGTTCAGTTTTGGAGCTCTCATTCTATTATGTCTCTCTATCATTCTCTTGGACACTTAGAGTTTTCATGGAGCACTCTTGGAGGAGTGTGATGCACTTGGGATTTGGAGCAAGGAGGCAAAGGAAGAGCAGGAAAGCGCAAGAGGACATCGGGATTAGCAGCTACAGTGGGTTTTGCTTGTAGGTACCGAGTTTCATGTATGATTTCCTCACTAGTTTTGGCATGCATGGCTTGTGCATGTGGTTATTTGTTTATGATATGTCATTGGCATGGAGGACTGCCTAGATTGATAATGGTTTTGCATAACCTTTCCATTTCCTGTATAGCCATGGTGTTTTGGGTTTTACCTTTGTTTTCTGGTTGTTTTTCTTGTGCCTTTGGCTGTGGGTTGAGTTATTAGTTCCTAGAAGCCTTGGTTGGACAAACGCTTTGGAAGCCCTATAACAACTTGGGTTGAGTTACTAGTCCTGGAAGCCTTAGGTGGAAAAATGCTCTGGAAGCCCTTGGTGGGTTGAGTTGCTAGTCCTAGAAGCCCTGGTTGGAAAAAATCTCAAGAAGCTCGATGACAACTATGGGTTGAGTTACTAATCCTAGAATACCTGGTTGGAACAAACGCTCTGGAGCCCTAGACAACTTGGGTAGATACCATTTTGATGATGGTTAGTGATGTTTGACCATGAGGTGAAATCACTGGTTGAGGTAGTTTGGCCTCTGGAAGCCCTGGTTTTGTTTTGATTGATGTGTTTTATGACATCCCACATTCATGCTTGGAATATGGCACGAGTGTGACTGGCTGAAAGAAAGATTTGGTTTAGCCTAGTCTATGTTTGGGTGGTTCGTGGAGGTCCAATACTTGGTTGGCCTATGCAATCATTAATCAGAGTTATTTCACCTTGGTATTTTATGGGTAAATATACATGTTTATATGTGGTTTATATGGTTGTTATATCCTTGATATTTCTGTTGGTTATCACCAAGTTTTATGACAGTGATAATGTACGGCTCTCATCATGTTTTAATTAATCACTGATTGTAAAATGAATGTATGGCTTAATAGATGGCAATGCAGTTATTATGATGAGGCATCAATGCTTCTTAGTGATTCTCAGATAAGTGTGAGACCCCTATGCTCAGATATGTTGTTTAAACCTGTAGAATGCATATATGTGACATGTTTGACGAAATGTCTATCATGGCTAGTAGGGGTAAATTCAAATCCTTGCTCAAGTATTTACATTCGTATCATTGTTCCGATATTATTTTTCATGTATGAAAGTTTCATGGAATTTTGGGCAGTGGCCTCAGTCTTAGCCCTGAAAAAGTGGCACAAAATCTGGAGTCTTTGGCACAAAACTACCCAGAAAAGTCCCCAGTCGCATGCATGCCTTGTTGTGTGAGTGACTGGAGGGTCCCAATTGCATGCATGCCCATTTGAAGGGAGCAACTGAGGCTTTAATGCAACGAGCTATCAGTTTTTCACAGTGGCTGGTCACCTGGATGGGTTGGGTGGCTCCTTGGGGTTCTGTTGTAGGTGTAGAAGGTTAGGTTGTCGGTGTTTCTTTGGTTCCACTTCCTCAACTAGTACATAGGGAGTCGAACCATATCATAGTAACTCTTCGTCACATGTTTACCTCAGTTGGTCGTTTACTTGGGTAAATGTGGGAGGAGATTGTTACAGAGTGGTATCGGAGCATGGTTCCGTTCTCCTTGGGTGATGTCTGGTTTCCATTCTCCTTGGATGAATATTTTGTTGTGTGTACATGTCGGTTGCATATAGGTCCTTGTGCTTGTTGTGTATGCATGCCATTGGTCATGATTGTAGTGGTGTCGCCATATGAAAGTTGATGGTGTCATTGTTGAATGTATTTGTTGTAAGCATATGTCGGTCGTGCATTGGTTTTGAGTGTCAGTGTCTATGTGTTGTTATGCATACAATGGATAGATGATGGTTGTTGTGCATGAAGTCATGGTATGTGGTTAGCATAGTCAACATTGATAACTGGATAATGGCTGAAATGATGCTTACATGTTGATCTCATTATGTTTATATATGTAGTGTGCTAATTTGGTCTGTCTTGCAGATGAGACATCCTCCTCGAACTATATTAAGGTACATTAGTTTTTTTATGATTTAGTTTAGTTGACATAGTATGCCTTACAGGAAGAGATAAAAAATGACTAACAAGATAGTAGACTACAAAGATTCTCCTTGTGAATCAGGCGAGAAACATGTTGTTGGGCACCTTTTTGACTTAGCAGACACATTGAGGAGTTTGAAGGAATAAATAAGGAGTTTCCAAGCATATAATGATAGAATCATGCAGGCACAGGAGAAAGAAGCAAAATTCAATGCAGTAATTCTTCAAAGTTTGTCAAAATTGCAGAGACATGGGCCACCTCCAATCAGCTATGGATAGGAGGATGGGACTAATGGCACATATGGTAGGTGATCTCGCAGTGGTCACAGGTTAGATAAAGATGACGCAATCAGGGATGGCAGGTTCTTGGATACACCAAACAAGAGTGGTGATGGACACATGTACTATTCTAATTATGGTTCTGACAAGTATCATGGACATCATCGTTATCATCCTTACAGGAGGAGTGATAGGGTATATTTTCTAGATGAGTTCAAGAAAGCAAATCCACCTACATTTGATGTGGGGATGAAGAAATCAGAGGATGCAGATGCATGGTTGCTTGGAATTAATAAGTTCTTTAGGTTACATGATTACTCATAGAACATGAAGGCCATAATAGCTACATTCAGTCTCAAAGGTAAGGCAGATATCTGGTAGGAAGATGTAAAGAACATCAAAGATATTTATGAGGAGGAGTTAACTTGGAGTGAATTCGAGAGACTATTCAGGAAGAAGTACCTATCAGAGAGGTATTATGATGACAAAGCAAAATAGTTTTATGAGCTAAATATGGGATCTATGACTGATGAGGAGTACACTAACAGGTTCCTGGAGTTATTGAGGTATGTACCTTACCTCAAGGAGGAGAAGGCCAATATTCAGAGATTCATCAGTGGGTTGTTGATAGCATTAAAAAATAGGATTTAGTTTGATGAGCCTAGATAATTGGAGGAGGCCATTTAGAAGCTAAAGCATTGTTACGAGCAATCAAAGTGCAGATCTGAGACTAAGCATGACTGGAAAGGTAATGATAATAATAAAGGGAAATGGGATAAGAAGTGAGTAATGCCTCAAGACACATGTAATAAAGATAATGTTGCACCGCACAAGAAGTTCAACACATCCGACAAAGGGCAGGGATTTTAGTTTGAGGAGTAGAATAAGGGTACATGCTAGAAGCCTATACTGTGTTGGACTTGTGACAATGATCATCACTGGAGAGATTGTCCACAACACCAAAGTGGTAGACCGTAGATCTATAATGCTCAGGATGTGCATATTGTTAGGGATGTTGGACAGAGTGTTCCTTGGATCTATGTAGTGTTGGATAACAAGTAGGCAGATCACCAATCGTTTATTATCGAGATGGACGGTAAACTTTGTGATCAAGTTGTTTCTAGTTTGATTGGCCCTGGATATAATTATAGTTATGTTAATCCTGACCTAGTGGATAAGTGTGGTTTGAATAAAGAAGTGCATGCAGAGTCTTGGTTAGTGTAGTTGGATACATGTACTGTTGTAGAGGTAAATCCCCTCTGCAGACAGAGGCGATCCCTACTAGCCCAGATCGGGTCTAGTAACAATCGTATCACGCTAAGGCGCGGATTCCTAATTGCAATAGACCAAATTGCGAAGAAGGCCTACCTTAAGTCCAACGCTGTTGTTCGCAGAGAAGATAACGCTCTCGTTTCCTTGCTCCAGCAGATCACAATTCTCCGACTTGTCACGATCGAACACCTGCACACACAAGAAATACAACGAACACACAAGCGTAAACCCAATATATGCAATTATGTATCAGTCAGAGAAGACACAACTCATGATCACAATGAACAATGTGAGTGGAACCGTAACCAAAGTCGCTTGTCATTAATTAATACAAAGAAAGATACAACCTGGCTCTGACGCTGAATCTTCTTTCGGCGGGTCGACGGCGGAATACGTCTTGGTAAAGCTCGTTGGGAATGGGACAGACCTCTCTCTTCGGTTGTCTTGACAATAATCTCCTTGCTACTGATTTGGCTCTATGAGGACTATCAAGGCTCTTGCAACATTCTTTAGGCTATGAAGGCTCTTGGAGACTAGCTTGCAAAGAAAAATGGCAAGCTTATATAGATGGTGGAAGGGGAGTTGGGATCTCTACAATCATGGGATTGGCCCTATCTTAAAGGAAGCTTCCATGAGAGGTGGAAAACCACTTCCTCTACATGGAGATCTGGAGCCAAACCTCCCAACTCAATTTAGAGACCAGTTCAGGAATTGGTTGGAGTCAATATTCCGCCATTTATTTTTAAAAAACACTCCTTAATAAGCCTGACGCGGGTACAACACTGAGACAGTGCGCCAGATGGCGCGCCCTCTTTGGAGGATTTCCCCCATTGGCGCAAGGACTGAACTGACTAGTCGCACCAGGGGAAAAAAGGCTATTTTTCGGGCTTTTCACAAGGAATTGTCTTCAGGGGAATGAATGCCCTTGTCCAGGGGGATGCCATGAAAGTGGTTCCAGGTCATGTCACTGCTCACAGGTCACGGAATAAGCCCTCCAATGTGCGGTACGGGGAATCGCAGGGACGATGACAAATTGCTGTGTAATAGATGCCCCCTAAAGCATGAGGCCCGAAAAAGAGAGAGGGGTGAAATGCTTTACGAGAACATGCCCAACTGAAAACATTGTCGTCGGAAAACCTGCGTAGAGAAGTACAACTGATATCTCAAATACATGATATATGTGGTATGGGCGCAGCCATCCATAACAGAGTATACAATAATCCAGATCCAATGCATGGATGCAACCATCCAATGAGGATCGATAAATATACTCAGGCATGGTCGCAACCATCCAATGAATGAGTCATGTAACCAATCATAATAATCCACATAATCGCAGCCTGGATTCTAACAGACAAAATCCAGGGTCTTGCACTCCATCTCGACCCGAACAAAGTACAAGTTCAAGCATGTGAATAAGTGAGCTGAAGTCGAACATGCAAGAACATTGTCTGATTACCAGCCAATGATGAAAGCTATTAACAGATTTGAGAGATACTACCAATAGTGACAATGGACCTCAAGGTACTATAGGTACAATTTACGGCATGTGAATCAGTGAGCTGGCGTCGAACACCCGTAGAATCACTCGATCGAAGGCCAATGATGAAAACCTCACGTTGAATGCGAAGAACCTGCCATTGAGGCATGCAGGCTCCAAGGTACCAGAAGGGAGTCTCTAGATCAGCTTCCCGGATAATGAGCTGAAGTCGACAGGAAGTGACCTTGATCAAAGGTGGGCCATAATGTTTCCCACATCATTGATGCGAGACAGAGGAACATAATGTCTTTGTGAATCAAGATCAGATGAGAATCAGAGGAAGGTTGAGACTTTGCAGAGGTCAACTTCTCTTGAACATATCGGCGGCACGACAGTGGATTTGGAAATATTTGACATCAAAAGATCAGGGGTCATGATGACGAGGCAAAGAGCAGATGAGAGGTCAAAAGGGACTACCCAAACCCACGGAGGAAAACAGATAATGAGGTGAGATGTCCCCAATCCGACACGAATGCAGACAAGTTCCATGTTCAAGAGCGACATACTGCCGACACAACGATGATACTGGTTCCATTTTCCCCACCATTTATGGCGAGTACCCCAATTATTTTTGAAGACAAGCTTTAAGGGGATATCATATGCTTGTAATATAAATTCATCCTTTGGACAAATCCATCCTAGTACATTTAACGAGCCCTAGGAAGGATAAACTCCAATATCGTCATTACGACTGAATCCAATATCATCAGGGTTTAACGAGTCTGACAAAGGAAGAACTCAACGTCTTTTCATGTTTAGAGAGTTTGAAAAGAGAACAGAAAAGTAAACTCCAACGGTCCCTTTTCGTAAATAGTTCCTCAGATCCGAAAAGGTAGAAAACTATGTATGAGAAAACCTCCTAGTCGCGATAGGCTAGGGTATTCCTTTTTCATAAATAATCTGTCCCAGCCCGAAAAAGGGGTAAATGTATACTGGGTAGATGTCGTTTCGCAGCCACTTTAACGAGATCGAAGCGACAAGGGACTCAACAATCTTTTCATGTTTAGAGAGTCAGAAAAGAGCTAAAAGATGACTCCAAAATGACTTTTTCGTGTTTTTACCGAGTCCAAAAAAGTATAAAATACAACTCGTATCACCGTCGAAGTTGTGTAAAAACCTGTCATTGCACATAAAAGCAAGTGCAAAATCCATTTTTCGACAAAATATATTAAAATATTGAGAAAAATGACTTTCAAAGCCTAATTTTGACTTCAAAAGTTATAAATATGCCACAAATGGTAAAAGCATATTTACTTTTACTTTTTACCTCATTTGGAGAGCAACAATGGTCTTTTGTGTGCGAACTTGCGGCGGTGATTGTGACTGATCCAGGACATCATTCAGATTCTCGTCAGTTCTAGGTAAGAGGCGCTCCCTTAAGCTTTGTTTTGATCCATTTTTTATGAACTTTCATTGTGCATTTGACCTTTGGGGGGAACCTTTTTGAATTTTAGGGCTCGCTCCATTGGCGCGGGTATCGGGCACGGACGCGCGCCAATGGCGCAACGCGATTTTCCGCTTTAAATTTCCAAAATGTGAGCCATCCATCTGGATTTTTGAATGCAACAGAGATATAACAAAGCATTTTCAATCATGTTGATGCAGATATAATGGTTATTGAATGGACAGAGAGGGAACATGGAGAAGAAGACGAAATGGCCATGGAAAATGAAGCTTGCATGAATGCACTCCAGAACTGTGGTCTCAAGAAACTCTTCCTCACGCCATGTTTACGAGCTCAACCTGAGCTATTGCAGTACTTGGTTAGCATATGGGATGAAAACGAGGAAGTGTTCAAACTTCGGGACCAAGTGCTAGAACTTGAGGTCTCTGATGTCTATTTCATAACCGGACTGTCGCGCAAAGGCCCAGTGCCCATTATGACCGACAGTAGACCTTCTGGAGAGAAGATGGATCAGGTAATGGCGAGAGTGTGCCTAGGGGCACAGACAGGGTTGGGAAGTGGGAAGGTGGACATCCACACTGTCCGCGACCTAGCACTCAGAGTAGTGCTTCACACTATTGCGCGGGCTACGGGATCGCAGGCACCTCATGAGGCAACCAGGGCACAGCTCCTACTAGCCTCCGAGTGCATGAATCCCACATTGTTCGATTGGGCCGCCGCAATGACAATCAATATCAAAAGGCAGCTAAAAAAATGTAAGAAAGCCAAACTGAAACAGTTTGGATACGGTTCCATTCTGGTGTCGTTCATCTTGGAATGACTACCCATTTTTCAGGGCCAAGGGGTAATAGTTGCCAAGCCGATACCAAGGGAGCCAAGGATGGCTCGCTAGGCAACACTTATGCCCAGGTCAGGAGGGGGCCAGCAGATGTCCTGGAGGCCTGAGTTCTTTGTGTGGTTATGGCATCAACTGATCGTGGTTGAGGATTGGCCCTATGCTGGGACTAATTTCATTGGAGACCCAGATCTTCCGCTTCCGGAGGGGGACAACTGGGACGAGGAGCTAGGTATGACTCTTTTTTTTTTTTTAAACTTATTTTTATTATTATGTATTTATGATGTTTTGTGATACATGTCCATTCTAACAACAGTTCTTATGTGTATGTAGATGTTGGCCCAGAGAGGCCCACGGGTATGTCGCACATTGCACGAAGGACCCGTCTTGCGCATGACCCTCAAGCTGAGGGTGGCAAAGGGAGCGAACTCATTCAGAACCTGGAGGGCATTGCCCGAGGGATCCTGGACTATGCAAGGCTAGCAGATGTCCCATTAGCTTACCAGCGACACACTTTGGGGGTCCCTAGTCGCCTTCACCGACTGTTGAGGCGATTGGTGCACGCGGTAGCATGTTACCATGAGCACCATGCTGATTAGCTATCTAGGGCTTTTATATGCATATTTTTTGAGAGACATGTTGTCTCCGGCTGTTATTAGACAAACATGTATATTTTTTGATTTTATGTGATGTACACAAACTGCAAACTATTCGACATACATATCTATATATCTATTTTTGGATGGATCTTATTACATGTGATGATGTTTTTACAAGCTGCGCAAATGTCTATCTATAACCATATTAGCTACTGCATCTGTTAATGTATTCATATGTCTGGGTATGTGTTGATATGTGATATAATCAAAATTTCTTTCCAGCAAATGAATACGTAGATACAGACGAAAAATGGATGGGTTTCTAACCGAATAATGACCATTAAGCTGTAATACTACAAGTTGTGAGTCTATATATACAAGTAATTCACGAATACCAAGGTCCACAACCTCGATTAATAATTCCAACACTGCACTATATTCCGCAATATTATTTGTAGCAGGCCCTAGACACACACCTTGCAGGTTGACCAACTCACCAGCAGGATCGTAGATTACCCAGGCTGCCGAAGACAGATTCCTGGTACTGCGGGAGGCACCATCCGCGAAACCAACAAACGGAGTAATGGACATCTGCACAATCCTGAAGACTCGATCAACAGAAAGATGCTTACATCGCACACCACACCACACATGCACACAAATGAATATACACACCTATGTACACACACCACACCAAAAATAACTCAAGTGTAGTATTTTTTAAGGTACAGCCCGTTCCTAGGCTGCGCCAACGAAACTCCTTCGTAATCAATGAGCTCATAAGCCCATTTTTCAATACTCGTTTTACTATATAGGGCCCATGCCACATGGGTTGGAACTTGCTTGCTCCAAGTTTGTCGTGTGCTTGGTCGTATAGGAGGACGAGGTCCCCTTCGACAAAGGAACGTGGAGAAATTGATTGATCAAAGTGAGCTTTGACTCGCTTCTTCTGTGCTTCGATGATTAAGGCAGCCAAGCGGTGGGTTTCATCCAGCCGTTCCAAATACAAGAGATGCTCTTCTTTAGGAGAAGTGTTGGGCAAAAGTTCCACAGCCAAATTTAAAGAAGGAATTTCGCATTCAACTGGGAGAGTTGCTTCCAGACCATACACCAATTGGAATGGTGTGAATCCAGTCACACTCTTTGCTGACGTCTGGTAAGCCCATAGAGCTGAGAACAATTTGAGATGCCAATTGGACTTATGAATACCAATTGTTCGTTGAAGCATAGTGACCAAAAATTTGTTCACAGCCTCAACTTGACCATTTTCCTGGGGGTAATATGGCGTTGAGCTATCATGTCGCAAGCCCAATCTTGATGTCAGTTGAGCCGTCATGTAATCTCGAAAATGAGTGACATGATCGGTAACAATGGCCTGAGGGACCTTGAAACGTGCAATAATGTGGTTGAAAATAAACTGGGTAGCTGTCTTACCGTCGACGGCTAGTGTAGGCATCGCTTCGGCCCACTTAGTAAAGTAGTCTACAACGACAATTATATATGCATGCCCCCTGGCCGAATGAGGGTTACACGTCATGAAATCTACGCCCCATTTCGTGAAAGGGCCAATGGTAATGACAGGGTGCAGAGGGAGTGGTGGCGCGCGCACCTTGTGTTGAAAAACCTGGCACGAATGACATTTTCGGACTGCAACAATATAGTCTTTGAATATCGACGGCCAAAAGTAGCCCGCATGCAGAATCTTCTAGGCGGTGGCATATCCGAACATGTGACTGCCATAGGCGCCACTGTGACAGTCATTCAAGACTCTTTCAGCCTCTTCCAGGGTCAAGCACCGGCGGAGTATCGAATCTACTCCAACCCGGTATAAGGTGTCTCCCACAATGCAGTAGGGTTGAGACTGATGCCGAATCCAACGTCGGGCATCTTTGGTCAACTCAGACTGGAACGTTGAGGTTTGAAGATACATTATGATGTTGTCGTACCATGGATCGCTAGTGCTGATGAGGAAGAGTGTTTTGTCCGGGATATGATCCTCGGAGTGAGATGGGGTGGAGTCTGTCGGGAGGGAGCAAATGAGATCCGCAAAAACCAGTTATTTGGTAGACTTAGCAGTGGTAAAATCTAAATCGAAATCCTGAAGGATGATGATCCATCTGGAGTACTTGACCCCCAGTAATTGTCGAGATAGAATGTACGTCATGGGGTTGCAATCCGAAACCACGGTTACTGTACGCAACAGGATGTAGTGGCGGAAACGCTGCACAGCTTGCACTGCAGCTAGTGCCATTTTCTCGACGTGAGTGTAACGCGTTTCTGTGTCGAGAAGATTCTGTGATAGATAATAAAAAATGTGTTCATTTCCATCATCGTCATCCTGCACCAGAACCATATCTTTGGTGCTAAACACGGCGGCCAAGTATAGAGTGAAGTCGCGGTGATAGTTTGGAGGACGAAGCAACGGAGCATTAATGAGTAACGTCTTGAGATTCTCAAAGGATTGCTGAGCAATCTCGTCCCAATGAAAGGGAACATTTTGCTTTAAAAGACGCGTGAATCCTTTGGCCACTTCCGCGTAGTTCGGGATGAAGCGTCGTAGGAAATTAGCTTTTCCTTTCAGACTCTGCAATTGATGTAACAAAGAGGGTGATGGGAGATTGACAATAGCCTCGAACTTTAGGGGGTCAAGGTGAATTCCATCCTTGGAGACTATGAACCCCAAAAGACGGCCAGAATCCACGCAAAATACACATTTATGAGGGTTAAGCCGGATATTATAGCGTCTACAGCGAAGGAAAATCTGGCAGAGATGTTTGGGATGGTCCTCTCGTCGAGCTGAATGAGCTGGAAAATCGTCTAGATAAGGTTGAATGATATGGCGTATGTCGTGGAATGCGTAAGACATAGCATGCTAGAAAGTAGCTCCAGCGTTCTTTAAGCCGAACGAGAGCTTTTTATAAGCAAAGATACCCCACGGACAGATGAATGCAGTCTTGTGTTGATCGACAGGTAAAATATTTATCTGATTGTACCCGGAAAAGCCATCCATCAGGGAATAGATCTCACTCCCAGCACATTCATCAATGATTTGATCTATGAAGGGAGTGGGGTAATTGTCCTTAGGACAGGCCCGATTGATATCACGGTAATCAACGCAGACTCTTATAGTACACTGCTTCTTATCTACAGGGACAATATTTGAGACCCATTATGTGAGGGGAATCGGGTAAATGAAGCCCGCGTTCAAAAGTTTTTCAACTTCTGCTTTAATGGCAGTGGCTTTGTGAGGATGCACTGGGCGTAGGCACTGGCGCACGGGTTTCGCACCAGGATAGGTAGGAATCTCGTGCACTACTATGCTGGGATCAATCCCAGGAATTTCCTCATAGGACCAAGTGAACACATCTCTGAATTCATGGAAAAGATCGATATAAACTTGTATCTCATCAGGAGAACAAGTCACTTCCACATGTATGTTCTCGACTATCCCCGGTTTGACGGAGATGTCGATCGGAATGGTTTGAGTAATATTGCTCAGGTTTCCTTCCGAAAGGACCTCATGAGTCAATATAGGCATCTGGAGAGGTGGAGTAGGAACCTGAGATGAAAAACGCTCTAGAAAATTGGACATTGCCCCCAGGCTGGGCATGAAGGAGGAACGATGATTTCCATCGCTCCAAGGCAGCTCCTCAAGAGACATTGTTTCAACAATGGCCTCATCAGAAGGGAAGATCTATTTAAGAGGATTAGTCGAGTCGGCCTCGCCAAGCCAGGGGGATTAGGAATAGATATCTAAAGCCATGCTTGAAGGAGCATGTTGAGGGGGAGGAGGATCGGATGCGGTGACAATTTCACAGTAATTAATCTCTACTGGAGTTAAGGGCATCGATTCTCCAAAATCAGTCACCTGTTCAAGCGAAGGGATGATCCAGGGGTCGTCATACCTAGAGATCATATTAACTTGAACAGTGTGTGGTGGTGGCGTGAGAAAAATACCCATGAGGACGGGGTCCTTGAAGAGACCAGGTCCTACACTGTCAGGGGGATTGGGGATCTGATCCACGTAAGGAACGTTGTTCTCAGAGGATGAGGTGAAGAAAGACAACTGATCCACGGTAACGATTTTTCCCTCATGAGGAAACTTGAGAAGTCGGAAGAAGGTGGACGGCACGCATAACATGGCGTGAGTCCAACTGCGGCCAAGAAGAAGATTGTAGTTATGCTTGGCGTCAACCACTTCTACTTCTACATTGACTGTCTTCCCTTGTAACGTAATCGGCAAACTCTCGAGAACACCCAGGGGTTTTGATTCCCGACCATCGAATGCTTCTAAGGCATTGGGAGACGATGAAAGAGCCAAAGAGCCAATGGCCTTCCAGCAGGCAGATGACATGACACAGGTAGAAGCACCTTCATCCACAACGGCCCTATGGATGTTGAGGTCGTTGATCTCGACTTGGATCACAAGAGAAATTTGATGCGGAAGTCAGGGAGTAAAGTTTTCTAGGTCGAAGGTGAGAAGATTAGAATCAGTGGGATCGATTCCACTGATCGCAGACAACAGAGCTTTCCGTTGCGAAGAGCAACTTTGAAGGACTTCCAATGCGGACATAGCAGAAGGCGCCTGTGCCAAATCCTCAACAACACTGTAGTGCTGAGCGGCACGGGCATTTGGATTGTAGGAAGATCTTCGCAGAACACCTTTAGAGGGTGGCCTCACAACAGGTTCAACAGTAGGCTTCTCAATTTCCAAATGACCGGAGACAGGTGGAGGAGGTGGGTCATCCACAACTTCCTTCCGAGCTGCCTGACGCGATTCGGCATAATCCTTCGAGCACATAGCAATTGAGACAGGTGTAGCACCATTCATCATAAAGACCTGGGACCCAAATGGTGCAGATGGTGAAGGTTGTTCAACCATCTAGGTCTGCTGAGACAGGAACGGTTCTTTGAGAACTGCTGGAGTCCCTTTGGAGCCTTTGAGAAGTTGACTAATTTCAGATCGTCGGGGAAAATCCTTGGTATAATGATCTCCTTCACAAATAAGGTAGGGGTACTTCGGTTTACGTTGAGAACCGCCATCAGTACGAGGTTTAGAAGACTCTGGTTTAGGGGCGTCGAGTTTGGATTTTCGTTTGCCCTTCTTCTTTCCTTTGGAGGCCTTTTCCGTAGGATTAGCCTGAACGATGTTGACCTCCGCAGTTTTCCCAGAATATGGAGGAGCGGGAAGAGCAGAATTATTGGAAGAATTGGAATTTTGCTTCTCGTTTGAATACTTTCGAGAATTTTGAGACATGGAACCAATAACACCATCCACTGCGGGGGTAGGTGGTGCTTTAGAGGTTCCCGACCGTGGAGCATCAGTCAAAATATCATAAAGCGTGCCAGACTGAGAGTACACCAGATCTACGTACTAGGCACGAGCGATGGCTTGTTCTTTAGTCACACATGCCCCCATTGCAATATCTTGAGCGATTTTGTTAACGAAGGAGGTGGTAAACCAATGAGTTAGTAGCTAATCAGGTATATCAAACTTGATCAGTCTACGACGATGTCGCCACTCATGAATATGATCGGATATGTGGGTGGCTTTATCCTGCTTCAAAGAAGTCAGGAGATGCGTCCTGGCTTCATAGCGAACCGGTAACTGGAAGTGAGTCAGAAAAGCCATTTCTAACGTGTTGAAATCTTGAAAGATGCCATGGGGTAATTCGATATACCACTTAGCGGCAGCATCGGTAAGAGTGCGTTGGAAGAGATGTAGACGAATTGAATCATCGACCCAAGAATTAGACGAACACCACAGATGGTAGGTCATTACATGAGCTTGGGGGTCCTCTCTAGCTTTACCTTCAAACTTAGGGCAGTCGTCAGGTACCTTGGTCGGAACTGGGGGCCAATAAGGATTGTGAAGAATCAGATCATTGGTTAATTTAGAAACGTCCGGTAACTCCAAGGTAGCCAAGAACGAAAACTGTGGATTAAAAGGCATACCAGGCCCTCGATAAGGACCTGTACCTGTACTCCATGCTGGTTGAGTGTATCCTTGCCCCCATGGGTTCTGTCCCGGAGGATTCTGACCATAGGGGGTGTAGGGAGTATAACCAGTCTGATTCGGTTGTTGGTAACTAGTGTACGGGGTTTGATAACTAGAGTATGGACCCTGATTATATGTCGATCCTGTTTGAGTAGCCTGTGGATTTGGCTGCTGAGTATAGGTGTAGCCGGGTTGTTGAGTGTAATAATGGGAACCTTGGGGCGGGTTATAAGTCGGTCGAGATGGACCTTGATAATAGTAACCACCTTGGGGTTGAGCGGGCTGCTGGTAGGTGGGACCCTACTGAGCCTAATAATTATGGTGCACCAGTTGATTCGGTTGTGGCATCGAGTAAATCGATTGTTGAGCAGGGTTGACAGGATGTGCAGGCTGGCCTAGTTGGACAGGCTGACCTGGTTGGAAGGGCTGACCTGGCTGAGCAGGTTGACCCGAGTAAACAGGTTGTGCCGGTTGTGCGAGTTGACATGGCTGATGCGGGACATCAGGCTGAGCCAGATGGGCCGCTTGGCCGGGTGGTGGAACGGGGCCAGGTTGTGGCTGGTAACTGGTTTGACCTGCAACAGGACCATAAGACGATCCTGGCTTATGTGCAACATTCAGACCAATAGGATACTGAGGTTGCATAGGTTGTGAAGGTTGGACTTGCCCCCAAGGACCATACAATGGCCCTGGTTGGTACCTCGATTGACCTGTGGGTCCTTGAGGTTGCCCTGGTTGGACCACAGGGTGAGGCTGGATAGGTTGACCCGAAGGGTTGTAGGACTGTCCTTGTTAACCGTATAATAACCCCTGGTGGCCCGAAGGATAGCCTTGTAAGGGCTGTCCTTGCGGGTCGTAAGGATAACCAGGTTGCCCCGAAGGTTGGCCCTGGAAGGGTTGCCCTTGCGGGTTGTAGGGTTGCCCAGCCTGGTTAGATGGAAAACCTTGACCATGGAGATAAGCCTCTGGAGCGGGTAAACGTAAAGGGTTTCCCTGCTCATCGTATTGATATGGAAAAATGTAAACAGGGGTACCATCCTGCGCATAATGTGAAAAATACGGGCGGTTGGGATCTTGAGAGGATTGTCCGACCTCGGGGTTTGATTGTTGTAAGGACAATCGATACTCCTCAGGAGAAATGTTCTTCGGCATAGCAGACACTATATAGATGTCTTTGGGAAGCGATGTGGTCCTTACGAACTGAGTGGTAACAACGGGTGTAGATGCGGCCACACAGACGGTGGGCCTGACAGGAGCTGAAGTGACCTGAGGGGATGACGTGATGGGTGTCCTTGGAGACATCCCCAATGAAGGAATAACCAGCCTCGTAGAGGGAGTTGATATCCCCATAGAGGCAACGACGGTCATGATCTGACTCAAAGATGTATATCCCGCTGGAAGTGAGGGACCGAGCAAAGACATGATAGATAACTCGGGGTTGTCTTCTGGGAACAACTGGTAATCTTCACAAGATGTGGGGATTTCCTCACTAGGAGAATGGCTAGATGAGCCTATATCTGAACCTGCCACTAGATCTGCTAGAAGACGGTGAGGACTAGGAGGAATAACAACAGCTATAAAAGGCGAACCCGATGTAAGAGGAGGGAAATGTTCCCCTACTCCAAATCCAAACCAAGTGTCGGATAAGGGCCAATTGAACTCAACTAGTCCTCCAAAGGGAAGCTCAGACAGAACTGGTCCCCCGTTGGGAAACTCGGAAATAATGGGCTGTTGTGGTTCAGCAGAGGATTGCGAGACCTCTGATGAATCGTCCATATATGGACTACCAGTAGACGAAACTGAGGGTTCCGCCACTGTGACAGTAATGACAAAAGGAAAAGATCAAACACAACACACGGGCTGAAAAAAAAAAATCAAGGCACACAATCAGACGGCCAACAAGAAAATTCTAACAGGGCGTGTGATCGCAGGTGATTTATTTTACCACATTGAAACTTAGAAACTTCACTGTTTCATGTTTTAAGAGTCGAGAAACGGATGAAAGGTGACTCTATCTCTTTCAGTTTTGAAGCAAGCGTGAAAGGACAAGCGCTTGGTGATCTTTTCGAATTTAAGGAGTCAAATAAGATCAAAATGACTGCTCAGGAATGCTAGGCAAAGGGTGTACCAAATAACCGTGAACTGCAATACACACCTTGGTTTCAAAATGAAGGAGAAATCAACCAAGGACTTAACATACGTGCAGGCAATCTCCCCGAATGTTGTGTCCAGTGTATCAAGGGTATAGGGCGGCAGACTCGGCTTCCTATGGATAAAGGATAGAAACCTAGTGGGGTCTCCCTTTATATACGCGACAGTATAAGGAGCACAAGCCCATACTAGTGTTGTCTAAAGCCAAGAGGCGAACGACAGCTACTAGTTTTAACGACGCCGAAACACGTCTATAGTCTAGACCTCTAAATATTTTGTTAATGTTTCAACGTTGCCTTAGTGTAAATTGAGTAAATTTTAATGTTAATCTTCAATTACATTTCAATTTTCAGGGCCTAGCGAGTGTAATGTATCATAATCTCCTAAATGCACACTACATGCCACAGTATATCGTTTCATTCGATGAAAGCTAATTACGAGTGAGTTAAGAGCTTTCCACACAATAACAAAATGACCAGACAACAACCAGTGCTGTCTCTAATGCAGCTAATGGAAAGTAAAAGCCTTTTCTTTCATAGTTACAAATCACTAATATCACAGAAAAGATTCAATTTTCATTAACTAATCAAAAGCAAAAGAGATTTTTTTTTGTATTTTCAGTGTTTGAGAGCAAAGTGCACTAAACAAATGAAAACTAATGAAATGAATAATTTGAGAAGCGAAAGAAAAAGAGTAAAAGCAAGCAAATTTCACTCAATGCAAACACTTAATTAGAGCTCAAATTGACAAAACAATCACTCAAAACCAAGAGAATCCCAAAGACTCAAATGAACCATGTAATCTAGGCCCAAAACGAGAAAAGGCGGAATTCGAATGAGGAAGAAACCAATCATTCAAACAACGCAACAAAACGATAGACAACCACCAAACGAATGCAGAGAAGCAATCACAAACTTGACTGAACAGATAGAAACCAACAACTCCCACGGGAGGCTCGACACACTATAGCACCTAGATGCCCTAGGGCTAGAATGTGAAATCGACAGAAGAGGGCAAACAACCAAAGGATGAAGGCCACAGTCAGTCAAACAAGGCTCCAAAACACTCAGGCAGTCGTAAAAATGAAACCAAAATCATAGATCAAGCCCAGAAAGCTCAAAACAGAGCAAACCCTAGCACCTTACAGAATTGGTGCGACTATCAAGCTGAATCTAGCGCCAGAACTAGATTTGCGCGGGTAATACACTGGCAACATGCGCCAATTGGCATGACTGTCAGGCTAATAAGCGCGCCAGTCGAGTTTACTAAGCAAAAATAAAAAAGAACAATCCAAGAAACAGACTAGTGATGGTGAATCTAATCAAAAGCCAAACACACGAAAAGAGCCAGCCAAAAGAGCTGATTAAGCAAGCAAAGTCAAGAATCGACTGAAAAGACAAGACAACACTCCAAATCAACGTCTCCCCAGCAGAGTTGCCAATTTGTTGTAGAGGTAAATCCCCTCTGCGGACAGAGGAGATCCCTACTAGCCCAGATCGGGTCTAGCAACAATCGTATCACACTAAGGCGCAAATTCCTAATTGCAGTAGACCAAATTGCGAAGAAGGCCTACCTTAAGTCCAACGCTGTTGTTCGTAGAGAAGATAGCGCTCCCGTTTCCTTGCTCCAGCAGATCACAATTCTCCCACTTGTCGCAATCGAACACCTGCACACACAAGAAATACAACGAACACACAAGCATAAACCCAATATATGCAATTATGTATCAGTCAGAGAAGACACAACTCATGATCACAATGAACAATGTGAGTGGAACCATAACCAAAGTCGCTTATCATTAATTAATACAAAGAAAGATACAACCTGGCTCTGACGCTAAATCTTCCTTCGGCGGGTCGACATCGAAATACGTCTCGGTAAAGCTCGTCGGGAATGGGACAAGCCTCTCTCTTCGGTTGTCTTGACAATAATCTCCTTGCTACTGATTTGGCTCTATGAGGACTATCAAGGCTCTTGCAGCATTCTTTAGGCTATGAAGGCTCTTGGAGACTAGCTTGCAAAGGAAAATGGCAAGCTTATATAGATGGTGGAAGGGGAGTTGGGATCCCTACAATCATGGGATTGGCCCTATCTTCAAGGAAGCTTCCATGAGAGGTGGAAAACCACTTCCTCTACATGGAGATCCGGAGCCAAACCTCCCAACTCAATTTAGAGACCAGTTCAGGAATTGGTTGGAGTCAATCTTCCGCCATTTATTTTTAAAAAACATTCCTTAATAAGCCTGGCGCGGGTACAACACTGAGACAGTGCGCCAGCTGGCGCGCCCTCTTTGGAGGATTTCCCCCATTGGCGTGAGGACTGAACTGACTAGTTGCGCCAAGGAAAAAAAGGCTATTTTTTGGGTTTTTCATAAGGAATTGTCTTCAGAGGAATGAATGCCCTTATCCAGGGGGATGCCATGAAAGTGGTTTCAAGTCATGTCACTGCTCACAGGTCACGGAATAAGCTCTCCAATGTGCGGGACGGGGAATCACAGGGATGATGACAAATTGTTGTGTAACAGGTACAAAGAAGTGAGTTCGTCATTGGGTAAGAGCTTGTGCATTCAAGTTGAATGGTATGTCTACATCATCACATTTGAATTTATTATCGTTGGGGTCATAGTATGATTTTGGGTATGGACTGGCTGTATCTTCATAGGCCCAAAGTGGACTGTTATGACAAAGCCATTGATTGTTTGGATTATAGTGGAGAACAAAGAGTCTTATAGGGTAAGAAAAAGGAAAACTTAGTTAGAATGGTAACAATTATCGAGGTGAAGCGTAGTAACGGTAAAGGGTGTGTGTTATTTGCAGTGCATATTTCTACTAACAAAGGTAAGGAAGTTGAGGATGTGGATGTCTTGAGCAGGTACCTAGTTCTACAAAATTTTCAGGATGTATTCCCCATAGAGATTTCAAAGTTACCCCCTCACAGGGAAGTGGATTTTTCTATTGAGTTGGTACTAGGGGAAACACTAACATCAAAAGCACCATACAGGATGAGTACTGTAGAGTTGGTAGAGATGAAGTTGCAGTTAAATGAAATTCTTGAAAAGTGATACATTATGCCAAGTGTATCACCATGGGGTGCATGAGTATTGTTTGTGAAGAATAAGGATGGTACTCTTAGGTTGTGCATCGATTATAGGTAGTTGAACAGGGTGACCATCAAGAACATGTATCCATTACCGAGGATTGATGATTTTTTCGATCAATTGAAGGGAGTAGCAGTGTTCTTGAAGATTGATATGAGATCTTGATATCATCAGGTACGCATCAAGGAAGAGGACATTTACAAGATAGCTTTTCCTACCATGTACGCACATTATGAGTTTGTTGTAGTTCAGTTTGACTAATGCTCCAAATAATTTTATGTGCTTGATAAATAGTGTGTTGTGTCCTTATCTAGACAAGTTTATTATTGTATTCATTGATGATATATTGGTATATTCTAAGAATGAGGAAGAGCATGCCGAACATTTAACAGTAGAGTTGAGATTGCTAAGAGAGCATCAGTTGTGTGCTAAGCTTAGTAAATGCAGTTTCTTTCGTACAAAGGTACACTATTTGGGGCATGTGGCCTCCAAGGAGGGCATAAGAGTGGTTCTAGAGAAGATAAGAGCCATCATGGAATGGGAAGCTCCTAGGAATGTGGATGAGGTAAGATCATTTATGGGGTTAATAGGTTATTATAGGAGCTTCTTCATGAACTTCTCACAAATTGCATATACTATCACATCATTGCAAAGGAAAGGTAACAAGTTTGAATGGACAAAGGAACGTGCAACACGTTTTGAGCAATTGAAACAATTGTCGACACATGCTTCAGTGCTAAATATTGCAGATCCGGACATAGAATTTTTGGTATGCATAGATGCTTACAAAAGAGGACTTGGTGGAGTTCTTATGAAAGAAGGACAAGTAGTATGTTATGAATCACAAAAACTGAATGATCACGAACAAAATTATCCAACACATGATCTTGAGTTGGCAACGTTCATCCGTGCATTGAATATGTGGAAGCACTATCTTATTGGTAGGAGATTTGTACAAATGATAGATCACAATGGGTTGAGATATTTGTTTGACTAGCCGAATTTGAATGTCAGGAAAGCTAGATGGTTGGCCACGATCAACGAGTTTGACTTTGAGATCAGGTACATCAAGGGAAAAGAGAACAGGGTTGCCGATGCTCTTAGCGGACGGATACAAGTAAACTACATAACAGTTATGTGTTCTTATGGGACAGACTTACGGGCTCGAATCTTACATGCAATTCAGCAAGATAACACGTACATGGAGTTCAGGCACATGTTACAATAGAGGAGGTACAGGTATAAGTGCACAAGATGTGGATTATCGTCTCACAGGAGATGTCTTGGTCAGATTTAGGGACAGGATATATGTACCAAATGACAGTGAGCTCAAGAAGATTATATTGAGAAAGTTTCATGCGAAATTGTATTTAGGTCATCCGAGATATCATAAGACATTGACAGCGGTGAAGAATTTCTACTACTGACTGAACTTAAAGAAAGAAGTGACAGAGTTTGTAGCGAGATGCTTGGATTGTGAATAGGTAAAGGCAAAGTGTAAGCATCCAGGTAGGTTACTACAACCAATCTCGATTCCAGAGTGGAAATGGTAGGTCATATCCATGGATTTAATCATAGGTTTGTCAAGGACATCTAGATAGCATGACTTGATTATGGTTGTGGTTGGTAGGTTGACAAAGGTAGTGCACTTCATTCCAGTGAAGTGTACTTATTAAACTAGTGATGTGACACAGGTGTTCATCAAAGATGTGGTCAGATTGAATGGTGTTCCAAAGAATATTGTGTTAGACAAGGATGCTAAGTTCACTTACAAGTTTTGGAAGGATCTGTTTGCAGGTTTAGGTACAAATTTGGCCTTTAGTACAACCTATCATCCGCAGACAGATAGACAGACAGAGAGGGTCAACGGGATATTGGAGGACATGTTGAGGATTTATGTGATGCATCAACAACAGAAGTGGGAAGAGTACCTTTCGTTGGTTGAGTTTGCTTGCAACAATGGGTATCAAGAGTCACTTAGGACAAGTCCACTTGAGACATTCTATGGGCGGAGTTGTAAGAATCCTATTAGTTGGAGTAATCTAGTTAACAGGGTATTGATAGGACCATATATGTTGGCAAATATGGAACAAGAAATGTAGGTAATCAAGAATAATATAATGGAAACACAGGTCAGGTAGGAAATTTATGCAAATTGGAATAGGTTCTATAAGGAGTTTCAGGTTGTGGAACATGTGTACTTGTGCATCAAGCCCAAGAAGAGCTCCTTGAGGATTAGATCGTGTGCCAAGTTGGTACCTTTGTTTTGTGGACCTTTCAAGATTCTTGAAAGGATTGGACCAGTATCTTATAGACTTGCACTGCCTCCAACAGTGAAACTCCATGATGTTTTCCATGTGTTATTGCTTAAAAAGTATGTTAAAGGTGTTGATCATGTGATTGAATTGCAGGTGGATCCAGAAGGAGAATTATAGCTGGAACTGCAGTGTACATTATAGAGAAAGAGGCTCATGCTTTGGAATCGATCAATTAAGCAGGTCAAAGTGCAATGGAAGCACTTTGGCCCCAATGAAGCTACATGGGAGATGGTAGATCAGATGTGAGCTATGTATCATTCTATATTAATTGTTTGAGCGAATGTCCTTGACATATGTCTTTGGTATATGCTTGGTATGATGTTTTGGTATATCTTACATATGTATATGTATGTAAATACCGCCATGAGTTGTGTTATAAAACTTTAATAAGCGATATGATGTCATGTCATTATGGTTGTCATGTTGTTGTGATGTAATGTTGGTTTACTTCTCAGCAGGTTGATCATTGTAAATACTGCAACAGGCTAAGTTATAAAGCTCCATGCGAAATACGTTTTGCTTTCAATAGTCTTGTTTTTTGTAGGTTTCATTGAACATTGAGGATGGTGTTCTGCCAAGGGGGAGGGTTTTGTAATAGCCCTGGTAAAAAAATCCATGTAATAAAGTTAATAAAGGCAAAATAATAACCATGGTCATGGGACACGTATTCCAACCTGAATGTTGGGCAAAATATCCTAGTGTGGGTGTTCATATGGTTTATTATGGTTGTGGAAATTGGAAAAGGAAATGGCTAAGGCTTTGGAAAGGAAAAATGGCATTTATTTATGAAAATAATGGAAATTAGGAGAAAAGGAAGGTGAAAGGTCGCATGTTGCATGTGAGGAGGAAAATGAAGGAAAATAATGGAAAATTGAAGAAATTAGAGGCCTCATTAATAAAAAGGCTTATGAGGATCAGTTCATTGACTTTTGTCAGTTTAGTTTTGGAGCTCTCATTCTATTCTCTCTCTCTCTCTCGTACTCTGGACACAGAGTTTTCTTGGAGCACTCTCAGAGGAATGTGGTGCGCTTGGGATTTGGAGCAAGGAGGAAAAGAAAGAGCAGGATAGCGCAAGAGGACATCGGGATCAACAACTACAATGGGTTTTTCTTGCAAGTACCGAGTTGCATGTATGATTTCCTCACTAGTTTTAGCATGCACGACATATGCATTTGGTTATTTGTTTTAGATCTGTCATTGGCATGGAGGAATTCCTAGTTTGACTGTGGTTTTGACCAGCCTTTACATTTCCTGGATAACCATGGTGTTGTGGGGTTTACCTTTGTTTTCTAGTTGGTTTTATTGTTCCTTTGGTTGTGGGTTGAGTTTTTAGTTCCTGGAGCCTTGGTTGGAAAAACGCTCTGGAAGCCTTGTAACAACTTGGGCTAAGTTATCAGTCCTGGAAACTTTGGTTGGACAAACGTTGTGGAAGCCCTTGGTGGGTTGAGTTACTAGTCCTGGAACCCATGGTTGGACAAATTATTAGGAAGCCCAAAGATAGTTGTGGGTTGAGTTACTTGTCCTGGAAGTCTTGGTTGGAACAAATGCTCTAGAGCCTTGGACAAATTGAGTAGAGACTAATTTGGTGATGGTTAGTGATGTCTGATCGTGAGGTGGAATCACTAGTTGAGGGTTGAGGTAGTTTGACCTCTAGAATCCCTGATTTGGTTTTGATTGATGTGTTTTATGAGATGCCACATTCATGCTTGGAATATGGCACAGGGGTGACTGGTTGAAAGAAAGATTTGGTTCATCCTAGTCTATGGTCGGGTGGTTCATGGAAGTCCCATACCTGGTTGGCCAATGCAATCATCAATAAGAGTTCTTTCTCCTCGGTATTTTATGGGTAAATATACTTGTTTATATGTGGTTTATATGGTTGTTATATCCTTGATATTTCTCTTTGTTATATGTTGGTTATGACAGTGTTTTATGACAATGATAATGTATGACTCTCATCATGTTTTGATTAATCGCTAAATGTAGAATGAATGTGTAGCATAATAGATGGTGATGAAATTATTGTGATGAGGCATCAATGGTTCTTAATGATTCTCGGATAAGTGTGAGACCCCTATGCTCAAATATGTTGTTTAAACCTATAGAATGCATATTCGTGACATGTTTGACGAAATGTGTGTCATTTCTAGTAGGGGTCCATTCAAGTCATTGCTCAAGTATTTAAATTCGTATCATTGATGCAATGTTATTTTTCATTTCTAAAAGTTTCATGGAGTTTTGGGCAGTGGCCTGAGTCATGGCCTTGAAAAAGTGGCACAAAATCCGGAGTCACTGGCACAGAACTACCCATAAAAGTCCTGATTCGCATGCATGCCTTGTTGTGGGAACAACTGGAGTGTCCCAGTCGCATGCATGCCCATGTCAAGGGAGCGACTGAGGCTTTAATGCAATAAACGGTCAGTTTGTATCAAGGGTTGGTCGTCTGGATGGGTTGGGTGGCTCTTGGGGTTTTTTTGTAGGTGCAGAAGGCCAGGTTGTCAGTGTTTTGTCGGTTCCACTTCCTCAACTGGTACATAGGGATTTGAACCATATCTTAGTAACTCTTCATCATATGTTTACCCTGGTTGGACGATTACTTGGGTAGTTGTGGGAGGAGGGTGTTACATGCACAATGGGGAGTTTTGCATCAAGATCATGATTTTGCATAACATATCACAAATTTGTTTTACAAAACAATGTGAATTATACCTTGTTGTACCTTAAGAGACAATCCCTTAGCTGTGTTAAGGAATCAATGCTTAAGACATTTTATGATTATGTCACAATTTTTTATGTCTCTGTTTTATTAACCCTCAAGTATTTATAATCAAACCCTTAAATGTCAAATATAATGAATGCTTCACAATGCTATTATCTGTTGATGTTGAATGAAGTGACTAGAAGGAAATGTAAGAAGAAGTCCAAACTGATATGTTGTTTTATACAGAAAATATCATTCCAAACCCCAAAAGAAATATGTGAAGGAAATAGTTAAAACAAAGGAGCGCCAATTAAGGTTGTCTGACTCTTATACACAGAAATTAAAAGAAACCTGCTGCTCATAACCTTGTTTTATTCATAGATGGAAATACATATTGAAAACTTGAATACACTTCAACATAAACAAAATTCCAGAAACTTGCTTACTCATTCATTAATCTTTGCATCTTTGAGTACAAAAATATTTGTCTGGAGGTCCAAAACTCGGAACCTTTCTTCCTCTTGAAAAATACATTAAGTACAGTAAAAAGTAGTTTGGAACTGCTGTAGCCAATCCTAACTACCAAAACTACTTCAAGACTTTGAAGGCTATCTATTACATGCCTTGAAAATGTCTTATTACAATTACGTTGTCTTCAGAAAATAACATAAAATAAATATCCTAATCTATAGGAATTGCTGATGGTGTGGCTTCTTTTCCTTGGTCAACTGATTTGTCTTTCTTTGCTGCTGATCCTTTTGGTAGGTCAATTTTCCAAGCTCTGCACTTTTTCCATATTTCTACCTTCGTCCTGGATGAATGTGTCAGATTGTGATATTCCAATCTGAATGTAGTAATTCGGTCATAAGAAGGCCTTTCAGAGAAAATATTTTTTACCATCCACAAGAGTTGAAAATGTCTCTGCAAGAAGTTGAACATTGTCTTTCCTTTAAGCACCTGAGTCTTTTCATGCCTGTTATCAACCTTGCTTTTTTTCATCACCAGTAAATTCTCATAAGAGCTCCAAGGCAAAATATTTCCTTCAGCTCCCTAACATGATGGCAAGCCTACCCTTGTCATTTTATCAAAATATTTTTCAAATTGACTTACTGCTTCTTTGATTTCCATTAGTTTCTGTTAAGTCCCTATATTAATAGTGTAGTCCCTTATTATGTTAGTGTATCCCCACTTATTGTTATTGTTGTACCCCTGTAACCCCCATATTGTTATTATTGTGCCCTTACATTATTATTGTTAGGTCGGCTAGGATTACATTGTGGCCCCATGGACTCCTATATATAGAAGGAGGTTTTGTTCATTTGTATCATCCAAGAATTGTTCATTTATGTAATGTATTGGAGGTTGCCCCCTCTAAGTGGCTTATTTCTAAGGTGTTGATATCTCTTTTCTTCTATTCTTGGAGCTCGTTACACAACATTTGGTATCAGAGCTTTGGATTCTAGGGTTTCGTTGCTCCAAACATTTCATCGTGGAATTTGTGCTATAAATTTTTTTCTACGAAGTTTCAGAAGGTGAAATTTTTAGGGTGCGAAGCCGAAATCCTGAGGAAGATTGCCTAAAAATTTCAGAGCTTGGTTCGCAATATTTTTGGAGATATCATATGTGGAAGTTAGGTCTTTTTTCAGGCTCCTAAACAAGTCATCGTGGAATTTGCGCTATAACGTTTTTTCTACGAAGGTTCAGAAGCTGAAATTTTTAGGGTGCGAAGTTGAAATCCTAAGGAATATTGTCTAAAAATTTCGGAGTTTGGTTCGCAATATTTTCGGAGATATGATCTATGGAAGTTAGGTATTTTTTCAGGCTCCTAAACAGGTCATCGTGGCATTTGCGCTATAACTTTTTTTATACTGAGGTTCAGAATCTGAAATTTTTATGGTGCGAAGCTAAAATCCTAAGGAAACCCGTCAAAAAATTTCAGAGCTTGTTTCGCAATATTGTTGGAGATATGATCTATGGAAGGTAGTGATTTTTCAGGCTCCTGAATTTCATCTCAAAAAGGTGATCATGGGAAAAGTTCAATAACTCTCTCTCTAGGCATCGGATTTGAGTGCCATAAAAATTGGTCGCAAGTGCACAGACTGTAGTTTCGTGGCTATCAACTTCAGAGACAAAGGAGAAAACAGTGACACGTGGCAAGTCGTACAAGTTCGCTCTACTCAACCAATCCATAATTAGGTCATTGTGGGAGATTGGACACAACTTTGTCTTGGAGAATCCAAATCAAGTCAGACCTGTGGCATTCAAAAGCGAATTCATAGGCCTACTTCAGTGCTGAATTTCAGATATTGAAGAGCCGTAATCACAGAGATAATACAATTTCAATATCGAGCTCCTCAAAAGCAAGTAAAAGGTGTGTATTTTTTATTTTTTATTTTTATTTTTTTTATTTTTTTTTATTTTTTATTTTTTATTATTTTTTATTTATTTTTATTTATTTTTATTTATTTTTTATTTATTTTTTATTTTTTATTTTTTATTTTTTATTTTTTATTTTTTATTTTATTTATTTATTTATTTATTTATTTTATTTATTTATTTATTTATTTATTTTTTTATTTTTTTTTCTGAATTGCATAAGTCTTGTTTGAAGAATTAGTTTGAAGTGATTCCAAGGGCCTATTGAGCATATATTTCAGTATCTCATTCTGAAATGCCTCCTAAAAAGAATTCAACACCCAGTAAGCCCTCAGAAATCTATACTATGATGCATGAAGTGGAAGAATTGCAGTATGAGATATCAAAATTACGGTACCAAGTGCGACAAATTTCGATCTTACGAAGAGCAACCGAAGCTGACATAGATGGTTTAAAAGAAGAAATGGAGGCTAAGTTGGATGGTTTTAAGGATAAAATAATAGCTAATATGGATGATAAATTAGTGGAAGATGACATCGAGCATCAACAACAAGTTCTCCAACTCTCAAAGGATAACCTAACTTTGGTGCAGAATCTAATGAAACAACGGGAATATCAACATCACATCGAAAGAAGTTCTGAAGCAGTCACAAAAACAAGAACTCGACAAGTACGATCAATTTCAGAGTATCTCAGCAAGTGGAAGAACTTTCCTGTAGAAGATTCCACATGGGAGGATGAGAATTTTATACAGAAGCATCAAGAAATAATCAAGCGTTGAGGACAACACTTGTTTGAAGAAGAGGGGCATGTTAAGTCCCTATATTAATAGTATAGCCCCTTATTATGTTAGTGTATCCCCCCTTATTGTTATTATTGTACCCCTGTAACCCCCATATTGTTATTATTGTGCCCTTACATTATTATTGTTGGGTCGGCTAGGATTACATTGTACCTTCATGGACTCCTATATATAGAAGGAGGTTTTGTTCATTTGTATCACCCAAGAATTGTTCATTTATGTAATGTATTGGAGGTTTCCCCCTCGAAGTGGCTTATTTCTAAGGCATTGATATCTCTTTTCTTCTATTCTTGGAGCTGGTTACACAACCGTTTCTTTTTTGCAGCCTTTTTGAGATCATTCCTGATAATCATTTTATTAATTTCCACTGCATATAACATTTTGTCCTGCATATCATTCTCCTCTAACTCCTAATCTGATTTGGAATTGATAAAATCAATAAATCTTCTGGCCCAAATGGATCTGTTAATCCCTTTTTGCTTATCAGACATAATTGGCTCTTCACACTCCACAATAAGGATTTTTTCTTTTGCAATTATCATTAGGAAGCACCAATTGGATTTCATTTCTGAAATGATATCAGTCCAAATGATATCTCTAGCTTGAATTAGTGACAAATTACCTTTCATTATTTTTTTGAGATTCTTAATCTCAGCTTCAGCATTTCGGAAATCCATTTTGTATTTATCTGCTTCATTTTCTATGTCCTTCATCAATTTTGTTGCAGCCTCCAGATCTGTTTGAGCTTTCTTTCTATCACTTTCAGCCATCTGCAACTCAGTATTTAATTGAATAATTTGTGTTTGTGGGTCTTCATCACCTGTAGGAAAAACAAAAGTACAGTTGTGATTATCAATATGATTTTGTAATGAAATTGCAGTCTGCTTTACTTTGGAAAGTTCTTCATCCTTCTGCATGAGTTGCTGCAACAACTTTTCCTTTTCCTTCTCTACCTCCGCAACTTCTGTAGCCATTGAATGTTCACCAGTAGGTAACTTCAATTTCTTCCTTAATGAAGATATCTCTACCTCAACACTTTGCATGAATTTATGCACAACAGTCTTGTCACTAGGGTCTACTCCAATTTTTATAATAATCTTCTTCAATTCTTCATTTTGAACTATTAAGGCTCTTCAATTGGCCTTTTCTAACTTCAGTTGTTTAATTACTTTACCCAACATATTCTCTGCCTTTATTTCCATTGCATTAGTCTTGGTGAGGTCATTTACAATCAATTGACCTGTTTGCATATGCAAGTTCATTTTATCAATTAGAGGAATCTTCTCTACATCCACAGTCACATTAACAGTGTTGAAATTGCTGGAAGGACCAATTGACATATCTGTAGGATGTGAGAGGGCAATTCTAAACTAATCTTTTTCAAGATCCATTACAGTTAAAAACCTGGTTTGTTCAGTAGTAATTTGATGTTCAGCTTGGGTCTCCTCAGTAGTAATTTGATGTTTAGCTTGGGCCTTCATCCTCTGATTTCTTTCTTCAATTTGTGAAAACATCTGTTTAATCAAGGGCACCTATTCATGAGAAGCTTCATGATTCCTGGGTGAGGCAGGAGCATTTTATTCTTCTCCCAAATGCAAAGAAAAACTAGGAGTAGTAGATGCAGGCTCTTCAGTAACTTTTGTTCTCTTCATGGCTCCCTGCTCCTTATCATCTAGATCAATCACCATTTCCTTGGTTCTTTTAGCTGATTTCTCTGCTATAATAGGAGTTTGAATGTTAGCATCTACTGAGTTCTTCACATCTTTACATGCTATCTTCTCTTGTTCGGGACTACTTTCATGAATGAAAGCATAATATCCATTCTCAATCCTTCTATTTGAAATAACACTATATGGGTCATAAGCCCAACTTTCTCCTAATAATATCTGCATGTCATCTAACATTTTTGTCACTTCATCAAATGCCTGTCTCATATTTACTATGAAAGGGCCTACAACCATGGGTAATTTGTACATGTGACCTTTCTTCATAGGCACAAAATGAACCCGATCAACATTTAGACTCTGTCTAATGAATTCTTAAGCAAAAAGCCTCATTGGCACAAAATTTGGGAGTCTATACGGCTCAACACTTGCTCCATATAGCCTTATTTCATAATATTCTTCAAAAACAAACCAGTATCCATATTTACAATTGTTTCCTAAATGCAAAAACTCCTGAGCTTTAGGTAGGAAACATGGGGGAGGACTTCCATTCAATATTTTGTATGCAGTTGGCATGTAATAACTAGCAAAATCAAACAACCCAACCTGATTTTGCTCCCTTCTAACTACATCTGTCCATAATATCACTGATTGTCTTCTTTTATTTGCATCCATAATATTTAGGCCTAAATGCATGAACTCTTCCACATTTTGGTATAAGAACAAATATATAATTAATGAGGGAAATTTAAAAGAACCTGTTAATAAGAGGCTCATCAGCTGTAAGTTGACTGCTTCCTGCCAATAAGATGGAATATCCAGCACCATTACTAGCTTCATCATCATGGCAAACATTCCTAGAATTGATTTTTCCACTACATTATCATCATCCTTACCCAGAATTTTTGCAATATGACTCAAAACTGGACGAGTCTTAGCATCAAAAACCCCCATATTAAACTGCTTGCAATATGGCTGAAACTGCTTCATGTCAGGCTTCAAATGAAACATGAACTGATTGAATTCTTCTCCTGCAAGATTGTCATAATACTGAACCAGTGAATCGTCATAAAATTGAATGCAGGACTCCAACCCAGGATAGCATAAGGCATGGCGGATTAATAGAGTAGACACCTGCAAAACATTTTCTCCTTGGGAATTCATGACAAATCATTTCCCTGGATACATAACCGATACCAAACAATAAATGAATTCAGGGAAAAGGTGGGTTTGAGGGATGCATGCAGACAAGACTCCGGACTTGATTATGGTAGAATATACAGGAGAGGCATTAGCATTCAAGACAACTTGTTGGTAAAAGGGGAGATGAATTACTGAACATAGGGTATCTTGGATATCCCTTTCAGTATCCATGAGAGGGATATGGCTGGTTGAACCTAACAGGGATGACCTTTTAGCCATGGTTAGAAGCTTACATGGAAAACAACTTACAGGGTGGACAAATTTTGAAGGTGGTAGAGAGCTCAAACGGGGTGCAGCGCAACAATTCACAAGTAATTTTGAAAAATAGGCAAAAATTCTTTAAATAGGTGGCGCGGGTTTTGAATTAAATGCTAACAAGACGCGCCAACAACCGTTAACTTTGCTTGACACGGAGGACAGCTGGGACCAACTCAGCGTCCTACGCCACTCCGGGGGCTCTCGGGGTACGGAGGAAAAATATGGCTGGTGCCCTCGCATTAGATCTCCGCCATTGATCTCCGTTGTCCCCACAGTCAACCCAGTCAATTGTGGAGGCACTCCACATGATATCTATCGTGCTAGTGCCCGCGGGTTGGGATTTTTGATAGAGATTTTAACGATCGGCGCTTTCCGCCTGAGCAAAATTTTTTACCTGACTTTTTGAGCAGAGAATACTTAAGTCAGGTCGACACTATCATGGTAATAGTAACAGAGTTGGACCCTTCCCAACATACAGAGACCTTAAGGAGTATTCCAGAAGCACAAAAATGGGGAGAATACTGTTCAAAATGGAAACCTGCATGGCAGTTGAGAAACACAAAGATACTAGATGCAAACCTCTAGTCTCACACAAATATACAACATCTGGTACCAGAAAGAAAAGTCTACCCTAAAGGTAGCAAATGGATACACGACATGGTATATGAGAGAAGTATGCTTTCTACACACTTGGCTGAAGAAGATTTAAGCCAAAATTTCCATGATATAAGTGTCATTTGGACAAAAGGAAGCAATCAAATGAGAGTCTACCACAAGTGTTTCACCATAAACCATACCAGGTTTCCAACTTGGCGTGATATGCCTGAAATGTGGCCAAAAGGAAAGCCATCTATTATCTTTCCAAACACCGTATATAATTTTACTGATTACAAAAAAATATGGTGGGACATTATGAATGTTGATGGGAAAAATGAAACTCATCATACTAAAGTTAAGTTTGGACCTACATGGACTACATAGAGAAACATGTAGGGTGAATGGCTTCAAAATTGGTGGAATGATTATGGCCTCAAAAAAATAGCTATGGACCCACTATATTTTGAAAATGATTTTCAATCTGACTGTAATATTTGTGGGTTCATGACAGAATGTTTTCATTCTCCATGTAAAATTGTTGGGGATTTAAATAATTACCCAGACAGTGATATTCTTGAACAATTTATGAAAAGACATCATGAATGGCTGGTAATGACTAAAATCAAACATCAAATAGTCCTAAGAAAGCCTATGATTGTACGAAGAATATACACCAAAGCATGGGATGCTTCTAGATACGTTCGATTCAGATTCCCAGGGACCACACCTCTTGGAGATTAATAATTATGGTTCTAGT
Source organism: Pinus albicaulis (assembly GCA_034641835.2). Classification (NCBI taxonomy): domain Eukaryota; kingdom Viridiplantae; phylum Streptophyta; class Pinopsida; order Pinales; family Pinaceae; genus Pinus; species Pinus albicaulis. The sequence continues at coordinate 683,881,565 of CM076583.1, forward strand.
GGGCTTATCCATAAAGCATCCACTTTGTAATGATGTCTAGTCACAGACTGAATGTGACCAATTTTTCTCGTGGGTTTTTTCTGGTAAAAAGTATCCACAATTTATATATAAGTAAATCATCTACAATATAGTTTTGTACAAAGATTCATTTCAGTCACGAGACTCAGAGCACTTCTCTGACCTTTGGTGGGATTTGAACCACATCTCTATGACTGATGGAAAATGGTACAAAATTTGTCTGTCCGATGGTTGGATGTTTGTCCCCTCATTTTCTTATATAAGGAAAGGAGTTAGGCTCATTCGAGACATTCAGAGTTGGAGTTTTAGAGTCTTAGTTTTGGAGTTTTTGAGTTCCAGATTGAAGTCTGAGATTATATTCCTGCTCTACATCTGCGAACATCTGTTTGATCTACTTCACGAAGAAGTTCTTGCTTCTATGTTTTAGAGTCTGAATCTGAGAAGCCTGCGCATCAGAGTGAGAGCTCTGGTGAGAACCTAAAGTGGCCAGATTATTAGGATTTCAGTCTTTCAAGTGTGTTTGTCAAAGTTCTAAGGTTGATTTTGTGAAAGGCCGGGAAGCCTTCAGATAGCTTCTTGTTTATCAAATCACAATATTTGATAAATGCCTTAACAATCTATCTCTGTAAAAGAACTATATCTCTCTGTAAAATCTTTATCTTCATGAATAAAATGAGTATCCATTTCTGAAGCATATTTTCCGCATGTGCGTACATTATTCCACCTGTGTTAAATTAATCTATTGAGGTAGTATCTGTGAGAAAAGAAGTTCACTTGAGGTTCGCGAGAGGTTCACCGAGGTCTGAGGAACACTAGTCCAATAAAGGCAGGAGGTTGTGTAAAGGACGCTAGAGTGTGAAAGTCTAGAGGTTCGTGTACAGGTTCGTGTATTGATCACAGAGAAGAGACTTAGCAAGGCCACAGCAAAAGTGCAAGCTTCCTCTGAAGCCCTTGCATCAAATTGGTATTAAATTCTTAAGGAGGGTTTAATATTAACCCAACCTTTAAAAACCTATATTATTTACCTAATAAGATAAAGATTATGTGACTCTAATATTAATGTTATTAACTAAACAAATATTTTTAGTAACAATTATACCATTCTTAATTAAAATTAAAATTAATATTAATAATTTAATTAATAAATAATAAGTGATTTATTATAAATATAATAACATTTATAGATTAATCATCCATAATTAATTCACATAATGACCCTGAAATGTAATATTTACTTTCTAAATTCTAATAAGTTTAAATTAAAACTAATTATAATATTTACTTTCTAAATTCCAATAATTTTAAAATTAATTATAATCAATTAAAATGAACTTTAACATTAATCTAAGACATAATTTAAATTAGAATAATAATAAAATTAACTTAAATTAACTTTTTATTTCATTTACTTGACATTTGCTGGTCGGCTCACGCTCACTCCTCATGTGCTTCTCAGATTTATATTTATTTCATCTAATCTCCTCTCTTCTTGGCAGGATTTGTCCTGATGATGGGTCTTGATCTAGACCCGAAACGTAGACGCAAAAATGCATACTATGGAGATTCCGAATTCAATAGCTCTAAACTCACACCACATAAATCTTCAAACTATAATTAATAATGCACCTTTGAAATGTAACATTTGTATTTATATTTTAATAGTTGGGTTATTAGACACATGCCATTACAATTTTTTAATTTTTTTATAGGTGAATTTGTTCCCATCTATGTGGGCATATGGACACCATTTTCACATAGAAAATGCTGATGATGGACACATGAAGCAAGACTGCGGAGTGGAATTTGAGTTTGATCAATCTAGTCGAGCTAGCCACAGTGATCAAAACCTAGTACGAGGGACGTTTGGTTACGTCGGAAAGATACAAGAGATCATTGCAGTTGAATTCTCTTCTTTCCAATGTGTTATTTTTAGGTGCAAGTGGTGGGACACCTTTGATAAGAATAATGTAAAGGAAGATCAGAATAGTAGGCTGATATGTATCAACTCTAGAAATATGTGGGATGAAGCTAAGAAGCTTTATGTTTTCCCCAAACACTGAAACCTAGTGTTTTTTTACCTAGATGTGTTGGATAGGGATTGGTGGTTCGTATTGAGACATGACCCTAGATCAAAACACATTTTTAAGAACAATAGTGTTATCATGCCAAGTGAGCTGGAAGATAATGAGGGTGATGAAAACATAGAGTGATATGGTACACGTGTTATTTCATCATTTATACTATTTAAGATGGGTTTTTATAAAGAAGAAGACTTAACCTTATAACTAAGACACTTTTTTCCAAACATTATAATATGTATTTTGAATTAATTGGTTTGTATTGTGTTAATGTTAAAATCATTTCACTTGATAATTTGCAATTATGTTGATCTCAAAAGCAATGCACTGTATCAAGTTCTTTTTTGTTATGTCAATTCCTAAAAGAATACAACTACTTGATTGCTTGAAATGGTTTTTCACAATATCATTACTTAAATAAATGCACCCTATATATATATGTATATATATATATATATATATGAATGATATCTTCAAAATTAAAAAAAAATATGTATTAATGTATACTATTATTTTTGGTATGTAAGATCATAATAAAAAATGATAATTATAAACACGAATTTATTTGCATTTTTTTCTAAACTTTATTATGTTACAAAAATTCATATTATTCTAGATTTATTATTTTACAATTGTTTATATTCTTACAAATTTACAATTATGGTAATTTAACAATATGTACGGTATACATTTTACAATTTTACGGTAGTTATGGTTCAAATTTGACAATTAATTTACAAATTTACAAATTTTACAATTTTAATAAAATTGAATCATGACAATACATACAATTACAATTACAATTTTACAATTTCACAATACAATTACAATTAAAATTTTACTATTTTACATACAATTACAATTACAATTTTATAATTTTACATACAATTACAATTAAAATTACAATTACAATCATGATACACACAATTACAATTACAAATTTACAATTTTACAATTACCAATACATAATATTTAATAAATATCATGATTTAATATTAAAAATAAACATCATGATCATGATAACCATCGTACAAACATCGTATTCTAAAATACACATTAAAATTCGCTAACATCATCTAATCATCATGATCATGATCATCTAAAAAAACACAAGCATTGTATAACATCATCACAACACAAACATCAAATATACATATAATGTCAAATAACTACTATAACATACACATCTATCTGCAAGCACATTAAATGAACATATCTAACATGACCTAACAATATACACATCATGATGAACACCAACATGAAAATTAAGTACATCAACATGAACCTAAAATACACACACCATATATATATATATGTGTGTGTGTGTGTGTGTGTGTGTGTGTGTGTGTGTGTGTCAAAAATATACAACTGTAATAGAACTGCATATAAATTTGAAATATCTGGTGGTACATGAACAATACTATAACTAGTCGAGGCCTGCTCAGTCGATGGTGCCTGCTCAGGAGGTGCCGTCTGCTCATTTTCGCGAGGTGAAGGATAAGGAGGTGGAGTACTAGAATTATCACTCCCCTCATGATCATCATCCGAGCTGCTATGTGGCGCATCTCGATGGCACCTATCCCTCGTCGTTGCCAGTAGCCTGACAGCTCCGACAATATGACACATAAGGCTCATGATATCGCGCGACATGTCCCTCTAGAGATCCGTGAGAATACAATATGCCTGTATGTCTCTGATCGTTGTAGGGCAGACTCCCTCATCAACCAAGAGTCTACATAATCGATCACCCAAATCCATCCTAAATCGAATGTCAGCCCTACGTTGCATGCCTGCGGGTATCTGGACCTGAGGAGGTCTCTCACCCTCCTACTCATCATCTACATGATCATTTGATGGGGGTGGAGGCATGTCCCCAACAAACGTGCCAATATCTACAAAACATATAGTAGACAACAATAATTAGACAATTTCATTAAACAATTTAATAAAACAAGTTAAAGAACGTGTTAGAATAAATTTTATTCTAATTAATTAAGACAATAAAATGAAACGATATTAATTTAAAGAAAACACTAATATTACCTCTATCATCTAGTGGCTCCTCCTGTGTGAAGAGGATGTTGGTAAACCCTCGCCAATCCAACCCCACGTAAGGACATGACACCATCACGAACATGTGGTCATCTTCACTGGCTAGTAGCTCTAGTGCATCACTAGAAATCCTATCCGGATACTCTGACTGACCCCTCTTGGGCATCATCTCGCCCCACATGTGCATCCGTACCTCTATCATCAGCCTACGAGGCTGACGGAAAAAAGTAGGCCTCGTCTCCGGAAACCTCTCAAAAAATAAACAAAACAAATCTGAAGCAAAAGGGAAGGTCAACCTCCCACATGCCTAAAAACGACATCTATCTAAGGCTATAAAAAACTGCCGCAAAATGATGGCAGACCATCTAACAAGTCGTGGCCTCTGGAATAGAGAATCATCATAAAATAAAAGAGGGAAACTAATGCGTTGCCCGTCACTGGTATAATGTGCAATGGTGGTCAGTAATAGTGAAAGGCACCTAACCTCCTATGGACCAAAAGAAGCACTCCTTAGCTTTCCACCACACACCTAAAAATCTGCTAGAGAAATTATTCCATCCCTAACGTATCTCTGAGAGTACACCAACTGAATACTTGCTGCATAACCATAGGGGACATAAGGGAAATGGGGCAAATCCTCCCCTCTCTTAGATAGGCTAGTGATAAAATACATGTCCTCCCCAGTGGGCTGGTACCACTGGTTAGGACCGACACATAAATCATGTTGGTGGGCATCCCACCTATAGATCAACTGTACTAATAATCCGTTGTACCCCTTCAGGGCTGTAGCCTCCTCATAGAACTTGAGGAGGCCTACATCCCTTAAAAGCAACTAGGTGGGTGGCATAATAGGGTGAGGGTACAAAAGTCTCTCCCTCTCCCTTGCTTCCCACTGTTGTATCGTGTTGTAATTGTCATCCCTCTGCTCTTGTTGTTATCTCTTCTCTCTTTGTTGATGTCGATGAATGATTCACATATTAAATGCATCATCCTCCCTCATACATAATGTTAGATGATCCAAAAATAAAATATTATCATAGGTTATAAAGTTGGAATAAAATAATTATTAATTTAAGATATTAAATTAATAATTATTATTCTAGAATATTTAATTAGTTTATGGAGACATTTAGAATTAGCTTATTGTTATAACAAGATATGACTCTCCAAATGTGTCGTATCTTAGGCTTTTTGTTAGCTAGTTATTTGGAATAGCATTTAATCTAAGTGGACACTTGTTATTTAATAAGTGATCCATAATTAGTGGAAGTTAGGACATTGAGCATATAAATAACTCATTGCAAGAGTGTTTTTGTTGTTCGGGTGTAAACTCTTGCATAATTCCAAATGTAATTGTTTTTCTGATTAATAAAATTACGTGTCTGAGGACACTTCGGCCATTATTGTGGTATCAGAGCTACGGTAATGCTGCAGTGGATGTGAGGAGGAGATTCCAGCTCTACAGTTCTTGGAAAACTCCATTAAATTGATCAGCAAATGATTGGTATGGAATTTGTCAAGTTTTTTTATTTTATTTTATTTAAAGAACAGAAATTTTATTATATATTTTAGAATTGTAAATTCTAAAATCATTTTTTATAAAAATTAAATCTTGTCGGATTGAAGCACGTTGCAATGAGTAGAAGTTTTTTTTCGATGCATAATTGTCTGAATTATGTCAATCCGTGAGACATTGATAGCCATAATATATCCAATCCATGAGCAATTGATTACCATTATTCTTCAAGTTGAAAATTTTCTGATCCTCGCGCGTGTTGGATCCATGACTTCGGTCATTCCTTCCTTTCACTAAAAACCCAATCCAACCCACCGTGCTTAAACTCTTGAAGACATTAACCAGCAGAGTATGTTTGAATTGCTTCGTTGTTTCTGCTTTTTTGCAAGAAATACAGATTTTTGGAAATAATGTCTCTTTCCGCTGTTTCCGTTGTTTAGCCTTGGTTTTTTATTACAATTCCGAAACTCTATTCCAGTATAGAAAGCTTAATTCCAAGACAAAGACGACCGTACCATTTCACTGCTATCAGAAGGGTCGTGGTCCATTGCTAGCGGGCTAAATTAATTATCAAAATTCACTTGGTTCATCCACTCAGAGGCATTCGAAGCGTGAAATCAACGATAATTGAAGGAGATTTTGGAGCATTGTGCCTACAGGGACCGAATCCAAGATTTAGCGGGATTCAAAGGCGGGATCTCCCCATGTCTGGCGTCGTAGAAAATGATATAGTAGCACAAAGTTTGATTGGTTGATTCCGGCCAATCTGCTCATCGTATTCCTCTTCTGCATTTACATTCAAAAGTAGAAAAGACATGGTCATTAGATTTCAGGTGTTAGCCGATGCGCAGTGCACAATAATAGCACTCCTACTCATTCACTTTAACATAATGTCTGGCATTAACGCAGGTCCGATATTCCTGTTGGCAACGCCACCACTAAACTTGTTAAATCTTTATAAATATGAAAATGGACACCCCACATGGTCTTTCTGGTACCAGGATTCGATCATCGCATTTCAGAGATCTGCATTAAGAGAAGCATACAAGAAAGAGTCTTTGGAGATCTGCATTAAGAGGATTCACCCCCGCAAGCGATCTGCATATTTCTGAAGTTTTTGGTAAATTTCGATTTGCATCAGAATGCAAGTTGTGATAGGCGTTCTTTCAAAATGAGGTGGCTTTGAATGAGTTGAGAGTTGGTTTGTAGTTGAGAGATAAATTATGTTTATATATATTTTTTTATGTAATGTTTTTATTGGAGATAAGGATGTTGTAATATTTGTGGAGGAATAAGGTTATTTGTAAATTTTTGGAGTAATAAGGAGATTTTTTTTTGTAATTTGTTTCTAGAGAGATAAGTGTGACTCAAAGTAATTTTACTTTGAGGGGGGGTAACATTTTTTTTTTAAACCAAATTTTGCACGAGCATCTTTGTAAAAGTCAAATTTTGAAGGTTACCTTGTAAATATTTGAGAAATTGACTAGAGCCAAGTGCAAAGCTCAGTCATTTTTTCTCCTGTTTCAACGACTATACAAGGGTCAAGGCCAAGCCCCGATAGATCGTTTTTTTGCGTCGTGTGTCATTTTTGCGTGGCGTGTTTCGTGTGAAGAGTTGCTCCATTTTTTGTGCTTGATTCTTTTGGTGCACTGCTTCAACACTCCAATGTCGAAATCAATAAATCTGTTCTCTGAAACTGATAGGCTAGAAGGAGTGAAATCTTATAAGACATGGAGACGTCTAATTGAAAGCACTCTTATTTTTAATGAATTATGGCATGACATTTGTGATGGAAACGTTAAGCCAAATAAACCAACAGATCCAGCTTCACTTGCAAAATGGGAAATAAAAGATGCCAAGTCATTAGCTCTTATAAAAGCTTCAATTAGTAATGAAATGTACATACACATTGAGAATTCTTTAGATGCTTGGGCTGCTTTACATACATTCAAAGATCTCTTTGATACACAACCTGAATCAAAGAAGGTTGATCTTCAATTAAAATTTCTTCAACAGAAATTAAATGAAGGTGGTGATGTCCTTGAGTACATTTCACGGCTTAAAAACATTAAGCAAGAAATCATCAATGCTGGCTTTCAAGTTGTTGATGAAAGCTTCTTAACTACAATTTTAATTGTTGGATTGCCATCATCATATACTCATTTTTTGGAAACTTTGCAAGTCACTGGAAAGTTAGAGAAGATCAAATTTGATGAAATGAGTGACATGTTAGCACAACATGATAAAAATTTCAGGAAGAAGAAACAGATTGGGGAAGATGTTTTCTTCACCGAACCCAGTTCAAGCAACTCCTCAGCTAACAGTTCTAGAAACAGAGGAAGAGGTAATTTCAATTCAAATCAAACAGCCCAAGGTCGTGGTTGCAGTCAACACAAAGGAAAAAATTCCAACAGAGGCTCCAATTCAGGCATAAACAATTTTCAAGGCAGAGGCAACAATCAAAACAGAGGATATCATCAAGGCACAGGACTAAGTCCAGGATGAGGACAAAATCAAAATAGAGGCCAAAGCAGAGGCCGAGGACAGTCTCAAGGCAGAGGACAGTCTCAGGGCAGAGGCACCAATTTGAGTCAAATTGTTTGCAGGTGATGTAACCGAGTTGGTCATTATGCAATAGATTGTAGAACTTCTATTGAGAAAATTTCTATGTTTCATCCAAACTCATCACAATTTGCAAATGATGAAGATGATCCTGATAGTTCCGAATATGTCTTCACCAACACAGAAGCAACAAATTTATAGGTTTCAAGCTTTCTCTAAAGTGATTATGAAGATGCATGGATTCTTGATATAGGCACAACTCAACACATGAAATTTTGACGTGACTTCTTCTGGAGTTTCAAAGAATGTCATCTGAATTCAATCTATCTTGCTGACAAAACCAAACATACACCTTCAGGCAAAGGTGTAGTTAAAGTTTTTTTACCAGGCATCGAAGAAAGAATGATTTCTAATGTATGGTATGTCCCAACATTCAAGCAAAATTTGTTGTCCTTAGTCACAATTCGACAAGCAGGGCATACAACGATTATGGAAGATGGCTCAGTTAAAATCAACTCAGTCAAACAAAACATGCAAACAGTAATGACAGGTTATGAAGATGGAAAACTGCTAAGGATGAAAGGGACATTTATTCCAAGACATTTTGACTTTGCAGGCACAACAAGTACAAATATTTCACCAATCATATTATGGCATGTCAGATATGGCCATCTCAACTTTGACAGTCTCTCTCAGTTACAAAAATAGGGCATGGTTAAAGGACTTCCAACCTTCAAAAGGGAAAATGCAAAGTGTGAATCTTGAATTTTTGGAAAACAACATAGAGATACTTTTCCTATAGGTTCATGGCGTGCAAACAGGCATTTGCAGTTGGTTCACAGTGATATTTATGGACCCTTCCCAACTTCACTTGGAAGCTGCAGATATTTTTTACTTTTTATTGACGATTTTAGCAGGATGACATGGGTATATTTCTTGAAGCAAAAGTCAGAAGCATTTGAAAATTTCAAAACTTTTCGTAAGGTTATTGAAAATGAAGTAAAGGAGAAGATTGGCACTCTTCGAACTGACAACGGCAGAGAATTCACTTCAAATGAATTCAAAAAATATTGCATGGAAAAAGGCATAAAACGACATCTTACCAATGTCTACACTCTGCAGCAAAATGGGGTAGTATAAAGAATGAATCGTACCTTGTTAGGAATGGCGCGATCTATGTTAAATTTAAAAAAGTTAAGTCCTTCATATTGGGCTGAAGCAGTTCGTACCGCTGTCTACTTGAGAAACAAATCTCCCACAGCTTCTTTAGATGGAATCACACCTTATGAAGCATGGTTTGGATTCAAACCTCACATTAAGCATCTTAGAGTTTTCAGATCAGTCTGTTATGCCTTAGTTCCAAAGGAAAAACAAAATAGGCTTGATGCACAAATCTTGAAGTGCACAATGATCGGGCATTCTGATGAGAAGAAAGGGTACCGACTTTTGTCGAATGGGAAATTTATTGTAAGCAAAGATGTGATCTTTGATGAAAATGAGAGTAAGAGTGCTGAATAAGTTGAAAGTCTTCTTCAAAAGTTAGAAACAAAAACTAATAAAAGACATGGAAATTTACAAAGCCAACCAAATTCACCAAGTTGGTATGAACTTGAATTTCCTTCATCTGACGATGATTCATCCAGTCCATCTTCTTCATCAGCGCCATCCAGGTCTTCTAGCAGTTCATCCAACTCTCCTAGTAGCAGCAGTTCTTCTGACAATGACTCTCCGCCCCCAGAACCCACGGTTGATCAACGGACATCAGTTTACATCAACCCTCTTTTTAATGATGGTGATTTTTCACAAGCTCAAACCAGTGAACATCAAACGCCGAAATGGGCGGTTCAACTTTTGAAAGATGTAAGGCCTAATGAAAAAAATAAAACAGGAACAAGGGGTTCAAAACAAAATGAAGGCAATTTTTCTTTGATAGCAAATGATTTTACTGAACCTTCTTCTTATCAAGAGGCAATAAAACATAAAGCATGGCAACAGGCAATGGTTGATAAATATCAGGCAGTTCGAGACAACAACACTTGGCAACTTGTTGATTTTCCTCTACATGTTAAACCTATTGGATGCAAATGGGTTTATCGAATTAAGTACAAGAAAAATGGTGATATTGACAAGTATAAAGCAAGACTTGTTGCTAAAGGTTTTGCGCAGCAGGAAGGGATAGATTATGAGGAAACGTTTGCTCCTATAGCTAAATGGAACACCATCCGCCTCACACTTGCCTTAGCAGCTCAACAAGGATGGAAAGTTCATCAAATGGATGTAAAAAGTGCTTTTCTCAATGGAGATTTACAGGAAGAAGTATACATGACACAACCACCAGGTTTTGAAATTGAGGGACAAGGACATAAAGTCTGCAAACTGATAAAGGCGTTATATGGGTTAAAACAAACTCCCCGAGCTTGGTATGCCAAAATGGATGAATATCTTCGCAAAGTTGGTTTTCATCGTAGTGAATCTGATGATACCTTGTATGTACGCCAACAAGGGAAAAATCTGGTGTTTTTGGTTATGTATGTCGATGATTTGATCATCACAGGCAACAATGATGATCACATTGAACAGGTGAAAAAGGAGTTACATGCAGGTTTTAAGATGACAGATTTGGGACTACTTCACTACTATCTTGGTGTTGAAGTATTCCAACATCCACATCAAATCTTCATTTCTCAGGGTAAATATGCACCAAAAATTCTTCAGCGATTTGGAATGCAGGATTGCAAGCCTGTCCTTACCCCTATGGAACAAAACTTGAAACTTTCAAAATTTGAAGGGGGAAAAGGTGGACAGCACTACTTACAGATAGTTGATTGGCAACTTGCTTTATTTAACAACCACTCGTCCTGATCTATCTTATGCAGTCAATATTCTTTCACGTTTTATGCAGGAACCACTAGACATCCACTGGAATGCAGCCAAAATAGTTCTTCGATATATCCAAGGAACAAAAGATTTTGGTCTTCTTTACAAAAAGACTAAAAATTTTGTACTTGGTGGATTTTTAGATGCCGACTTTGTTGGCAGTATTGATGACAGGGAATCAACCTTAGGTTACTTAATGAACATGGGTTCAGCTGCAGTTTTCTGGAGTTGCAAGAAGCCAGCTACAATGGCCACTTCTTCAGTAGAAGCAGAGTACATTTCAACATGGGAAGCAGCATATGAGATTGTTTGGTTACGTCGCATTTTACAGGACTTGGGAATTCCTTCAGCAGAAGCTACTTTGTTATTTATCGACAATCAGTCAGCAATAAAGCTTGCCAAGAATCCAGTTTTTCATTCAAAGACAAAACATGTGGACACCAAGTATCATCATATCAGATCACTCATTGCAAAGGACGTCATCAAGCCGATTTATTGTCCTTCAGAAGATCAGACCTTCGACATTTTCACAAAACCTCTTGGCAGAATAAAATTTACTAAGTTCAGGGATGAACTTGGTATCTGTTGTAATGTATCTTTGGATCATAGGGAGGAATGTTAGATGATCCAAAAATAAAATATTATCATAGGTTATAAAGTTGGAATAAAATAATCACTAATTTAAGATATTAAATTAATAATTATTATTCTAGAATATTTAATGATTTTATGGAGACATTTAGAATTAGCTTATTGTTGTAACAAGATATGACTCTTCGAATGTGTCGTATCTTAGGCTTTTTGTTAGCTAGTTATTTGGAATAGCATTTAATGTAAGTGGACACTTGTTATTTAATAAGTGATCCATAATTAGTGGAGGTTAGGACATTGAGCATATAAATAGCTCATTGCAAGAGTGTTTTTGTTGTGCGGGTGTATACTCTTGCATAATTCCAAATGTAATTGTTTTTTCTGATTAATAAAATTACGTGTCCGAGGACACTTCGGCCATTGCATAAAACATAATTTTTCTTATTAAAGGACAAATTTATTTACAAATATATAAATATAATTTTTATTGAAAAAAAAAAACATTCAGTGCGCCACAAAAAACAGTCACGCACTACATACGGGGCGTACATCTATATCACGCATCATCCTAGGTGCGCATAAAAATAGTCACGCACCACGACAAAAAATAATAATAATTAAATAAATATTATAGGTGGTGCATTGACAAACCATATCTGCCTCGGGGTGTTTGTTATAGCTCAACGCATCGCCCGTTTGCAATATTTTACCACTGGTGGTGCGGTATCCAAACACAAAAAGCCCCAGTGCGGTAGGTTTGACCGACACACTACACATTAGGTGTGTTCTAGTAATATAGATGCACGAGGATGTTATGTTTATTTTTACATAATGCCCTGGTGCGTTCCGGTAAACCAACACATCGTTGAATATAAAATAAATTGTTATTTTTAAAATATTATAAGCTGAAAACTGACACACACCCCAAAATTTTTATTGTTATTGAGGTGCGATTTTGTTGGTAGCACACCAGGCTGTCACATTAACCGCTCGGTGCGGTTTCCATTAACCCGTTTGCGGCGCGACTTGTAAATTTATAGGGAGCATCGGGAACAGTGTGAGCCGAACAGCTTAAACGCACCACGTAGGAATTTTTTTTCTTCAAAAAAACAATGAATTCTAAGTCACTTTTCAAAATTAATCCAATAAAAGTTTATGTTGGTGAGAAACATATACATTGCTTGTAAATTTGCATGTCGAGGAGGTATGTTTCCAATGGAGTAATAAAAACCAAATTTGCCCACCGTTTCGCAAAATTCGAAGCCCATGCACTAAGCAACAGATGGAAGAAATGCGGGCAATGAGAGCACCGATGGCACGACGCCTCAAAGAAGAAACGGTCACATCGGTGCTTGAGAGCTCTACATAACTATAAATAGTAAAAATGAACTTTTATGGCCGGTAATTTTTTTTTTTACAAAATTAACCCTTTGTCAGTGCGCTCTAGTATGAGATGCACCTGGCAGTTGTATCAATGGCGCACCACATTTATTTAAATTAAAAAAGATATGGGTCAATGCGTTAGGGAACATTAACTGCCCCAGGGCTTCGTCGTTAGAGTATAACACCGAACTTGGTGGAAATAATGTTTTTAACTTCACACTACTGGTTTGTATTGAGCGCACCGTACTTCCTTTGAATAAAAACCCTATGCCGGTGAGTTGTTGTACCTAAACCACACTGGGCCGTTGTCGTTAGTGTATGGCACCGAAATGGTGAAAATATTTTTTTAAATAAAACCCTCATGTGATGCTCTCAATTAATGAAATACACCAGAATGGCGATATATGACCAACATCGAGTATGTTATATAAAAAGCACCATATATTTTCATTAAATAAACACCTTATGCCAGGGCGTCATATCACCATAAACACACCAGGGCGTCGTTGTTAGAGTATAACACCTCAATGGTGAAAATAATTTTTTTTGATTAACCAATTGGTCAGTGTGCTCGATTAATTCGAGGCACCGAGAAGGTTATATAGTGAGTGTCTCGGTGTGCCATTTGATCGTACGCACCAGTGCGCTTTATATAAAGCGCACTGTCATTTTTTTGAAAACCCTGTCGCGGTGACCATCAAATTGTACGCATCGGTGCATTGTAAGGGAGGAACCGATTATTAGCCGCCCTGATGCATCCTATGTATGAAGTGAACTGTTGTTTTCATAGTACTTAAAAATAACTCTCCAACGGTTCTTTAGCCTATACTATGCACTGCTGCATCACATATTTATTAAGCGCGCTGATGCGTGTTATGATCATAAACGCACCAAGAAAAAACATCCGCAAAAACATCCGCCCGCCAACCTCCTCTAGTGACCTCCGCTACAAACAGATATCTGGGCTTTTTTTATAAGGGCTTCCTCAAAAACATCCGCTAGAGGGTATTCTCCTTGTAGTGAAATTATGTAAAACACAAAACTTTCAAAGAAAAAATTGATGTGTAAAACTCACTTGACTATTTAAACATTTTTTTTGAAGTCGTGCACATTTTGAAAATTAAATACAAAATTTTCTAAAACATGAAGTTCACCAAGTTGTGCTTACATAGTGGGTGCACATTTTGAAAATTAAATACAAAATTTTCTAAAACATGAAGTTCACTAGGTTGTGCTTACACAGTGGAAGCACACTTGGTATATAATTGAAAAAAACACACGATCACTAAAAATGACACATTTGTAACTAAAAAACACACACATATCAAATATATCTTACAATTTACATCAATAATTTTTTATGGGGAGCGTCTCAACACTAATTCATCTTTGACAAAAAATATTGAATTAGCATTGCCCCATACAATAGATCACCAGACATCTTATTAACATTTGCACAATGTCTTATACTAAATTATTGAAATTGTCTAACAATATTGTTTGCTTTTCCATGCAGTTGTTTTAGCCTCTCCTTCTTAACTTGGTACACGCCTTTCATCTGGTTGCACACAAGTTCAAAATTGGTGAAAACTACAATTCCATTGGATCCATACTCCCTATCTATTCCAAAGCCTTCTATCAATGCAATATAATATACTTCATCGTTTGGTGTTCTTCCAGGTATATTCATTTTCCTTTGGAGGACTTAGTTAGTTGCAATATTTCATAACACATATGTAATAACTGCTTTCCCTGGATTGGGATAAAAAGAAACATCTATGCATAATGTCCATTTTTCAACCATGTTTAGTGGGCTTTTCGATCCTTGAAAAAACAAATTCAATAAAATATTAAATGAACGTTTATTACAAATGCCTTAGTTTATGGGAGAAATGAAATGCACATGGTTTCCAAAAACAGTAGGGCCATCCCTGCATTTAGATAATATTTATAATAGTTTATTGCCAATGAAAATGAGTAACAACACATCCTAGTCATTATGGTTGGTGAGGTGATAATGGACCCCTATGAGGTGATAGACACAAACTTGCTAGACTTTTTTGACATTACTGAAGCAGTCATACAAAGTGGAACACAAGAAGTGGGGGAACCACCAAGATTTTCCAGATGACTCTCCTAATTGTGCTGAAGAGCTTGCTATCCTAAGTGTGATGACGATCTTGCTGCCTCAAAGCAAGGAAAAAGAGACTAGCATGACACATGTGATTTTGAAAGCATCCTTGCTGTTAAAAAGGATAGGGGCTATTGGAAATCCTTAATGAAAATCAAATCAACCTCTTTACAAACATTGGAGCTCACCAGATCAAAGAGACAACATGGAAGATGATGTCCCAAATCATGATAATGCTGCTGCTGCTACACTAGAAGTGATTTTTTATGCCCATAATTCAAGAAGAACAACACTGCTAGCATTTTTGAAGATGGTACTACAAATCTGAAAGAAAAATTCCACATCAAACCTGATTCCCAAATGAATTTGGATCCGTGCTTTCAGTAAAACAGAGGCATATCAGAGGCAGATCATAAATAATATGTTTTAATAACTAACCAGTTTATGATAATTTTCATATCTCCCTTCCCAAACTTGAATTGGGTTTTTTAGAGGTCTAATTGCTCAATCAAGCAACGAGGTTGGGCAGAACATATTTTGCACTCAGAGTTTGAGAAAAATAGTATTGATCACTTCTTAAATGTGCCATCCACTAAAGACATGGTTTTTAACCATTGACAAGATGATGATGACAAAGTTGAAACCATAAACTGGAAAGCTTGTGTGACAATTATGACAATGATAACGTAGAATGTGGTGTTGCGCTTAGGCCATGAAATACAAGAGCTGGGAGTGAGGAATTCCAAAGAAAAAATGCATCCAAAACTAAAGTTTAAATAAATGGAAGATGTTTAAAAGAACAAGACATATGATGCACAAAAAGATGATACATATGTAGCTGGTGGCACTATTGATGTCAACAATGTCAATGGTGTTGTTGGGTAGAGGAGGTGATGAGTTTCCTGAGGTAGATGATGGAATTTTACAGTCACCCATTAATAGAACTGATGACAATCTAGGTTTGTGCCTACAATTTTGACAACGTAGCGAATATTCCAAAAAAATGGAGTTGTCACCAAAGAGGACGGTCCAGAAGTCTTGTAGACCTGGAATGTTGCAAGGAAAGCGATTATATTGAATATCGTGAAAATTTAACCTTCTGTGAAAAGGAAATCAACTATGTCAAATTATAGTGTTTCTCAGAGTCCAAAGAATGTTTTGAAAGGGGTGATAAGCAGATGAAAATGCAGAGTTGTATTGTATGTCAATTGTGTAAATTTAGGCATTGTAAACAAAAGTATGGTCTGGATGATATGACAGGAAAAATGCCACTGGTTGATGGTAAATATTTTAAACAACTGTAGGTGAATTATTTATGTAGAGTAATAAATGTTAATTCTCAATTTTAAACATGTTATTTAACAATTTAACATAGTTCATTTAAAACAAAACAATTTAACAATTTAACAAAAATCAGAACAATTTAACAAAAACAAATATGCATACATACAAATGCAATTTTTGTAAAATTTAATTGTATTTTTTTCTTCGAATTACACAGTTAATTCTGATTTTTGTTTTGTCAAAAATAAAAAAGTGGAAGAACAATGTGGCTTGGCATGACACTGAATACTTCTCAACTTGGTGACTATGAGGATGCAAAAATATAACAAAGTACCAAAATTCATTGGTTTGTTAGTGGATTATGTTGTTTAAGTCGTCATTATTGGGGTACTTATTCGACTTTGTCAATTCCAAACACAAATGGACCTATTGAGCGAAGGCCCATCAATTTAGTAGGTAGTCGAATTTGTCAATTCCAAGCACAAACGACCCTATAAAGTGAAGGTTATCAATTCAATGATTGGTAGAATTTTCATTATAATGTGATATCAATTTTGAAACCAATGAAATGATAACATTATTCAAACTTTTATAGAGTCCAGAAATCTACAAAATCTAAGTTGTTACATAATGATGTAGGAATGGAATTTAGAATTTTTTTATTTTTAACTTCATGATAAAATATGTCCATTGTCCATTGATCAATTATTTAAAAGGAAAACAAAAACACTCTTTTGTAAAGGTATTTTTATGTAGAATTTAAAATATTTCAGGAATCTCATAAATATTAATAAAAATAACTATTTATTTCACTTCACTTTTAAATCAAAATTTTTAAATATTCTAGAATTTATAATTAAATTACATAAATACTAAACAAACTATCCTTGTGTACGTCCATCAAGATAATTTTAAATTCCTATGACATTTTTGTTTCGTTATTTTTTGGGAGGCTTGACAACTAAATTACTACATTACATGTACATCTTCTTGTAGTGCCATAAAGATCATACACTAATTTTGGAGTTTTCTATGTCATATGACATGTTATTTAGATATCGTGGACCTATGCAAAAGACAGACTCATTATTCTTGACCTGTGGTGGAGGGTTCTTTAATATATTCTGTAATATTCACCGTGGACCTATGAAAATTGGAGACTCATTATTTTTTGGGAGGCTTGACAACTAAATTACTACATTACATGTACATCTTCCTGTACTGCCATAAATATCATACACTAATTTTGGAGTTTGCTATGTCATATTACATGTTATTTAAATAACGTGGATCTATGCAAAAGACAAACTCGTTATTCTTGACTTGTGGTGGAGGGTTCTTTAATATATTTTGTAATATTCACCTTGGGGGGTTCTTTAATATATTCTATAATATTCACCGTGGGCCTCTGCAAATAGGAGACTCGTTTCTCAACCTGTGGAGGATTTCATGTTTTGAACTGACAGGGAACTCGTGTAGCTGACATTTCAGTGCAGAACTTTTTTGAACTTGTGAAGAATATTTTTTACAGTCAGTCTTGACATATCTCGTGTGGAACTGGGTAAAACTTGCATACCCACTTACTCGGTTGAAAATTACACTTCATAATTGTGGAAAGTATTTGTGCTTCAGATATGTGATCCTGCGGAGAATAAGAGAACTCGAATTTATATTTTTCCTCAAAGTTAGTTGCAAGCCTTTGTTGAAAGAACTATTTTGAAATTAAAGTTACAAGGAAATTTTTCCTGGAGTTTAGCTACAACGAAGTCTGTTTTAGAACCTAGTTGGCAGTGATAAGATAGTTCGAAGATAGTTGGTAGTGATATGTTTTTTTTTTTCTAAATGTTTTTTATTATATTAATCTAGATAGTACTTGCTATGTCCACAAATAACATCTACTTGTTATTGTTTAGAGGAATTAAATTAGATAATAAAATTATAAAGTTGAACATATCATAGTCTGAAATATTCCAGATAGATACTTATGGGGGCAGAATATTAGTAGAATCATAACCATATATAAAATTTAGATGAAAAGTGATTTTTACATTGAAATGAATTCCAATCCCACGCTAGAAATTTGAAAAAATAAAAATTATATGAAATTGAAGAACGTGGGTAGTGCATAAGATTACATGGGGCTGAAAATGTGAACAATCCTTACAATGGGTCAGCACTTGGCCAGAGGTGAAAGGATCAATCCTCTCCAAATGGGTCATCCTATGGTGATGGTAATTGAGCAGAGATGTGGAATGCATTGCTGCATTATTGGTCCAGGAAGCATATTATGACAGTTAAAAATATTATGGAAGTCATAAATTGTACATTCTATAATCAATTGCACCCTATAACCAATTTCTAAAATATAATGTAAGTGCAAGACTCTGTCTTGATTAGGACAGAGTTGTTATCACATAGTTGCTCAAAAACGTTGACAAAATTTTAACCAGAGAAAAACCTCTAACTATATTAATTATTCTCCTTAGAAAAACAAATTTTTTTCCTTTGAAAGAACTTAAACTAGCTCACCTTAAAAATCTTAATAACTTACTACTATTTCCACAAAATATTGTTTTTAAAAATCGAACTTACTACTTCCATTTCCACAAAATATTACTTTTAAAAATTGTTTTTATACTTTCATAAATAAAAATATATGTGAGCGCACATCTGTCCGCACCTTCACTTAGATAGTTCATGGTTTAACTACCCGGAAAACTACGAAAACATATATATCTATGCTTAAACATAAGGCTTCCATTAGCCTACGTAGGAAAAATAAAGGTACTTTTTAAGTTTTGTCATTATTCTAAAACTTAACACCCATGTGTTTATGTTTCCTGTGGTTCATATATCGTCAGTGGAGAATTTAATTTCCATGGCATACTGATTTTCTCAAAATATCCATATGGTGATGGTAACTAAGCAGAGCTATGGAATGCACTGCTCCATTATTGGTCCAAGAAGCATATTATGATAGTTAAAAATATTATGGATTTCATAAACAATAGATTCTATAACCAACTGTGCCCTATAACCAAGTTCCAAAATCTAATGAAAGCGAAAGACTCTGTCTCGGTTAGGAAAAAGTTGTTGTTATCATAGAGTTGCTCAAAAACACTGACAAAATTTTAACCAATGAAAAGCACTGACAAAAGGAAATCAATTACATAGATTTTAACCAGAGAAAAACCTCTGAGGACAATGTCATTTCTCTGCGCATGAAACCCCTCTCAGAACTCTATATTGCTCATTATTATTAACTCAGATAAGCATTTTGAGGGAGAAAATCTCCTTAGAGCCAGGGGTTTCCTACTTCACTGGATTACCATCGAATGTATTTTCTATCAACTGAATTATCATCAAATGTATTTTTTGTCAGATATTCTTACTTTTAATTCTTTCTCTCCAGGAACAAATGATATATTTAGTTGTTATGAATCTCCAATTTCATCTTGATAGTAATGTAAATGGATTATAATTTCTCTTAGGATTATGATTAGTATGAAACATTATTATTACTGATTAACGACAACTTTAATGACAACTTTCTTTACGATTGACTCATCGACATCTATGATTAAGAGTATCTTTAGAGGTCGTCCTCATTATGATTTCCATTTACAAATATATGTTTGGTATTTTAAAATTTTATGCTTCGTTAATGTAATATGCTTCCATTATTGGTCCAGGAAGCATATTATGACAATTAAAAATATTATGGAATTCATAAACAATACAATCTATAACCAACTACGCCCTATAAAAAAGTTCTAAAATCTAATGAAAGTGCAAGAATTAGTCTCGGTTAGGACAAAGTTGTTGTTATCACAGATTTTCTCAAAAACGCTGACAAAATTTTAACTAGAGAAAAATGTTGACAAAACGTTGACAAAAGGAAATCAATTGCATAGATTCTAACCAAAGAAAAACGTTGACAAAATTTGCATAGATTTTAACCAGAGAAAAATTCTCACAAAAAAATTTACATTATGATTTGCAAGCACTCCGAAGAATACTTAGAACCAAGGCAAGGAGACGAGGTCGATCACAGTGAGGACACAAAGCAGATGAGGAGGAGATGAGGAAGAACACGCCGAACGATCACTCCGAGGCCACAAGGAGATGACGAGGAGACGAGGACAAGGAAGCCCTACAAACACTAAAAAAAACGAAATTAGAATACAACGCATAAAAACATGCATAAAAAAAGCAGAAACACAAGCTAAACATAAGCAACAAAATAGAAAAATCCACCAATGGTCACGCAACAGAAGCCTCTTCAATGATCACGCAACAGAAAAATGTTGGAAATCTTCTTGCAGTCTGAGGGCAGCTGTATTTATAAGAACAAATTTTGGTCAAACTTTGAACATCGGTTTTTTTTCCTCCGGCCAAAAATCTGGTTACCGTTGCCGTCAACGTAAACAATAAAATATATTCGATTAACGACATAAAAATTTCGTCCGAATTAATTTCAAAAGTTCGGCCAAATTAATTTCAAAAGTTTGGTCGCGTTTCTCACAAAAGTGTAACCCACCTTCATACATTCACCAAATATACTTGAATCTACTCTACCAATTGCAGAAACCAATTACATTTGCGAAATCACAAAACATGAAAGAGAAAGAATTTCAATCACACATTACACAAAGATTTCCTAGGGAAATCCTAAGCTAAAAACCCCGCTATCTGTATATTTCATAATTTAGAAAATATGAGAAGATTACAATGCTTTTCTCCAACTAGAGAAACCTCAACATTATCTCTATTTGTCTCACTACTTCCTAGACAAGCCTTGGCCAATACTTAACAAATTTTCTGCCCTCCAGGATCCCTATTTCCTTGCGTTGTTTCCTTGGGTAATTAGTCCCTATTAATTCAGATTCCTTTTCTCCTAATTTCCATTATTTTCATAAATAAAATGCCAATTGATGCTGCTTGCCTTGCCAAAGCCTTTGCCTTTTCCTTTTCCAATTCCCCCCTAGTCATAATAAACCAAATGAACACCCAATAGGATGTTTTGCCCAACATTCAACTTGGAATACGTGTCCCATGACATTGGTCTTATTTTTTCCTTTATTAATTTTATTACATGGATTTTTAACCGAGGCTGATATAAGGCCCTCCTTTGACAAATCTATTACCATTGAATTTAGCACCTTATCTAGGATGTAGATCTTCAAACAATGTAGTACCCTGGAGCTTTTAGCCATTGGAAGGTTTCCTCACAATTGATAGTGAATTTTCATCATTGGCCCATGTTGAGAAATTATGTGGAGTGCTTGACCTCAGGTCATTTATTTGCACTCTTTAGACTATTCTACATACCTTTGGAATCATTTTCATTATCAATCTTCTCCCTCGCGTATATTAATGAGATACCTCAATGCATGCTAATTAAACAATCTCCTTGCATATTCGACAACAACTCATTCATTTGCATGTAATAGAGTCATACCACCAGGAAAAGTTTAAGACCTTGGGGCATGAGGCTACCTCAGTCATGACCATTGCCTCTCCCAAGTTGTGATTGGAGATTGTATTATGCACTTTGAGGGCCATCTTAGGGGTCACTTACATAAGTTTCCAAACCTACTGATAGCTATTGTTCCAGAGATCTATATTGTATTATAATTAGTTCTTGATGAAATGATTCTGCAATATCTTATGTGGGTTTCATGCTCTATTATCTTAGTGTGAAAATTCTACTACCAAAATCCTATTGCAGCAACTGATATTATTTCTCCTAATTGTTAATTTAATTTAACAATTTATTGGTAGTTTTCTATGAAAAATATTGAAATAAATACACTACAACCTTCACAAATAAAAATTGGGGAAGAATAAACACTGGAAGAAATGCTAGCACACACACATAAAATAACACAATTATTTTTAGACGAAAGTCCCCGGAAAAACCCAACTTGGGAAAACCGGTGCAACAAATGAGGGTTTTAATATTAAGTAGCAGTGAAAATAATCTGAGTACAGTTGGATGCAGAAACTGGAAATCCTATAAAGAAATACTAGCAAGAAAAATCTAGTGAGGAAATTTCCTCACTCCACAGGCAAATCCAGGCTCTGACCTTAGCTCTAGGTGAGTCATCCAAACTTGATCTGCATAGCTACTGTGTCACACTAGTGTAGTCACTTCTGTACTCAGTTCGAACCAACTCCTCCTCAAGCTGTCTGGTCTGCTGCTATCTGGGAAAATGTCTCTCCTGGCCTTTGTAACCTTTGTTTAGCTTCTGGCATTGAAACTCGTCTTTCTATAGCAGAATCAGAACTGCCTCTAGAGGCTACTGCGTCAACCTCTCTATGGCTCTTTCGCTTTTCTACAAATGCACTCACAAGATCTGGAATTATTCCTTTGGCTTCACTGTCTCTGCACCTCTTCTTCACTGCTTTGATATCACTAGCTCTCTCTCCGAAAACTAACTACTACTACAATGGAAATTGATCTTCTCATGAAATCGAATCTCACAAGTATATTCTATAAGTTCCCATCGACTTCTTCTTGTAATCCTCTATTTGGGCTCCAACGACCAAGATTAAATATTAATCGATGGATAGGATTAACTCGAAGTCGATTAGTGTGAGTTTCTAGATCATTCACACCTTGAATTAATTAATTATGATTAACTAACCATATTCCCTAAGTTTAGACTTAGGAAATATTTAAAAACTAGCTAATAATCTAATTAAGTAAATTCTAGGCAGAATTTCCAGAAATGATTTATGGGTCATGGAGATCTCCTGTATTCTAGCCTCTCCACAAAATTGTGTGGCTAGAACACATCTGATTCTACAAAAAATAACTCTTAGTACCAACTATGGTATTCCTACCTCAAGGATGCACTTATTTTTGTATCTAACTATACTTTTACAACCTTTGTAGGTCTTTTGCATGTAGTTTGTCTCTTAGCCTCACTCATTTTTCTTATTCTTGCTAGAACATATTTTGGCCATGAAATTATCTTATGGGCTCATACATTAGGGGGTATCTTTTATAGCTCAAAAATCCACCCCCATTAGAGGAATATGAGATAAAAAATGGGTCTGAAAATAAAAATGTACAAAAAAGTTATCTTTAAAATAACAAATAGGATTCAATATGATGATATCATCCCCAAGGGAGAATATTTTGGAGGGAAAAGAAGACAATTGGTTTTTTAAATTGTATTATTGGCTTCTCTCCTTGTAGGTTTACTCAAATGTCAAGTGTAGACATATGTTGGAAGCATAACTAAATTCCAAATCCAATGAGTTCCCACTTTGCATACTTCTAAGTAGATGAACTTTGAAAAAAATGGAAATACATGAAAAGTGTATTTTACACGTTTTTTTCATGTATTTTCATTTTTTTAACATGGGTCTATTCAAAAGTATGCATAATGGGTACTCCTTGGATGTGGAATTTAATTCCGCATCCAATGGGTGTGTACACTTGACATTTGAGTAAACCTACAAGGGTATAAGCAACAAATACAATAAAAAAAGAGTAGTTTTCTTTATTTTTCTTTAAAATACCATAACTCTTATTTATTATTTTAACTATTATTTTATTATTTTCCATAGGAGGCCTATTTTATACCTCAAAATTCCCCTAATGTAGGGTCCAATAGAACACATTCCAAGTCAATGTTTCAAGAAGTGACTCGTGGAAGACTTCAGAAAGGTGAAATTGGAGGCTTCAACGCTCCATTGCAATTATAATTGAATAACACTAGGCCCAAAAACAACTTGTGTCAGAGTAAATTGAGCAACAAAGGGCTAACAATTCCCTTATGTCACTGGATTGGAGAAATTGAGCGAAAGTATTGCATGGATAAGGTTGATTAGGTCATCTTTGATCACTTAGAGTGGATAAGGATCAAAACCATAGACATGGTTAAGAAAGTGTTTAGATTCAATGTTATCACTCCTGAGAAAAACGTATATAAACAAACTCTCCATAAGTCACAAGGGACGAAAAATTAAGTGTACCAAATTGTTATCATAAGTTTGACCTACAACATACTTTTATGATATGCTTGCATGAATAGATTTGGATATCCATGAGTGTAGGCGAGGAGGTGACTTGCGTAGAGGATTTAGAAGGCACAACCATGTACTTCTACTCGGTATAATACAAAGTAATAAATATTTCCCCATTTCATTCATGTCTTCTTTTATGTTAACATGTTTGATATGAGTTCATATGTATGCGTGCACTAATCTTTGTGTTGCAGGAAAATAGTGGTTTGGTTTCTTGTTCGTGTGTAACAATTCACAAGTAGGAGCACGAGTTGCAATTTCTGGGAGATCTCTTACAAGCTCGTAGCATCAAATAGATTTGGATTCCTTGTGATAAGAAGGTGACCTCCTCCACTTTCCTTTTGAATTTGTGTTTGTATGCTTTGGATTTCTTTTCCTTTATTGTATCATATTTTATCCACACACCCTCCTTCTAGGCAGACCCTAGGTAGGTTTGCTTAGTTGAAAGTAGCTCATTACCATGGGTGAAATCATTCTGTTGACAAGGGGAAGCTAAAGAGGAAGTAGAGGTGAATAGTGGGGGGCCTAGTGAGGGACGAAGGAACCAAAATAGAAAATGAAAATAAGGAGTTTTGGGATGGAGAAAGAGAGAGAGAGATGGAGATAGGTCCAATAGACAACTGGGAATAAATAGAATACTAGGGGAGAACTTAGAGAGAAACATGAAAGATGTAGCCTCCCAAATACACAGGGCCTGTTGATGGCCAAAATTAACCATGATCAACATTTGGGGAGATCACCTGGTGTGACATCCCTAGTATGTTTCCCCCTGATTTTTGTAATGTATTGATACTTAATATAAGAAAAGAATGTATTTTTGTGTATTTACCTAAAGAGTGGGACCACAGATCCATGATCTAAGGAGGAAGAAGAAATAAAACATGTGTGGATCTAGTTGGCACCATTGTTTAATTTATGATGCAAATTATCAGAAAAATTAGAAGAAGCTTCCAACGGGAGATGAAGAGTCCAAGAGGAGCATGAAGAGGCACCCATGAAAAATTATAAAAAGGTAGTTGCACAACAATACTAGGGTTGTACTTTCCTCTTTTGGAAGCATATGATAAGGTTTGGAGAGACCTGCAAAGTGGAGGGAATGTAATTCCCTGGAAAGCTAAGTTGTGGCTTGGTGGAGCTTAAGAAATTATGATGAAAATGGGAATGATTGCTTACTAATAATTGGCCAAGAAACCACTTAGGGTGCTTTTTAAAGAGCTGATAAACCACCTATTTTTATAAGTAATCCCTATCCTCTTTGAGTTGATTATGACCCCCTTCTGAAATTAGTGAAGAAATTCCCCTTAGATTGTCGATCTGGCTCAAGGGTGACTATTGCAAGTAACTATGGCTATAGTGAGTCTAAGGTTGGGTATAGAATCAAAGTCCCACCTTCAATTCAGCCATTAATTTTATTGTATTTTCATGTATTTAGCTAAGGTTGTGAAGCTAAATATTTCCTTGTGAAATTTAATGTATGGCTCTGAAAAATATTGCATGGTTATAAGAATTCTAGTATATGAAACTAATGGTTGAAATGCCTTGAATGTCTCGTAGATTTATTTGAAATGATGTCATGCACCTGTAGCTAAATTCTCGAAGTTTATCATTGTGTTGCATGTGGATATCATGTTGTTAGAAATAGGGACAACACTGAAGGGGGGGGGGTGGTTTGAATCAATAGTGTAACCAAATCATACAACCATTTCCAAATTAAAATTTTCAATCTACTTATTAATCATTCATGTAAGAAGCCTCATAAATCAACATGTAAATCATACACATATGCAACGTATAAATATACCAATATTTGTCTTTATTCCTTCATCCAAGGGAAGTTACAACTTACTTTTACAATGTTCTTTGGTACCCACCAGAAGGAAGCTACTACTCCCTAATTTATCAACACCTACAAAAAGGAGCTTCCACCCCTGATTTATTAGCTTCCACTGAAATGAGCTACTACCCATGACTTATCAACTACCACTGAAAGGAGCTACAACCCATGGTTTGTTTTGCTAGTGCCCACTAGTAAGAAGCACACACTCCCTCTTTGTAGACATCTGATAAGATTTTAATAAGTACCCACTCCTTGATTTTTCAAGAACCAACCTATGGAGGCACCCGCCCCCAAGATATTCTTCAGACACCTACTCAGATAGAAACATATACTCCCTAAAATGCAAGCACCCACTTGCTGTCCACACTGATCCCTCTTTTATACAAGTTTCAAAACCAAATCAACATAACTTTAACATATAATAATACTGATTGATCTTTCTCACAACTCAATGCCTTTCTTGCATAGATAAATTATTTCTTTGCTCATTAAAACACCACCTTGCTTCTCAAATATCTTAAACAACTCAAATCATCAATATCACCATTGCATTCTCTACAATCTTGCACACATTTTAGACACTGAATTTGATGCATTCACAACCTAATGCATCTATGATTCACCCATGATGCATACTACAATATGCATATTGTTGCACCAAAAAAAACCAACTTGGTTGGTGGATTATGCTTATAAAGAATTATGAACTGATATTTTTGGACTTAAAACTTTAGTTAAGTTCAACGCTTAACATGCATGAATTCTTAATTTTCAATGATATTGGATTTTTTAATGTCTTCAGGATGTGTTCATATAGTATTCAATTTATGATCACCGTTTTCTGCGAGAAAATATTAGTTAAACTGTCATTTTCTTCAATTTTGGTTTGTTACGAGATTTAGTAGAGAATTTATTTCATGTTCTAACTTTGGTTGACTACTAATTTTGGTTTAAATTTCAAATATTCCACTAAATCTCTCCATACCTCTAAATAGTTGTCGACTCATCCATACTGCTTTATTCTACTTTTAGCGCATTGCCAGTTCAATTCCAAAACACCAAATATGGCATAAATTGCCAAAATTGTCGACCCATTCATGTCTAAACTCTTTGACTTATGACCGCGCCCTTTGTTAAAGCCTGAAGGCCCTTTGTAGTAAGATCTTAAAATTTAAATCATGACTATGGAATGATTTATCCCTAAGCTTAACCACATGCATCAAACCTTTTGTGCCCTCAGTTACTTTATAATATAAAACCTTCGCATATTCGGGCCTGGGTGCGCCTTCCAACATCAGACATACTTGTCAATTTATAGGAATATTTATATCTTCTAGTACTTTTTCCCCAACACTCTTCCAATGTGCCTCATTGAGAAATCATTAGGGTCAAACCTCTAGGGTTACATGTCCTCTAGGGTGACATCATCACCCTAATTCCTCAGGCCAAACTTTTGTTTGCCATCAACTGTCATCTATTTATTCATCTCCCCACACATTTACAATGTATATCTTTTTGAAACCACTGGGGTGATTCAACACCAGAATGAGTCAACACGCCACTCTGTCTGCCACTTACGCACTTATTTCCATGTGTCCTATTCTCAGTTTTCCACATGTCATGTGTTTTCAATCCATTGGACACCTAAAAAAGCCAAATAAACATGCCAAAAGTCTTGGGAATTTCATATGTTGATGTCATACCAAACATTTGAACTGTTCCACCGTTAAAATTGTACCATATGTCTTTTTATTGATTTTTCCACACTGTCAATCATCGCAGAATAGAAGGGGGGGGGGTTTGGACATTGGTTTTTTTAGTGAATTTACATTATAAAATTTGGCAATAGTAGATGTGAACTTTCTCATTTCCCCGACCTTGTTTCCCCAAAAATGTGATCACCCACCCCACATTTACCCGATTTTACAATATCTCCTGGGTAAACATGAGATGAGTGTCACTATGATATGACCCAACCTCCAAGTTCCAGTTATGGAAGTGGGGGCCCAAACATTGAAACCTTACTGACATCCCTAAGGGAATACAAACCACTCATGAGCTTGAAAAACACGCCAGGTGATCAATCCTTGAGTTGGAACTCTTTTCAATGACTTTACCTCGCAACTGCACCCTTGACTCCCTGTGTGTGTAGTTATGAGGCTCCGACTGCACCCACAAGATTACTTGCGTTGGTTATAGCCCAAATATCCCTTTTCTGTGTTTGTGGTCATGACATCTATGACAATTTTCAGGCAAGCCTCCAGACCACTGCCAATAATTGACTGTAACTCTCCAGAATCATAAATAACATGATGACAAGGTTAACTGATGCATGCATAATACAGTTCCTGCCATTCTCATTCATCCAACATAAGACACAACAGGAAGTATACACTCAAACCATAACACAAAAGAAGCAAAGTAACAAAGTTTGGCTAGAATTCCCCCATAGGGGAAATTTGTATTAATCACACATATACACTCAATAATGTTACAAAAGATTACAATTGCTCTCTTTATATACTAAAAATAAATTATAACAACCATTTTCAAAATTAGCCATCTCCTTAACCATATCCTAAAATATCTTGAAAAATCTCCACCAAATCCTCTACCTATCTCCATGAATCTCTCCTCAATATCCCCATGATTTTCTCAAAAATTCTCATCTCTATTTTCTCTCATTTCCTCCTCTCTTGTTGACATAGAATTAAATTGGTCCTTTTATTTTATTTCCATTGTTGTCTTGTATCTTCACATTTATGGCATTTTCCCCGCATCCTTTATGATTTCACCTTGTTCCTGCAAACACTCATGTAGTTGAAGTCCATATAAAAGAACTACCATCCACCGAAAATACATGGGTCACTAGCTACTGGATCTGTCGGTTCACTAGGAAACTCTTTCCCGTACATGTTTTCCCCTTTCCATATTTTTCATCATCTCCAACTTGTGTTTTTGGCTCACCCATAAGCCTTTTGTCAATGCTACTACATCAGACTCCTAAGGAACAAACATTTCATGGTTTCCTGACCTTGTGTTTTTGCAAACTATCTTGATAGTTTTCCTTGAATTAATGACCACTCCTAACAACCTCAATTGTCATTTGACCTTATTACATCGAATGACTTACATCCTCATGTGGTACATATACCACAACAACACATGATGAAATTTTTTATAAAAATGGTTTTTGACAGATCACAAATTGTTATATAATGGTTTCCAGCTTACCACAAATTCTAATGGGTAACTCTATCTCTTGCCTCGTAGGATTAGGTACATCAATCTCAACTCAAGGTTTTATCTAACCATGTTACAACATATGAATCAAGCCCATTTTACATCAAAACATTCTTCGTTAAGGACCATTCAATTGTTAGGGACTTTTGTTCATGGATTTATTATCTCACAAAACGTTATTTATACCTTGCTTCCTTTGCTTCTATTTTGTCCATCATGCTTCTCTTGTATGTTCTTCATTTTATTGGATTTGTTGTGCCCTAATACTTGTCTGTCTCTTGCCTCTTCCCTCTTATAGAAGTTCATATGTCCTATTCGTCCGAGTGATGAAGTCTTTTATGGATTCCACTGAATCCATAATAATCTCTTACTTCTTCATTTGTGAGCTTCTCCATCTCCACTTGTGAGTTGAAAATAACTTATGCAGTAACAAGTATTTTTCACCTTGCTACACAATACCTCACCAATATTTCCCACTAAAATTGTACTTTTGTAATTCTTGGTTCCTCCCACTAGAACCTTTTGAACTCCCTCGCTCTTCAGCTGTCATAACTGTAAGCTTCTATACTCTTCTCATTTCCAAGAGCTTCAACTGTTCTTTCACTGGACAACTCTACCCACATTTGCAACTATGGAGATGTCAACTTCTAAGGGTTTTTTCCATATATATTATTTCTTGTTCAACTATCTCTCTGGAGTCTTTTCCTCTTACTACCTCTACATTCAATCTTCATCCCATACTTGAGTTGTTTGCTAGAATATATGCACAAAATTTTGTAGGAAGGACGTCTCCCTCCAACAAAATACCTACAACATTCTCATTCATTGGAATTCAATTGTCATCTGCTTTATCTTTCCATCATGTCTGGTACTTGCCTTTAGCATATTTAAATTTGGCAAAGTCTTCTTTTTATCCACAAAAGTGTGTGTGGATCCTTAGATGTGGAATCCTGCTTTGGTTTTCAATGTGTGTTCTTTTCCTTTACTTTCTTGCCAGAATCACACTTAATTTCTATAACAGGGTAGCTCTTTTATGGATGACTTCATAACACATGTCTATACCACTTACAACCCTTTCAACTCAGGACTTCATAAAAATCTGACACATCGAATCCAATGAAATTAGAATTTGAGTACATATTTGGTGTTTCCACTAAGGTGCTATGCAATAAACGCGAAAAATGTAGCAGCATTTCAATTGCAGCAACAATCTCTTGCAATCAGAATTTTATTAACCAAGCCGGTTCCTCCGTCTATTGAGCTTTGTCTGGCATCTTCCTCATGGTTTTGCGATTTCTTTCGGTGGCACATAGCGCTAATACTCCATTGGTAATACATCACCTTTCTGTGAGCTCCTTTTCTATTCACAGGAAGGACACAAACTCATCCATGCAGTCTTCACTTACAGAATTTCCATACCATACATTACAAATTTCTCTCATATTTCTAGGAAGCGCTTTCACTCTGTATGCATTACTCGTAACAATTTATCTAATTATCCAGTAAGCAATTACGTGGAAAAAATGATGGTTTGCTACAATTAATAGGTACAATAAATTTCAATTGTTTTCATATGATATGGATTTACTTCACACTATACAAATGGGATTTTTGTGGAATCATCCACACCTTAACAATTCAAACTCTATTACCCAAATTACATAATGAAAATGATCTAAAATAAAATAAAATTACCTTATATGTGTTGGTAACTTCTCATTTCATAAACAAAAACTTACTTTATCTATGCACAAGCCACAATTACTCTACTTGTAACATGCCTTGAAGCGTGTTCCTACGCCTTCCCAACACATGATCTTTAAAGCAACCAGTCTCAATGTCCATCAAAGACAAATTTTCACATGAAGTGACTTCATCAACTCGTAATCTACGCTATCTTCACCAACAACTGCAACATTCCCGATCAAGAGATCATGTTCTATGCTCAAAATTGAAAGTTCTCAAAATTGTACCGTGTTGATCAGCGGTTGTCATTGATGTCAACCCAAGCAGCACCATGGGCTAACCCGAAATTGCATGGGAATTTTGACCTACCAAATTAATATATTCTGGGTCAATAATACTTTTGATGGTTTCTACTTGTTGAGATGTTTCCGTTGATATATGGCACGCCATGTAATTCTTCACAGTTTGAGAGATATTCATGTTTGAAGTTTGTACCCCTAGTTAGTGGGCTAAAACCCCATGGGGCTGTGGCATGGGTCATTTAAAAGTCATAATTAATATTTTTTAAGCTCCTAAAATCCCTCCCACGTTCACTTGTTGAAGCCCCTCTCAACCTAAGCAAATATATAAATTGTGTTCCTCATATCCTCCTCATGCAAGGGATTTCGCCATCTGAAATAGGTCATTGTGGAATTTTCACCCTAACTTTTATTCTACGAAGGTTCAGAAGCTGAAATTTTTATGACGCGAAGCTGAAATTCTAAAGAAGCTGCTGTGAAAATTTCAGATCAAAGTGCGCAACATTTTCGGAGATATGAACTGTGGAATTCAGTGTTTTTGCAGGCTCTTGAAATTCATCTCAAAGAAGTGACCTTGGGAAAATCGTCATAACTCTCTCTCTGAGTATCGGATTGGAATTCTGTAAAAAGTGGTAGATAGTGCACAATCTATAGTTTTCTCTCTATAAATTTCAGATCCAAATGAAGAAAAAGTGACACGTGGTACGCCATACAAGTTCACTTTGCTAAAATAGTCCATAATTAAGGCATTGTGAGAGATTGGGTATAACTCTCTCGTGAAGAATCCAAATTGGGTCAGACTTGTGGCGTTGGAAATATGACTAAGAGGACTACTATAGTAACAAAAATTAGATATTGGGGATATGAAATAACATAGATACACCAGATTCAATATTGAGCTCCTAGAAGGCAAAGAAAAAGCTAGATCATGTGTTGTCAAGGGCTGCAAAGGACCATAATTTCTAGGGAAGCAAAGCAAAGCAAGGTGCAGCAGAGGGTATCATGACAAGAGCAGAAACTAAGGTACATAACAACAACAATAAGTTCATCACATGAAGTCTTCAAGTGGGTAGCACTGCATACAATCATTGTAAAGGTATCATTGTACTAAGTCATTGTAAATACATTATTGTACAAATTGTACTAGTGTCTATCTACCAAGAGTTGAAGAGGCAGTGTTGGGTGGTCTAGGATCATCATTAGGTGGTTGTGTCATAGTTGGGGTTATGGTCTAGTGTATCTTCTTCTTCTACATCATTCTATATCATTGTAAAGTGGACCATTTTCCCTGGTACGGGAGTCCATTCTTCTTTTATTCTTCTATAGGGTGGTAGGGTGGTGCTAGGGTGAGTTGTAGCTCATTGGGTGTTGGGGCATCCATTCAGTTTACTACTAAAGAATCTCGGGCGTTGGAGCATCCATCCAGTGGGAGTTGGAGAAGAATACTTTTCTAGATTCTAGGAAGTTAGAGCTTTATTTTCAATTGGAGTTGAATATTAAAGAATTATTAGAAAAGCATTAGGTGGTTTTTGTCCCTGAGTGGGTTTCCACCTTAAAAACTGTGTGCATTTGTGTTCCTCTTGTTTGCTGCTATCATTGTACAAATACTGATAATAATTGAAGATTAACTAATGCTCTAATTGAAAGAAATACTGATTCACCCCCCCTCTCGGTATTTCCAACAATTGGAATCAGAGCTTGGTTCCTTCAATAGCAGTTTAATAGCTGGAAGGAGGTCATGGAGCATACCAAGAATGGTGTACCTATGTTCAATGAAAATAATTATGCACTCTGGAAAGGAAGAATGGAGGTCTATATCTTGGCGCAAGGTTACGAAGTATGGGACACTGTTCAAAATGGATTTACATCAACCACGGATGAACAAGGTAAGAAGAATTTGGTAAATGATGCAAAAAAAAAGAATATTATT
Source organism: Pinus albicaulis (assembly GCA_034641835.2). Classification (NCBI taxonomy): domain Eukaryota; kingdom Viridiplantae; phylum Streptophyta; class Pinopsida; order Pinales; family Pinaceae; genus Pinus; species Pinus albicaulis. Next base: position 683,915,092 of record CM076583.1, read on the forward strand.
ATCAGTGGAATTATTGAATCTGCTTATCATAAGGTGTTGGGTTGTAAAACCGCCAAAAATGTATGGGACAAGCTTGAGAATATATATGCAGGTGACTCAAATGTCAAAGAAGCAAAGCTTCAAATCAATAGAGCAAAATTTGATCAAGTCAGAATGAAAGAAGATTGCAACATTGATGCATACTTCCAATACGTTGATGAAATAACCAATACTCTGGAAGGATTGGGAGAGCCAGTTGACGAGAATACTATTATATGGAAGATTCTTAGAACGTTACTAGGGAGATTCAACTCAAAGGTATCGGTCTTAGAATACAGTGCAAATCTGGACAAACTCAACAAAGTGGAATTACATGGAGTTCTCATAGCATATGAAATGAGACTTGATGAAGAAGAGGGTACTTCAAATCTAGAAACTGCATTCGTTGCATCTAAGAAAACCAATAAGGACAAACAACCTTCAATTTAAATGACATGCACCTGCAAGTGTGAAGAAAAGGGAGATAATGGAGAAGGTCTTTCAGATGAAGAATATGCTTACTTTACGAGAAAACTAAAAACTGGTGAGGGAAAATTCAAAGGTAAACTTCCATTGATATGTTTCGGTTGTGGTGAGGTTAGGCATTTCACAGCAAAATGTCCGAACAAAAGTGATGGCAACTCAAAAGGAAAGAAAGGCTTTAATAAATTCAATAAGCAAGGCAAAAAGAAAGAATCCAAAAGGAACTTTCTCTCTAAAGAAGATAACTCATCATCCGATGAAGAAAGTGATAGCAAAGAAGAAGCCAATGAGAGAGTATTGTTTATGGCCAAGCACAATAAACCCAAGCACAATAAACAAGAGGTATCAAACAACGAAGAAGAAGGATTGACCATAGAAGAATTTTATAATGAAGCAATCAAGCTTATAAAAGATCTCAAGGTGGAGAAGATCCGTTCCAATACTCTTGAAGAACAAGTTCAAGGTCTCAAATTTGAAGTTGAAGAACACAAATGCATTGAAGAGTCACTTATAAAGAAGTTGGAAGAAAGCAACCAAGAAAGGGAAGAATTAGAAGCCGAAGTAGTCTCGTTGTGTGAGGAAGTGAAGAAAGGAAAAACTATCCAAAACTATGCCAACAACTCAAGGGCATTGGAAGAACTCACCAACAATCAACGATCTTACAACGACAGAACTGGCATCGGTGACAAAGAAGAAGAAGCAGGACCTTCTACAACAAAATACAATGAACCTATGAGATCTGACATGCATGTAGACTTCATTGGACAAGATTCACAAGACCAACCTTGGAAGACAATTCCTCGATGAAAATTTCCATCGAGGTACCAACATATTTTTTATGGTTACTATTATTCATGTGGAAAATTTGGTCATAAAGCTGTAGAATGTCGCACGTACCCTAGGGACGAACATAATTCCAAGAGATCTGTCAAATATGAACCTCCCAGGGCTCAAAAAAACATCAATAGATTTGAACATTTAAGAAATAATATTGAATGTTACAAATGTCGAAACTTTGGACACATAGCCAAAGACTACAGACTTGAAAATCCTCCAGAAGAATCTTCGAAGCCACAGAACGAACGAACATGGAAGAAGAAGAAGACTGATAATTGTGCTCTCACTCTCAAGGCTCAAAACAAAAAAGATGTGTGGTATGCTGATAGTGGTTGCTCAACGCATATGACTAGAGATAGAAATAAATTTGTATCTCTGAAAGAGAAGAAGGATGGAACTGTGTCCTTTGGAAATGATGGATCTTCAAATGTTATAGGATCAAGTATTGTCACCCTTGGAAGAAAAGACGCTCTAGCCAAGAATGTTCTCTTGGTTGAAAACATGAATCACAATCTACTCAGTGTTGGACAAGTGTGTGATCAAGGACACACAATACTATTCAACTCCACAAAATGTGAAATCAGGACAGGCATGTATGGTGAAATTGTGGCTACAGCAAGTCGAGCTCCAAATGACATATATGTTCTGGATGAAGCAATTAAATCATGTCTAATTGCTAAAGAGGATGATATAATATTTGGTAGCAATGATGATCGACTAAGTAAGAAGTTTGCTACAAAGGTGAAAAGTGATTTCGAGATGTCCTTACTTGGTGAGCTGACATACTTCTTAGGGCTTCAAATATCTCAGCAAGAGAAAGGAATATTTATATGTCAATCCAAGTACATCAAGGAAATGCTCAAGAAATTTAAAATGGAAGATTGCAAACCCATCCTTACTCCAATGGTAACAGGTTGCAAATTGAGCATAGACGACTCATCTAAGGATGTGGATCAAAGGTTGTACATATCTATGATTGGTAGTCTTCTATATGTAAGAGCCTCCCAGCCAGATGTTATGCAAGCAGTTCGACAAGTAGCAAGATTCCAAGCAGCACCAAAAGAATCACATATTATTGCCATCAAAATAATTCTTCGATACCTAAAGGGAACAAAATAATATGGCTTGTGGTATCCCAAGGGTAAAAATATCATTATTCATTCCTTTATAGATGGAGATTGGGCAGGAAGTGTTGATGATCGTGAGAGTACTCGTGAAGCATTGGAATATGTTTTCGAGAAGCTTGGGATTCTCCCAAGTTCTCATTAGATTTTCCTTATTCAGAATATAAAGGGGGAGTGGAAGTGTGTATAGGTCCACATGAGGGTTGTGTGTCAGGGTGATTTACCCTTTTCCATTGATGTCAAAGGGGGAGAGAATGTTGTAGGAGGAGGTGTCATGATCGCAGGGGGAGTACTTGTGTTGCCATCAATGCCAAAGGGAATTGTTGATCGGCGGTTGTCATTGATGTCAACCCAATGACACCAGGGCTAACAAAATTGCATGGGGAATTTTGACCTACCAAATTAATATGATACCGGGTCAATAATGATTTTGATGGTTTTACTTGTCGGAATGTTTTAGTTGATATATGGCATGCCATGTATTTCTTCACGGTTTGAGAGATATTCATGTTTGATTTTATGCCCCAGTTAGTGATAAAACCCCATGGGGTTGTGGCATGGGTCATTGAAAATTCATAATTAATATTTTTTAATCTCCTAAAATCCCTCCCACGTTCACTTGTTGAAGCCCCTCTCAATCTAAGCATTTATAGAAATTGTGATCCTCATATCCTCCTTGTGTAGGGATTTTGCCATCTGAAAAAGGTCATTGTGGAATTTTCGCTCTAGCTTTTTTTCTACGAAGGTTCAGAAGCTGAAATTTTTATGAGGCCAAGTAGAAATAACGAGGAAGCTCCTGTAAAAATTTTAAATCAAGGTGCACAATATTTTTAGATATATGATCTGTGGAAGTCAGTGTTTTTGCAGGCTCCTGAAATTCATCTCAAAGAGGTGACCTTGGGAAAATCATCATAACTCTCTCTCTGAGTATCAGATTGGAATTCCGTAAGAATTGGAAGATATTTCACAGTCTGTAGTTTTCTCTCTATCAATTTTAGATCTAAATGAATAAACAATGACACGTGGAACACCGTACACTTTCGCTCTGCTGAAACAGTCCATAATTAAGGCATTGTGAGAGATTGGATATAACTCTCCCTTGAAGAATCCAAATTGGGTCAGACCTGTGGCATTGGAAAGATGGCTCAGAGGACTACTACAGTACCAAAAATCAGATATTGGTGATTTGAAATAACAGAGATACACCATATTCAATATCAAGCTCCTAGAAGGAAAAGAAAAAGATAGATCATGTGTTGTCAAGGGCTGCAAAGGACCAAAATTTCTAGGGAAGCAAAGCAAAGGAAGGTGTAGCAGAGGGTAGCATGACAAGAGTAGCAAACAAGGTACATAACAACAACAAGAAGTTCATCACATGAAGTCTTCAAGTGGGCAGCACTGCATACAATCATTGTAAAGGTATCATTGTACTAAGTCATTGTAAATACATTATTGTACAAATTGTACTAGTGTCTATCTGCCAAGAGTTGAAGAGGCAATGTCGGGTGGTCTAGGATCATCATTAGGTGGTTGTGTCATATTTGGGGTTATGGTCTAGTGTATCTTCTTCTTCTACGTCATTCTATATCAATGTAAAGTGGACCAGTTTCCCTGGTAAGAGAGTCCATTCTTCTTTTATTCTTCTATAGGGTGGTAGGGTGGTGCTAGGGTGAGTTGTAGCTCATTGGGTGTTGGGGCATCGTTCAGTTGAATAATGAAGAATCTCGGGCATTGGAGCGTCCATCCAGTGGGAGATGGAGAAGAATGCTTTTCTAGATTCTAGGAAGTTGGAGCTTTATTTTCAATTAGAGTTGAATATTAAAGAATTATTAGAAAAGTATTAGGTGGTTTTTGTCCCGGAGTGGGTTTCCACCTTAAAAAATGTTTGCATTTGTGTTCCTCTTGTTTACTGCTATCATTGTACAAACACTAATAATAATTTAAGATTAACTAATGTGCTAATTGAAAGAAATACTGATTCACCCCCCTCTTAGTATTTCCAACATACCGAACCTGAGCGACCAGAAAGGTCTCGTCGTTGTGATTCTGGCACTGCGAATGGTTCAAAAAACCGATGTCGTATGAGGAAGATATCGCGTTCTGTTCGTTTTCCCAAACAACAAAAAATTTTGTGACTGGGATGCCCTCTCAGCATATAGGTACAATCAATAGGTGGCATATTATGGGGAATATTCCCTTTTCTCACAACCAATCAGAATTTGACATGTGGCTGAATTTGCGCCATTGATTTTGGTTGTATGAATTTTCACTTCGGAATGTTGGATGGACATGTATAGGTTTGATTTGGAATGTTAGATGGGCAAAATGTGGCAAGCCCGGAGGCTTCCACATGTCCCCAGGAGGTTTCATTAAAGTTTTGGTGGAGTCAGGGTGAGTGGACCCCGTGACCTGCGGGCGCGCACAAAGACCTCCAACCGTCTTCACTATCTAATGGTTATTACCATGTATGTTTGCCGCTTTAATACCCTAGTGCTTTTTAGCTGGCGGCCCCAAAATAGTGATCACATGCCATTAAACCGCGACATCAAACGTTATGCAAATCAGCGGCTACAAACCTTAACCAATGACGATGTTTACGTTCACATGTCATGTTGTGACATCAAATTGTAATGCGTCGGTTACATTAAACTCAGACTTCAGCGATTACGGTGGTTGAGATCACATGTCACGCAGTGACATTAAAGTTGCAGTTGATGGTTTATTTTGTGCGGCTAATCCAGCGAAGATTTAAAGTTGTCACATGGGCGTGGTGTAATGGCATGTAATGTCATGGGTTTTAGAATATGGAGTGGAGTTATGGTTCCACTCCATATGCATAGTTTTCAAACAGTTTAAACCACAGAGTTTACGGTGGGGGGTCGACATATGACCACCTCACCCAAACCACTTGGCGTTAATGCAAATGGTCTTATCCAGTGATACTGTGGATGCACCCTAAATTTAGGTTTTTACTATTTTTAGTGGTAGTTAAGTACAGTCTCCACTTTTGGTGGAGCTTTTCTAGCTGATATTGGGAAAAATGCATTGCGAGGTAAATTCTCGACCAATTTGGGTGAAACAAGAGTCTACCTAGACTAATTTGAGCAATATGGAGCCACTGGTGTAGAGAAAAAAACCATTAGAGGCTTGTAAACACATGTATTTTTTAATTTTGAGCATAATGACAAAGAGGGACATGCCATTGGGAGATGGACCATCAAATGTAGCCCAGGAGGGGTGAACTGCTTCATCATGCGTGCTGTGTAAAACTTATGTGTGATGTTTATTCTCTGTTATACACTTTTGTATAGTGTTATTTAGGCTTATTTTCATGCTTAAAGTTCACAAATTCATCTATGTTTCATGGTTAAATCACTCATTCCTTAAGCAAACAAATGGAGACAAATTGTACATGTTTTTAATACTGAAAGGACACTTAGCACAACAAACTAATACACTCCTTTCAGATCAGGTTGGTATCAGAGCTCGAGTATAATCTATGGTTTTTTATGTGCAAAGATTGTTTAACTGTTTGCAAGGGTTTTCATGCTTACTAGGCTCAAGCTTAAGAGAGGAGAAGACATATTGGTGGAAGCAAGGGTTCTCAAAGTGAGCCACAACAAAGGAGGGCAAGATTGCCACATTCTCCACCACCTAGTTCACCTCCAAAAGAAGAAGAAGAAGCAATAAGCATGCCTCTAGGAGAAGGATAAATCCATGAAGAGGTGGATCCCAAAGAAGAAGAAAGAGTGTTCAAGAAAGCATTCCTTGACATGATTGAAATGGTGAGAGTTCTTTATAGAGAAAGGAATGAAAGACTAGAGGGAGAAGGATCCAAACATCACAAGGCAGGTCAATGATCATCAGGAGGTCACAATGATGAAGATAAATCAAAGAAGGGCAATAGAGGAAATGGAGGCAGTGGAAAGTCACCATCCTCACCCTCATCATCATCATCCTCTACATCTTCAATACACCAGTCACACAAGTTAAAGAAAATTGGTAAAAGTCCTTTTCTAAAACTTGATGTTAAGTTTGAATTGCAAATGTTTAATGGTGAAGTCAATGCAGAAAATATTGATAATTGGATTAGGCAATTGGAGGTCTATTTGATAATTCAGAACCTTCATGATGATGATACCAAAATCTAACTAGCTTCATTGAGGATGGAAGTTGCAACTCTTGTTTGGTGGGAAGCCAAGACAAAGGAGGAGATCAAAAAGAATGGTAAGATTATTCTCTCATGGACTGATTTCATTACTGCAATAAAAAAACAATTTTATCCATTAGCTCACATGCAGAAAGCCATAATGAACTGGCAAAATTTTAGACAATTGAAAGGACAAAATGTACAAGACTACACCCAAGAATTTAGGAGAACAACTCTCTTATTAGGGGTAGATTTTCAGAGTCAAGATACTTTTATCAAGTACATAAGAGGCTTACATAGCTACCTAAGACATGCTATTCTCATGTTTAACCCTACAAGCTTAGATGAGGTTTGTGTTCAAGCCACACATCTAGAAGCAAGAGGGAAAAACATTACTGATGAGAGTAGGAAGAAACCTTTTAAGGGGAAAAACAAAGAGAAGACCTCAAAAGGTAAAGGCAAAAAGAATGCATCCTTCAATAAAGAGGGAGAGAAATTGGTTTGTAAACATTGTTCAAGAGAAGGCCATGAAGAGAAAAATTGTTGGAAATTACATCCTGAAGAGAGACCCAAGTATGACAATAACAAAGGGAAGAAAAAAATTGTAGCTACAACTCAACATGACTTAGGAGAGGATTCAGGTGATGAAACTAAAATTACAGCCATGGGATTGAAGAAAATGAAGGGGAAATAAATTGAAACAAAACCCAGTACTAGTACTTCAAACTGTCACACACAAGCTCCAAATGAAGAAGAGAGAATTGAACTGTTTCATGTGAGGGTCATATCCAAACATACCAAGATTGACACACTATTTGACAGTGGGTCACAAGAAAACTTAATCTCGTAAGAATTGGTCAAGAAAATTAATCTTGAGACCATTCCACATCCAAAACCATATCCACTCGGGTGGATTTGTAAGGATGCAAATTTACAGGTTTCAAAGAAGTGTATATTGTGCTTTGCAATAACTGCACATTTTGTTGACACAGTTGAATTAGATGTGGTTCCGCTTGATATTACAAGTGTTGTGTTGGGTAGTCCTTACTTGTATGGTATGAAAGTGATCTTCCATCGCCATGAGAACAAATACCATTTATTCAAAGATGGTGAGGAGTTCATTGTTAGAGCACATCGCAAGAAGACAAATATTGCAATGGTAAATGCTCGATAGGTAAAAAGGCTGGTGAATTCAAGTAAGAATTTTGTTCTTTTAATGATTAAGCATAAAGTTGATGTTAATCATGAGTCGTTTGAAGATTATGATCCTAAGTTGAAATCAGATTTATATGATGTAGTTGATACACATCATGAGATGTTTCAGGAGCCAACAGGATTGCCTCCTAAAAGGGATATTCAACATGAGATTCAGTTACAACAAGATTGTCCTCTTCCAAACATCAACATGTATCACATGTTGATAATGGAGAGTGCTGAAATAAAGAGGAAAATCAAGGACTTGTTGGACAAGGGACTCATAAGACCAAGCACTTGGCCATGCGGTTCACCCATAGTCTTGATTTTGAAGAAAGATGGGACTTGGCGCATGTGTGTAGACTTTAGAGCTTTGAACAAGACAATGGTAAATAATCGATACCCACTCCCAAGGATATAAGATTTGCTAGATCAACTGAAAGAAGCAAAGTTTTCACTGAGTTAGATTTACGAAGTGGATATCATCAAGTAAGAATTGCATAAAGTGACATATGGAACACTGCATTCAAAACCAAACAAGGACTCTTTGAGTGGTTGGTTATGCCGTTTGGTTTGTGTAATGCACCGACGACTTTCATGCGTGTTATGGATAATGTTTTATGTCCATTTCTTGATGACTTTGTGATTATGTATCTAGATGATATTCTCATTTTCAGCAAAACAAGAGAAGAACATGTCTTGCATGTGAAAATGGTACTTGATGTTTTGAAGAAAGAGCAATTATTTCTTAAGATGTCAAAGTGTGAATTCGGAAAGACTTCTCTGGTTTATTTGTGACACATTGTAGGAGGAGGCGAGTTGAGAATTGATCCTTCTAAAGCGGAAGCCATTGTGAATTTTCCCACTCCCAAAACAGTAACCGAGGTAAGAAGTTTCTTAGGCGCAACTCAGTATTGGAGAAAGTTTATTGCTAACTTTCTGCCATAGCAGCTCCTATGCATGCAGTGATAAGTGTGAAGAAAGGCTTCCAATGGGGAGGCAAACAACATCAAGCTTTTGAAGCTTTAAAAGGCAAGATCAGTTCAACTCTGATCCATGCATTACCAAATTTGAGACAACCATTTGAGATACAAACCGATGCTAGTGATAATGCCATGGGCGTAGTACTTTTGTAGCATGGTAAGCCTATCGATTTTCATTCTGAAACAATTAATTGTGCTGTAACTAATTATCCTACATATGACAAAGAGCTATATGCGTTGGTACAAAGCATCAAGAAGTGGAAACACTACTTGATGGGTAAAGAGACGATTATACATATCGATCACCAACCATTATAATACTTGCAGTCACAAACAAAATTGCAGCAATCATGACATTTTAGATGGATGGGATTTCTTCAACAATTTCACTTGGTTTTAAGGTACAAGAAAGGTATTTTCAATAAAGTTGCTGATATGCTTTCAAGGCCAATTATAAGTGCTTCTACTTTACTTAAAAATGATTCTATTGTACATGAGTTACATAGAACAATATGCATCTAATGCTGATTTTCAAGATGTGTATGCTAGTTTGAGTGAAGGGAATTAAGTTGAGGAAAATGATTGTCACATGCATAAAAATTTGTTGTTTCATTTGGGCAAGCTGTGTATACCACAAGGAGAGAGACTTAGTGTCATGAAAGAGGCTCATTCGTCTCTTATTGCTGGACACTTTGGGGTAAGAAAAACAATGGTGCATCTACAGAGGTATTGCTATTGGCCTCACATGATAGATAGTGTGTCACGTTTTATAAGAGGATGTTATATGTGTGCAACAAGCAAGCCTAGTAATAGGAAGCTTGGGTTGTACACACCACTACCGGTACCATCAAGGTCATGGGAGAGTGTCTCCATGGAATTTGTTGGAGGTCTACCTATGTCAATAAAAACACTTGAATATCTTTATGTAGTTGTGGATAGATTCAGTAAAATGTGTATACTTATGCCATGTAAGAAAACCATTACTGCTGAACTTTATTTTCAGAATGTATGGGTTCATTCTGGTTTTCCAACTTCTAGTGTTAGTGACAGGGATTCCAGGCTCGTTGAAAATTTCTGGTCCAATATTTGGAAGATGATGGACACAAAGTTGAAAAAGAGTACTGCTTTTCATCCGCAAACTGATGGCCAAACCAAGGTGGTGAAATAAATCGTTGTGCATCTATTGAGAAGATATTGCAGCAAACATCCCAAGTTATGGGATGAACAACTGCATTACTTTCAACACGCTTACAACCGAGCCAAGCACTCTTCTATAAATACTTCACCTTTTGAAGCCTACTTTGGGTATTTGCCGAAATCGCCATTAGACTTCATCTTTGAGAATGATGTTTCAATTTATGGGCATAGTGATATTAACAAGGCTCAAAATTTCATTGAGAAAAGTCAGATTATTCATCAACAAGTTCAAGAACAACTTGAGAAGAGTCAAAGCAAATACGAGGAGAGGCATGACAAACATAGAGTTGATCACAAGTTTCAAGAAGGAGATGAAGTATGATTGCACATAAGCAAAGAAAGGATGCAAGGAGAAGGTAAAAAGCTCAAGACCATTCATTATGGCCCATTCAAGATCATTAAATAAGTTGGTAATAATGCATTTCAACTTGACTTGCCTTCATATATGCAAATTTATTCTGTTGTCAATGTGGAGAATTTACGTTTGTATGAGCCTCCTTTGATGGATGATCAAGGGAGTGATATTCAACTGCCATCTATAGAATATTTCTCGCTATAATTTCTGAACGAGCTCAAGGAGGATTCCATCCTTGACAAGAGGACACACACTTCTAAGAGGGGAAGTGTCGATTATCTTTGGATTGGGCTCAAGGGTAGCAAACCGAGTAAGGCAAGGTGGATGGAAGTGGAAAAGGTGAGGGAACTATAGCCTCATATTCTGAACAGGTAGTTAAAGTCTTTTGGGGTCCAAAAGCTTCCCAATGGGGAGGTGTGATTAGGAGATCATGTGTTATGCTAAAAATTGAAAGTGCTCAAAACTGTACCAAACCTGAGCGACTAGAAAGTTCTCGTCGTTGCGATTCCAGCGCCATGAACAATTTGAAAAACTGATGTCGTATGAGGAAGATACTGCATTATGTTCATTTTCCCAGACATTAAATATTTTTGTGACTGGGATGCCCAGTCAGCATACAAGTACAGTCAGTAGGTGGCATATTCTAGGGAATATTCCCTTTTCTCACAGCCAATCAGAATTTGACACGTGGCTGAATCTGGGCCATTGAATTTGGTTGCACGAATGGTCATTTGGGACCATTGGATGGACATGTACAGGTCTGATTTGGACTGTTAGATGGGCGACACGTGGCAAGCCCGGAGGCTACCACGTGTCCCAAAGAGGTTTCATTAAAATTTTGGTGGAGTCGGGGGAGCCAACCCCGCGACCTCCAGGCACGCACAAAGAACTCCAACCGTCTCTGCCCTCTAATGGTTCTTACCATGTATGTATGCCACTTTATTTTATGTTGTAATGTTGTTATAGTCGTGGGGGGCGGGGGGGCGCCAGCGGGTTGCGGTCCCAACCCGCTGGCGGCCCCAAAACAGTGATCACATGCCATTAAATTGTGACATCAAAATATATGTAAACAGGTGGCTACAAACCTTAACTGGCGGTGATGTTTATGTTCACATGTCATGTTGTGACATCAAACTGCAATGCGATGGTTACATTAAACTTAGACTCCGATGGTTACGGTGGTTGAGATCACATGTCACGCGGTGACATTAAATTTGCAGTTGATGGTTTCTTTTGGGCAGCTAATCCAGTGGATATTTAGAGCTGTCACATGGGCATGATGTAATGGCATGTAATGTCACAGGTTTCAGAATCTAGAGTGGAGTTATGGTTCCTCTCCATATGCAGAGTTTTCAAATAGTTTAAACCGCGGAGTTTACGGCGGGGGGCCGGCATGTGACCACCTCGCCCAAACCACTTGGCGTTAATGCAAACGGTCTTATATGGTGGTACTGTGGAGGCACCCTAAATTTAGGTTTTTTACTATTTTTAGTGGCAGTTAAGTGCAGTCTCCACTTTTGGTGGAGCTTTTCTAGCTGATATTAGGAAAAATACATTGGGAGGTCAATTTTCGACCAATTTTGGTGAAACAAGAGTCTACCTAGACTAATTTGAGCATTCTGGAGCCACTGGTGTAGAGAAAACAACCATTAGAGGCTTGTAAACACATTTATTTTTCAATTTTTAGCATAATTAAAAAGAGGGACATGTCATTGGGAGCTGGACCAACAGATGTAGCCCAGGAGGGGTGAATTGCTTCATCATGCCTGTTATGTAAAACTTATGTGTGATGTTTATTCTTTGTTATAAACTTCTATATAGTGTTATTTAGGCTTATTTTCATGCTTAAAGTTCACAAATTCATCTATTTTTCATGGTTAAAACACTCATTCCTTAAGAAAACAAATGGAGACAAATTGTACATGTTTTTAATACTGAAAGGACACTTAGCACAACAAACTAATACACTCCTTTCAGATCAATTCCTCCACTAATTCTTCACGCATGATTTATCTTGCTCTAATACCTCTTTGATGCAGGCTTAATACCCTATCTTCCATTCTCCTCCATCCAACATAAGACACAAGAGGAAATATACACTCAAACAATAACACAAAAGAAGCAAGGCAACAAAGTTTGGCTAAAATTCCTTTGTAGCAGAAATTTGTATTAATCACACATATACACTCAATAATGCACAAAAGATTACAAATGCTCTCCTTATATACTATAAGGAAATTATAATAGTCATTTTAAAAATTAGCCATCTCCTAAAATCTTTTGAAAAATTTCCACCAAATATTCTATCTATTTCCATGAATCTCTCCACAAGATCTCCATGATTTTTTCAACAATTCTCATCTCTATTATCTCTCATTTCCTCCTCTCTTATTGACATATATATTTCTAGATAAAATCTACATGATCACATTTCACCATATATTTCATTAATGAATACAAATATGAATTATTCTCTCCATTTCTCACCCCTACGTTTGTCTTCTTTCTAATGCGAATTAAATTGGTCCTTTTCTTTTCTTTGCATTGTTGTCCTTTATCTTCAAATTTATGGCATTTTCCCCATGTCATTTATTCTTTCACCTTCTTCCTGCAAACACTCATGTAGTTTAATTCCATATAAAAGAACTACCATTCACCAAAATACATGGGTCACCAACTGCTGTATCCGCCGGTTCACTAGGAAACTCTTTCCCGTACATGGTTCATTAATTGTTTTGATGCTACAATTACCTTTTACATGGACATGTTTTTCCCTTTCCATATTTGTCATCATCTCCTACCTGTGTTTTTGGCTCACCCATAAGCCTTTTGTCAATGCTCCTGCATCATTTACCATTCAAAACTTAACACGATCTTGAATAGATCAAGCCTAGTACACAATAGACCTTTCGTTAAACATATGGTAAACAAATAAGTTACAAGTCATGAATGCATATCTAATCATAAACTTTTGTACTTCATTTGAGAATCACCAAGAAGGTCTAATGCCCTTTCAAGCTAGCTGCAACAACACTTGTTAGCCCATGCATTCATCAACAATTCAATAAACTATCAAATCATGAACAAGAGCCATATTTAGATCTCATCATATAACTGGGTATATAACCATCATATAATCAGAATTGAAACCATGAAAAATTAGCCATAAAATACACATAATAACAAGTACATGTGCTCATTGATTACATTATAAGAATAAGTCACATTAACTTATGCAAAACACAACCAATTTAGGGACTTCCACATACCACTCGACCATAGATTGGGTTGAACCAAATCTTTCTTTCAGCCAATCATCCCCATGCCATATTCCCAAGCATGAATGTGGGATCTCATGGGATAAACCAAGACATAACCAAACATGGACCTATAGGTTAAAGCACCTCCACCCTCAAGCTACCGTGATCTCACCTAAACCGGTCCCAAGATCACAAAACCAAACCAAGCTTGGATGCCTTAGAATTCCTTCACCATAACTTGAGGAATTTTCTTGTCTCCACCCACATGTCAAGGGATTCTTGGAGAAAACTATCTCCACCCCCAAGCCTTGAGAATTTTTTTGAGACCACCTCACTCGGTTCCAAATCTCAACCAATAATGAATCCCATCATACCATGAATATTCAAGAAATGGTAAGGTAAGGCTGAAACCACTGTCGAATAAGGAAAAACCCATGCTAATGAAAATAAATGACCCAAATAAACAAATTCATGTACCATGCATTCACATTCCAACAAGGAAATTGTGACATGCAACATGTTACCTGCAAGATCTTCCTACTGAAGCTGCTGATCCAACCTTCTACTTGCTTTCCTTCGATTTCCTTTGCTTGCTTTCTTTCCTTTCTCCAAATCCAAGTGAATGCTAAAGTGCTCCAAGAATTCTCTAAATGTGCAAGGGTGTATGAGAGAGAGAGAATGAAAGGAGAGAGCCAAACATGAACTAATAAAAGTTGTGAACTATTTATTTGATGCCTTTTTTATCATTGATGTCTCATTTTTCTTCATTTTCCTCCATTTTCCCTTTAATTTCCCTTGCTACCATAATTGCATCTCTTCACCTCCCATTTATCCTATTTTCCTTTATTTCCTTAATTAAATTCCATTTATTTCCTCTTTTCCTTTTCCAATTTACATAACCATAAATAAACCACAAGTGATGGCCACTAAAGTGTTTTCCCAAAATTCAGCTTGGAATACATGTCCTGTGACCTTTGTCTTATTTTGCCTTTATTGTCCTTTATTACATGAAACTTTAACTTTGGATTATTACAAACCGCTCCCCCCCAGGGGAACACCGTCCTCAATGTTCTGGGACACCTATGACCAAAAAACCACCAAAAACAAAACATACTACCTATGGATATTTATAACATAACTCGATGAAGCGTTTACAATGACATCCCGCTCAAAAAAAGAAAAAGAAAAAAGAAAAAACCACTTATTGGAGATTTATAACACAACTCATTGTACTACTTACAACCACATATATATACCAAAAAATAATTTTCTTGAACCAACAAATAATCAAGGATAAAAAGTCTGCATTTGATCATCCATCTCCCATGTAGCTTCATTGGGACCAAAGTGCTTCCACTACACTTTAACTTGTTCTATTGCTCAGTTCCGGATCATGAGTTTTTTCTACTGCAAAATGCACTGAGGTTCTGGCTGGAACTCTCCCTCAAGTTCCACCTGCAATACAGAACAATCAATCACATGATCAACATCCTGCACATATATCTTAAGTAATGAAACTTGGAAAACATCATGGAATTTCATTGTTGGAGGTAGTGCAAGTTTGTAGGCCACTATTCCAATCCTCTAAAGTATCTCTAAAGGCCCACAATATCGAGGTGCTAGCTTGGCACATGATCCAATCCTCAAGGAGCTCCTCTTGGGCTTGATGCGCAAGTGGAGATGCTCCCCAACCCGAAACTCCTTGAATGCTCTATGTTGATGTTCCTATCTTGTGCTGCCTTCAAATTCCTTTTAATAACTTGCATCTCCTGCTCCATCTCAGCCAACATGTCTGGTCCAATCAAAACTTTGTTCACTGGATCACTCCAGCTGATAGGAGTATTAAAATTCCACCCATAAAGAGATTCAAATGGACTCATCTTCAAGGATTCCTAATACCCATTATATGCAAACTATACTAGTGGAAGATACTCCTCCCACTTCCTCCGTTGATGCATGACATACATCCTTAACATATCCTTAAGAATCTTGTTTACACTCTCTATCTATCCATCTATCTGTGGATGATAAGATGTGCTAAAAGATAAATTTTTCCCCAACTCTGCAAACAACTCATTCCAAAACCTAGAAGTGAACTTGGTATCTCTATCTAGTATGATCTTCTTGGGAACACCATTCAACCTCACTATCTATTTGATGAGGATGCGAGCTACCTCACTAGTTGAATTAGTAGACTTCACTGCAATGAAGTTAGCTACCTTACTCAACCTATCAACCATAACCATAATGGAATCATGATGCCCCGCTATCCTCAACAAACTTGTAATGAAGTCCATGTAAATGAACTCCCATTTCCATTCTCGAATTGGAATAGGTTGTAGTAGACCAACTGGGTGCTTACACTCAACTTTCACCTGCTTACAATCCAAGCATGTATCAACAAATTTAACCACCTCTTTCTTTAAATTAGGCAAATGATAGAACTTCTTAACATCTGTCAATGTCTTATGATATGAGTGACCTAAATATGGATTGACATGAAACTCCCTAGAGATAAGCTTCTTAAGCTCACTAATATCCAGCTTGTAAATCTTGTTCCTGAATCTGTTCCTTTTCCTTCCTTTGCTTGCTTGCTTGCCTTTCTCCAAATTCAAGTGAACACTAAAGTGCTCGAAGAATTCTCTACGTGTGCAAGAGTGTATGAGAGAGAGAATGAAAGGAGAGAGCCAAAAATGAACTGACAAAAGCTGTGAACTATTTCTCGGATGCCTTTTTATCATTGATATCTTATTTTTCTTCATTTTTCCTCTAATTTCCCTTGCAACCATATTTGTGTCTCTTCACCTTCCTTTTCTCCTATTTTCCTTTATTTCCTTAATTAAATTCCATTTATTGCCTCTTTTCCTTTTCCAATTTCCTTAACCATAAATAAACCACAAGTGATGCCCACTAAAGTGTTTTCCAAACATTCAACATGGAATACATGTCCCGAGACCTTGGTATTATTTTGTCTTTATTATCCTTTATTACATGAAACTTTAAACCGAGGTTGTTACAAAAAATAAATCTTGCGCCTCCTTTGGAAACCGCTGTGGTTATATCACCAGGGTGATGTGTCCCGTGGGGTCCTTCATTGGCTGACTTGTGCCAATCTCTTGCTTCATGTGCTTGGTCCCATGTTGCCTCATCACCCCGAAACTTAACACTTATGCTCTTTCAAAAAGCCTTTGAGGAGCTTAAGAGTTGGGGTGACGTGTCCCCTCATGGATCCCCGCTATCAATCCTGAGATTTTCATTGGTCCACCTTTGCACCAACTATATAACATCCAAACCCATGTGCCACCTCGTCCCTTTTTTCAATCATCCCCGTAGTTTTAGACTTGTGCCTCCTTTGGAAACTTTTGAGGAGAAACTCATCGAGGTGATGTGTCCCTTGGTGGTACCACCACTTTCCCTTTTGAGCTTTTCATTTGTCCACACGGTTTCCTCTTGCCACCTATATGCTATTTCTGTTATGAATCCCATGGTCAAAACACCAAATTTAGGTCTGCACTATTTGAAATTTTAACCTCTATACTTTTACCAACAATATCTTTAGATTCAGGAAGCCTTTTTCAGAATCCAACATACTGTTGGAAAGCTATTTCCAAACACTATCAAACTACACCAATTTGAAGTATATCTAATTTTATCTTTTGTATTAAAATGGCTCCAAAGTCTCTACTCTTTGAAACACACTTATTGACCAATCTACTTGGTAACATCTGAGCATTGCCACTCCTTTGGCATGCTTTTAAATCCACAATAAATAGACTTTCTAACAATCTCCATGATACTATCTTTGAGATCAATGACAATCTCCATGATTCCTTTGAAATCAATGACAACACCTTTGACATCAATGACAACATTTTCTAACAATCTTTCCTTTTGTCATTGATGATGACACCAAAAAAATTGCTACTAAATAAACAATTTTCATTGATGGAAAAAGCTTATTTGAGCACTTTCGTGCTTGGTCTCATAGTTTTACCTTGTATCTCTCCCTTCTTATTCTCCAATTCAATGTTTTGTAATTTCTCCCCCCCTTTGACATCAATGGCAAAGGGAAACACTTTCAACCAAAAAGTGTTTGGTCAAGTCTAGCATATATGTAACCTTGTGAATTTGTGTATGTACCTATCTCTCTCCTTTTGTTTGCTGAAAAACTACATTTCACCAGTCAAATCAACACATCACTAACAAATGTACTCCCCTTGCAACTAATCTCCCCCTTTCATTTTGATTATGCAGATTTGTCAGCTTCTTATGACGATGATTGCTTCAACTATATCTATTATGATCTAAAAAACTACATTATGTCCTATGGAGAATATTTAGTTGAGAGAAAAATGAGCAATAAATATGGATTTGTACCATACATATTCAACCACCACTTACTAGGATTTTTAAGATATCAACAATTGTGTATCAATGAGCCAACATCACATTCATGCCTGCTGGTCTACGTCTCAACCAGAATTACATTTATAATTGTGTTGCTCTTCTTTTGGACTTATGGACATGACCTCTAGATTCAACTAACATCTCTCTTATGCATGACTGACAAAAATGTTGTGCTTCTACAAGGGCTTCTCAACCATATATCAACTAGTGACAACATGCTCTATCTCACCAACACCTTTTCTTTTCCATACATCAGTACATCATCTCAACATGATACTTTACTTTGACCAAAATGCTAATGAAAGTAGACTCCTACCTACATTACCATATAAATTTGACTCAATATAAATATTAGCAACATATAAATTAGTACTTTCTCAAACATATAGCAACATACATACACACTTGGACTGACAATCTCAGTCGACCATAAACTCAACAACCTAATTATGCTAAACTCTCATGACAATATCCTAGCAACAATATGAATACCAATTGTTAATACCTTTGATACCAATTGTTAGTTGGGTATTCTCCTCCTATAATCATGCTCCTCCTTTGGCATTAAGAATCTGCAACTAATCATTGTATGGTCTTCTCACCAATGATTGTTGTCTTCAAAAATTTATTACCAATTGTTAATGAAACAATTTAGAAGCAACACAACAATCTTACAACTCATCATACCTGCAATATAAACTCTGATTAGTGAAGAAACATATGCAACAACAACACCACCGACCTCTATCTACCACACTTATTCTTAGCAACAACATATTCTGAATCAACATAGGGTCATATGATTACAAAATAGTCGCACACTGACAACGAAAATAAATAATATTCCCTTAATCATTCAAATGCATTACTTTAGCATATCTACTTTTTCTACTTGCATCTAATATTTTTGGCTTCACTTCAAGCCATCCTCTTCTTTTCAATGAATAGGAACAAGGGATCTAGTCCCCCCGAGTAGAATGTCTCTATTTTTCCTCCACACCTTTATATGCTTAGTTCTGATAGGAACTTCACCATCTTCTGATAGCTTGCTCTGGATTTGTCCTCTTGCATGTCTGAGTGACTTTCTGCCACTATTTGAGAATATGAACCACTCATTCTTCCTATTTTTACCAATTAAAGCTAATGTGCATATATCCTATATTTCTCCTTTCTCATTGTTCGTGCCTGCATTCTGCAATGGACAACTAGTAAGTCTGCTTCTCCTTTTTTTTGATCGAAGTATTTTTTTGTTGCAACTGATATAAGAGAGATCAATAACAAGAATATTAATATCAGATAGGTTGATATTCTTCTGAGAGGCAAATATTTTTTGACTTCTCAATTTATTCGACTTGCTACTCTTATTAATGCCATGAAATTTTCTTTGTTGGCTCTCGACACAATCCATGCATCAATTTTCCTTAGTTTTAGAAAGAAGTTTATTCTTCCCAAATCTACATGCAACTGCATAGTTCCCATAATTTCTACACCTGTAGCATTTGACATTAGTTAAGAGGAGGGAATATATTAACATTATTCTTAATGTAACCTTTGATGTCATATTATCCTTTTCCTGGACTGTTACATGCTCTTTTTCACCCTTGAAAGTTTTTTCCTTTACTTGAAAAGGACCTCTGCATGTGGCCCACGATCTGCAACAGAGCTACTTTTGATCTAAGTCTAAGTTAGCTAAACCCTTCGCTTGGAAGTCAATCTGAGGTGGGAGATATGTTGTAGTTGATGGAGTCGTAGTATGTGGAGGGGAAGCTAGTTCAAACCATAGTGGAGAGGAATACCAAAGATACAAACCACTTTACAAAATGGTATTTTTATATTGATTGAAGATTTTAGGAATATCTCAAAATCCAACAAATAGTAGCTAGGCCAAAATGAGGTAGCATTGCTACTGCAGTGAAAGCCATGTTTCATTGATCTCTAAATCTTAGAAGCAGTGTCATGATTAAATCCAATCCAATAATGAAATCCTTAGCACAATGCTAGCTAGAAAAAAAAGAGTCAGTGACATTAACTATGATAGAAAGCAACCACCTTTACATGTCTAGTAAATTATAGATTTTGAAATAGTTTGAAAATTTAATAAGATAATTCTAGATTTTCTAACATTCTAATATTTACTAGCAAAATCAATCTAAAAACAACTATTCATCTTCATTCTAGCTTGCTTGTGTCCATTTAATTTTTCAAAAGTATTTTTTTTCAATATAAATTTAATAAATTAAAAATAAAAACCTATAGTAATCCATTGGAGAGCAAACAGTGCCAGTTACATTGTTTAATGATTACAAATCCATTGAAATTTCTAAGCAATTGCATGATCCCACTGATGGATAAGTCCATTGTTTAACTGCTACAATCCCATTAAAATTTCTAAAAAATTGCATGATGCCACCAATAGATAGGTCCGTTCTTTGTTAAATCTTTTCTTATGATATTCAATTTATTATCTTTTCTCACGATATTCAATTTATTTTTGTGATTACAATTAAAAATATTCCTATTATTCTACAAACCTAAAACTGCTTTCAATGTTATTCATGATGTTCAATTTACTTTTGTGATTACAATCAACATTATTCTTGTATTGTTCTAAGTTTGAGAACAAATTAAAGAGAATTCTACTAACTAGATTTGAAACTTACAATATGAAGCCAACATTTTACATCCTGGCATCTAATTAATTTTTTTGTTTTAAAGTGGTTGTTACATTTATTTGTATATTTTATAGCATTTTTATGTGAATTATAAATTTCGGGAATATATTGAAATTTAGCTATTGTGAGAGAAGTCAAAGATATTACTAAAATTTAACGGTAACAAAAAAAAAAAAAAGTGAATCTTTGACTTTTCTTTAACAATCAGTTTTTCAAATATTTCCCGAATTTACATAATTTCAAAATATTTTTATATACAATATTTATAATTTCAATTTCAAAACAGAGTAAATATTTGCCACGGAAAACAAGGCTCACATTATCTAGATGCAATTTATTAATCACTTTATCTTGTCTATGGATTGATTCCTAGAGGCATTGATGGTTGCTTTTAAAAAAAAAAAAACTTTGTACCCAATTGTGAAGATAAATGACCTTTTTTCCAATTTTATAAAGGTGACATTATTTGTAGACTAAATTAGTCTGGATGGGTCACTGAGTTGATTGAATCCCTTCTGGTCAATTCTTTAACTCTTTATGATGAGGTGCGGATTTAATTCTCTTTAAATTCATCGAGATTATAATAATTACACCCTTAATGATTTCAATTCCCTGTTATCATTCTATCTAATAAGTGGTTCAGGATCTAATTACACCCTTAATGATTTCAATTCCCTGTTATCATTCTATCTAATAAGTGGTTCAGGATCTATCTGAATAGAAACTTAGATTAATATGATAAGTGGTTCAGGATCTATATGAATAGAAATTTAATTTATATTAAAAATTTAGAGATTAGCAATATGTTATCTTATAAATTAAATAGCTGATGAATTTGGATAAGACATCAAAACTGTAAGCTTAAAATTTTTTAGTTTTTTCAATTTTACCTAAAATTTTATAAAGATTTTTGCCAATTTTAATTTTGAGCAATGTAATATGAAATTTTTCAATATTTCAAATCTTAATTTTAAACTGTCATATGAAAAAATTCTAATAACCATAAATTTTTAGATTACTAAGTTCATATATATATTTAAAAATATATTTTAATATTTATAATTATACTAAAAGTTATATCTCCAAATTAAAAAAACAAACAAAATCATAAACATAATGGGTAAGTTTAGAGGTTTATTCTACAGCTCATTGTGAAGGCGATGTATATATTTTTCCTTAAAATAAAAATAAAATATTCATTAATAAAAAAACAATGTCCTTATAATAAAAAATATATAAATATATACTATGCATATTTAATTAGTTGTCCATAATTAAAAGTTAAAAAAAATGAGAGTAAGATGTTTAAACTTTATATTTTTCAAAAATATTTTAACACAGTCATCAATTTCATATATAATTATATATGAAAAAAATGCTAAAATAAAATATTTTAATGTTGTATAGAATAAAACATCCAATACAAGTCATAAATAAAATAGTTTAATATAAATTAATATTTACTTCTACTTAAAAATATATTAATAACAAAACAACTAGTTTAATGTGTGTTGATAAAATGTCTCAATACATATGTTATGTAATTTCTATAACATTTAAAAATAAAATTTAAACAATAAAAAATTACAGATTATTTTTTGCACTTTAAAATAAGTTTATCGCTAAAAAAATTTGACCCCTCTAATTTCATATTAGATCCGTGATTAAAATATATATATATATATATATATATATATATATATATATATATATATATATATATAAACAAAAAAATGCCTTGCACTATCATTATATTACTAAAATATTTTTTGACACTCCAAGAATTTTAACGAAAAAATTCTGTCCATACCCACAAATCTTTTGTTAATGTTATTAATAATGGAACCAAGAAATTGCAGCCATGTGCACTCACCTCATCAGATGATGCAGACTAGATTTGGTCGATAGCTTCTTTGAATGGATTATTCGATTGCGAATAAATATCATTGATGGCCTCTCTTTGTCCTTTAAAGTTAGTAATCTCCTTTGTTAAGGACAGTGAGCAGTTAGTGATATCACCTGGTTGTGAGTTTTGGTTTAGAGTTTTAGTTTAATTTGGATAACTATTCTATATTTGGTGGTGGTGGAGTTAGATTAGTGAAAACTTCAATTTTGAGTTTCAATTGATTTTGGATAGCTATTTTATATTTGATGGTGGTGAAGTATAATGACACACTTAATTGTAAGTAAGTTAATTTTGGATAATTATTTCACATCGGATGGTGGTGAAGTTGAATGAGTATTACCATTGGTATCAACTTATTTACTATTGGAAATGATGTGAAGAGAAAACACTGAAAACAAATTGCATTTTTCAAATTTATATATTTTTATAAAAAATTAATCATAATCATTTAATCTGTTAATTAAATGAAATGGCTCTCCAGGTGAGAATCAGGAGAGTGTACACACACTCACACAAACACTGACTATTGAGTCAGATGAGCCTTAATTATATAGGCTTTCACACTAACGAGATGGTCTCAACCACTCCCTAGATATTAGGATATGAGATCTAATCCTAGCATCTCAATCTTATCATCATCATAACAAACAATGTAATTATGGCTTTCTCCATTACTTCCAACACTCCCCCTTAATGGAGAAAGGGTACTGAAAATGACATATGCCTGCTGGTCTAGTCTCAGTTAGGCTTACAATAAACAACATGAAAAACTTGGTAACAAAGGTTTTCATTTTGGTCTTTATGCTTGAGAGTCCATATTTGTTCATTCCGAGTCGAGGCTTCATCTTCACTTTCCTTGCCATGAGGTAGTGATATATCTTCACCTCATTTCTTCCCCAATTATGGAAAGCTTGAATTCTTATTCTCGCCCTACTCAAGATTATGACAGGCTTAACAGGAGAATGTTTTCTCTCACTATTTCCGGTGTCACGCATGTGAACTTCCTCAAAGTTGTCTTCAACATTTATGGATGCAAATTCTGTGTTGATTTCATAAAGACATGGTGTTTCAAGCCATGCTTCATGAAGCTTTAATTCCTTTTCTTCCTTGTTGCTGTTAACATCTGCATACACAGAAATATTCATGAGATCATCACAATTTAAATTTTCTCCAGCTCTGTCTTCTTTTGCCACGTCTTCGCAATCAACTTCATGTGGCTTGTCCAATTGATCTTCAACACTTTGTTCCTCTTTACATCCTTCCTGAAGATCAACTCGTGACTCTTCAATATCAGGATCTTGCACAACATATTGTGCCTCTTGTTTCTGGTGGTCATCAATAGAACCACATTGTTTTTCTGAAATTTTTTCAGACTTAAAAATACTACTCATGCTAATGCCTCTAAATGTCAACATGAGAATATCATCATCATCATCAGAATAAAAAATATCTAAAAATATATACATGTTGTTAAAGTCCAGCTTTTCTCGTTTTATCTTGTTTACAGATTTCGACTCCACTCGGTCCTCTAACGAGCTCCAACAACCCCGTTACCACGTAGGCGGGAAACTTCCCTTTGGTAGCTCTTCAACAGTAGAACCTTGTAGATTGTGGCTTCTATGCCACACAGGTCTTAGTGCCCTCGACTCTTGCGACGAGAAACAAACGACCTCTCAACAAGGTGGAAACATTATTGATATCCAATTCTGATGCATGTAATTAGCGATTTCTCATATCACACATATTTTTGAAAGAAAAAAAACACAGCAAATCAATTAATATTGTTTTTAATAAATTCTTTCCAACCAACCAAACTGAAGAATTGGGCCTCAGCATATAATTCTGCAAAAATAGCCGAATAACCGGTGAGAGAAATTGAGGTGAGGTGATTTCTGTAGCCCATTCGAATCTACAGGCACAATGTTTGACAGACCGCATGTACCAATCCTTCACTCCTTTAATGCGTCCACCAGTTCTTCAAACGAGCAACTTCAAATGCAACTTCAAAGAAATGAACAAATCCTTAATCAACAAGCAACCTCTGGCACTTTTGGCCTCACGGCGTTCAAGGCATTCACAGATTCTGCTTGCAGCTTGACAACCAAGATGGATATTGGCTGGTCCACTTTGTCTCCAGCCTTCGTCACAGATCGACTCTTTCTTCTTCACAGATTTGCAATTACAGTTTTCCAGTCGCACCACAGTCGACTCTCATTTGATGAACACTTCTCCTTTTTCACACCATAACTGTCATCGATACATACCGTAAAAAACACACAAGTTATAGTTGAAATTATCATCGAATCCTCGAGATCAATATCTTTAGCTGAAACGCATAACCAATCAGGTTCTGTGCTTTTCTAGAGCTTCAAATTTTCTACAACATCGTTTTGGCATTTTAAAGAACAAATATTTGAGGTGACAAATAGCTTGAGACAATGTTGTCAACAACACCTATGATTTCTCCTCCACGATGGCGACACGGTTCCAATGAGGAAATGCTGGAGGCTTTCTGCATACACGGGATGTGTTCAACATTAGAGATATTTGGAGGTTTCTCTCATCCGCGCACCTTCTGCAACAAAATGGCCAATAGTTCTGAGGCCAAAAAAAAAAATGGCCACAGTTGATCTCATCTGGTGCTTGAAACAGGGGTAGTTGAATCAATCGACTACGACCACGCTGCCACGTGATCACCACTATGGATTGGACAAACAAACTCACGCAACATTCACATGAAGCCCAATCACCTCTCCACGAATCTCTTCAGCCTCCAAGGACTTAGCCTCACAACACACATGCCTCTGATCTTGTGCGCTCCGATACCATGTTAAAAACCATTAATCTATTAATTAAATGAAATGGCTCTCTAGGTGAGAACCTAGAGAGTGTACACACACTCACACAAACACTGACTATTGAGTTAGATGAGCCTTAATTATATAGGCTTTCACACTAACGGGATGGTTTCAACCACTCCCTAGATATTAGGATATGAGATCTAATCTTAGCATCTCAATCTTATCATCATCATAACAAACAATCTATTTATGGCTTTCTCCATTACTTCCAACAAATGCAGACTAGATTTGGTCGGCAACTTCTTTGAATGGATTATCCGATTGCGAATAAAGAACATTGATGGCCTCTCTTCGTCCTTTAAAGTTAGTAATCTCCTTTGTTAACTATAGTGAGCAGTTAGTGATATCACTTGGTTGTGAGTTTTGGTTTAGAGTTTCAGTTTAATTTGGATAACTATTCTATATTTGATGGTGGTGGAGTTGGATTAGTGAAAACTTCAATTTTGAGTTTCAATTGATTTTGGATAGCTATTTTGTATTTGATGGTGGTGAAGTATAATGACACACTTAATTGTAAGTAAGTTAATTTTGGATAATTATTTCACATCGGATGGTGGTGAAGTTGAATGAGTCTTACCGTTGGCATCAACTTATTTACTGTTGAAAATGATGTGAAGAGAAAACACTGAAAACAAATTGTTGAGAAATCAAGATTACCATTTGTGTATATCAGTATAGTGCATTTTGCAAATTTATATATTTATATAAAAAATTAATCATAATCATTTTAAATTATGGAAATTTAATTTTTTGGGAAATATATATAGATATAGATTAGCTAAGACTTATTTTAAATTAATAAAATTATAAATATGTTGTTTAAATTGTAAATAGGCTGTTCTATATATTTATATTGTATAGCATAATTAATATAATTATGTTAATTATATTACATAATTATGTCATATAATTATGCTACTTTTATATACTTTTTTTTTTTTAATTTGAAAGAAAGATTTATTTTATATTAGTAAAATTTTAAATATGATTTTTATATTCATAATTATTATACCTGTCTCCTGCAGGTATTATGCATCAAGTTTTGCTTGATAGTGACATTAATTGTTTTTGATTAGACATATTTCTTGAATTTTTGTATAGTTTGACTATAGTTAAGTTTTAATAATTTTTTAATTTATTTTTCTTGCATTTGATTGGTGGATAGTTTCAACATGTTATTGCAAAACGCATAGATATTAGTGCCAATTTCAATGGTTTTCGTCTGCCGTCAATCTCTGCTCTGCAGTATTGCGTTGTAGTTCCCGCCGTTCAATTATGAGGCAACCACCGCTCTTGTTACTAACCTCACCCATCGTGCATTCGTTGACGTCCCATATGCAGGTATAATAAGACAGACTTAAATAATTTTATAACACAAACCAAATAGTACAACCACTATGAAACCCACGACCATATGTCCTATGGACGACCATATGTCCTATGGATATGCAATAAATAAGACACATACTTTTAATTAATCACGAATCAGTACCATGAAACTATTAAATTCTCAAAATTTCGAGTGATATGACAGCCATAGACAGACCAGCTGCCACTATATGTGCTATTGAGACGCAATAAATACGACGTAGAAAATTTTATTACCATGAAAGTGAACCCATACATGTGACAAGATTGTCATAGACACTATTTCAATTTCAAGATTATCTAAATAAACTCTAATGTAAAACAAAACAATTTTAATAGACATACTTCATTAAAAAAAAATAAAAAAATTATTTTATAAATAAATATGAAAAAAACTCTTCTCCTAGTATTTTAAGTTAAAAAAATTATATAATACATAAAAATAAACCTATTATATAAATGAACTCTAAACTCTAATGTGATATAGAATACTTCTAATAAGCATACTTCATAGACTTATGAGTGATACAGAATACTTCTAATAAGCATACTTCATAGACTTATGAGTGATACAGAATACTTCTAATAAGCATACTTCATAGACTTATGAGTTTATAATAAAGACTCTTAAATTTCTAAAATAAAACATAATATTATTGTTAGATAGTAAAGATTTTAATATTTCTAACTCTAATTCATTTACAACTGTTATAATAATTTTGACATAATTGTTAGCTTCAAAATACTTCTAATTTATTTATAATAATTATAAATAATTTTGACATAATTGTTTTCTTTTCAACTTTTTCAATGTCTCTCTGTTTCTATGCATGTGAATAAATCTAGGCCAAATTTGATTTATACATGTGTTCACCAAATACCTACAATTAACTTCATCATGTAAAAGTTCTAGTATTTGAACTGTACCATTTCAATATCGCTAGAAGCAATACCATATATATTACAAGTAGCCTTGCAATTACACATCTATCTTTTACTAAGAGATAGGAAAAAGCTACAAAATCACATTGCAACATTTCTATATTTACATTAAGCGGCAGGTAGTAGCTACTTTGTAGTCTTGTTATAATTATGTTACATAATTTATTGTTTTTTTTTTTTAAATAAAGGATAATTACAATTTGAATTGAGATAGATGATATTGGGCTACACAATTTCAAACAAGAATATATTTTTTGTTGTTGTTGAAAATACATTTTTGAATGTATAAATGGATTTAGCACCATTTAAAGTTTTAGGAAACTGGAATTCTACATATTAAACAACTTAAACTCAAGCTTTTAAAAATCTATTAACAAAAAAAAATATTGAAAAATCCCTTTCGTATTTAAGTTAGACTATGATGTTATCCCTTTAAATCTCAATTACTAGAATTATTCCTTATAAACAAAATTTAAATACTATATATAAATATTACTAGATGTAATTTAATTAACAAAAAAAGGTTTAAATATTAAATTTTAAAATTAAAAATAATAATTTCACTCATCACATATTGTAATTCTAATAAAATTTATCTCATTAAAATTTTATAAAATTAATATTTCCTAAACTTTTATAAGAATAATATTTATAATATACTTGTGCCCTTAGATGAGGGTGTTGGTTAATGGGATGTTGGAGGGGCAGGGGGAGTGGCATGGCCAACTCTCCCTATGGAAAACACATGCGAACTACATGCACTAATCTTCATTCTCATGCCAAACTTTACTTCCTTCAACCATTCTAAGAGGGGAGACCTAGCTCTCTGACTATTCTAGTATGCCCAAGTTTCTCCTCGCCTCAGGTGGGACAATTCCCTTGGGCTTTTGAGAGAGGAATATTTATGTGTGATGGAAAATTTGTAGAGCTATGGCATAGTCAACAAGATTGCTATCAGGCTTAGACATTGCCCTTCTATTTAGGATTTGAATTGACATGTTCCTGTGATGTAGGAGCATCTTACCTCCAAGTCAAAACCTAGAGGTTTTTCATTTACCAAGGGAGTTGGTTCCCTAATTGAATTTAATTGTTTAATTAAATGTATTTTCCTATGTTTTTCTTATAATTCTTATATGAGTAAGTTAAGGTGAAATCAAATCTTCTCTTTGAGTATATTTTGCGAATGCTTGAATCAGGTTAGAGAGATTTTGGGATCAGTTAGATTTCTTGAGAAATATGTGGATCTAGAGGATCCTAAAGATAAGAGTCTGTTGGGGATTCTATGGATTTGAAGCTCATTATGGTTTCAAAATCCTTTGTATAATTATGTAGCCTAAGAGCATAACATGTAATTGAGGTGTGTGAAAAAAGAGGAGAGTTGCGAGGTTGAGTGTGGGTGATAAGACTAGCTACGTCCAAATCAGAGGCCTATTATATGTGAATTAGTCATAGTGGCATTATGTGTAATTATTGTGTACAACTGTGTGAGAAATTAATTAATATAAGAAGGAAAACTTTGTTTCGAGTGTTAGTAGATCGATCAATTCAAAAGGGCTATGTTTACATTGTGAAATAGAATCTATATAATTATAATTAATTGGTGTGGATATGAATCTCTATCATAGTGTTCAAGTGAACCCTGCAAATCATATTTGAATGCATATGTGTTGCAGGCCTTTTACATTAAATCTTAGGAGGGATTCCACTTAGAGTAAGTGTGTAAGAAGTACACAGAGGTCTCAGAATCCATTGGACAAAACTGAAGAGAGAGAGAGAGAAATCGAGGGAGCAGTGTTGGAATGCAATGATCAAGGCATGATCGTTGATCAAATTGTGTGATCAACGATCTAAATGATCATGTAGAATCAAGGAGCATTGGAAGCGTAGAGATCGACAAATCATGAAGAAATCAAAGAAGAGTTTAAGTGAAATCCCTATATAAAAGTTTGCAAGAAACACAAGCCATTTCATTTGAAAAAGGCCAAGATATAATTGAAATGCCCACAATTAATGACATTTTTTTCATCCCAGAGGTCAAAGAAGCAGAGGATGTCAAAGCATTGAGACAAAAAGTTATCGTCACGATAGATTTTGGACTGAAATAGTTAACAAGAAATATTCCCATCCTAGAGATTCTTGCCTGGAAATAAAAAGGCTGGCTCGATACATAACCATTGGGGTGACTCAATACTAAATTGTTGGGGGATGAAGTTCTAGTCACGAGGTGTGGTCATATATACCCTCCTCATAAGCGTTGGTTCTAGGGAATTGTGCATCAAAAGAAAACAATTGACGACTAAATTTGTGGTTGTGAGTGTGGTTTTATGGGCGTTTTTCTATTAAGGTTTAGGCGCTTAAATATTATAAAATGTGGTTCCAAAGGTGTTGGTTGATGAATATGAAAAGGAGACATGTTAAGTGTTGGATACATTCCCATCCCGGAATTATTTGAAAGCGAGAAAGCTACAATTATTAATAAACATTGGGATCCAAGATGGTGGTCATCCCTTGTGGTCACGAAGTAATATCTCCAATGAGGAAAGGAGCTTCGTTAATGAATAAAGGAGCTACAAATAGGTTTGGGCCTATGATTGATTGAAAAAGAGAGCTCCTCCCTTTTCGCCCCCATATATATATATATATATATATATATATATATATATATATATATATATATATATATATATATATATATATATATATATATATATATATATAGTTGTGAAAGACACACATTGGTGGTTTTATATTGATGTATAAAGGTACTCCTCCTCTTCCTTGCTCCACATTCATGATTTTGGGTATATATATATATATATATAATTTCACTCTCTTGTTAGATGAATAAAGGGAGATCAACACAGTTTAGTCTTGGCTACAGTGGTTTTGCTCAAGTCTTGGTCCTACACATTGTTGGTGGGGAAATTTGTCTTGCCAACAGTAAGGGAATCTCCCTAGTATAAAATACCAACTAGACTCTGCATCGTTTGTGATAGGGATACCATCCGGTATGTGGGCCAGATTTCCATTACACTGGTGAGATATATTCCCATTCTCGGATAGAGGGGGGATTCACAATCGTGAGAATGTACAACTACTGGATGAAACAAAGCCAATGGTTGACGGATACCCTGCAGATGAAACACCACTAATAGCAAAGCGAGATTTAAAGCATGCAACCCATAAGGAGTGTTGTTAGAAAAAATTCATTAGGGCCATACTCATACGAAGGCTCACTTGAACATAAGAGAAATAATTCACTATGATCAAATTCCATTCAGTTACCTAAGCATATTTCAGAAGATATTTAGGAACATATCAACAAACTAGGTTGTTAACATATCCCTACATTGAACCATCATATATCATACACATATCAAAAGAGCTCAAACATATAAAAAATGTATGAACATAATATGGACCAATCAGTTACAAATAGTATCAAAAATGTAAAAGAACTATACTCATTGTGTCAACACACGAAAGCCTCCATCAGATCCAATAGTGAGATCCAAAACATTCTTTTGTATTCATTCCCGAAACATACATTCAATGCTATACAATTGTATCTCTCTCTCCTTTTGGAGTCCAAAAAAGGTCCTTACAATCTCTCCCAAGGGAGTACATATAGAACAAAAGTGACTTTTGGGCTACCTCGTCTCTTCACCTCCTTGACTGTTGGGATGGCTTGCGACTTGGGAGCAATTGCGATCTGCGACTTGAGTAGAGCCGCGACCTGCGACTTGAGTGGAGTTGCGACCTGTGAATTGATGGATTCTACGACCTTCCACTTGACTACCTCTACAACCTGTAAGTCCAGGTACTTTCATGGGAGCATTTTTGTGAAAGAGAGGAATGGGGTTTCCACCTGCTGCTCCTCCCTGAGATAGGTCTGCTAGGCTTGATATTCAATGGCTATTGGGGTGATTTGAGGCGTGTCCTCACCTAGCTTGTGCAAGCATTCAAGTGCATCCAGAACTCGTGTGCGCTTCTTTGTATTGATTTGATTGGACAATAAAGCTAGCTTGGTGTAGATATTGACCGGTGCGACGACATACTGTATGAAATTCTCCTTGGTAGCTGGGAGGTCTTTTGAGTTGGTTGCCTGTCTGATCAGATCTAGGAATGATTGGATATCTTGCAGTACATCCTCTCACGCCTTTTTTTGGGTAAAGGTACCCATGTAAGGTATGTGATGCACTTATGCCATTGAGTCAATACCGCTGATGAGATGCTCGTATGCGGTCGTTACCTTGTCCACATCCTTCGCAAGTGTATCCCTGGATTGTAGCTTCATCCGATCTGTACTTTTTCATTCTAAGTGTGGATCCAATCATTCTTTGGTAGAGTGGTAGGGGCCTGTGGGTATCTCTCAGACCATTCCAAGATGCTGTCAAGCGATGTCGAGGCCTCTTTTAGTTGAGCATACTTCTTCCTTGTTTATTCTTGGACCCCTACCAAGGTAGTGACTAATTGCCTCAGCCTCATCATTTCTTCGTAGACTTGTATCATCATCCAAACAAATATGTCCAACTCTCCTTGGATGGCAGTTTGTAGTCCACTAACTTGAGTGAGTGAAAGCTGGAGCGTTTGGTTTTCGGCTTCCAGGGCCTTCTTTTCCTCTTTTGACTGAGTGGCCCTTTTCTCAGATATACAGAGCCTGTTTTGGAGTAATAAGATCTCTCTGCTCATTCTGATGACTTTTTCTTCTATGGCAGCTGCAAAATCAGTTCCGACAGATGCTATCATTATGGGATTTGTCCTGGTGTCCATGACTATGTCCTTTTCAGTGGTTACTGCTATAGGCTTGGCCGGGTTCTGGGCAAGACATTTTTTTTCTCTCCTGCATGATCTTGTGAGTGTACTGATCGTAAGATATCCTTGTTAGATCTAGTACATCATCTTCTTGTTCCTCTAAGATACCGAGTTCTGAGAATGGGAAGTGCCCTCCTGTCATGGAAGTTGCTGGGGGTATGTCAATAACTGGCAGGTCTGCTCGCCTCTCAATTTGTAAGGGTTGTGACCCGCTTCCCTCTGCCTCCTTGGATGTCTCTTCTCGCTATTTTCAACCTTCCTCTTCCTCCCTCCTTTTCTCTGTTTATTCTTTGTCCTGTTCCTGATTCAACCTATTTTCTGCTTCTCTTCTCTACTGTTATTTTTCTTTGGCCTTAGCTTCTTCTTCTTATTTCTTTCTGTCAGCCTCCTTTGCTTGATTCTTTCTCTGTTCATCCATCTGTTGCTTTTTCCACCGTTCTTCTTCTTGTTTCTTCTTTTTCTGATCTTCTACCTGTTTCCTTCGCCTCTCTTCTTCTTGTTGTTGTTCCAGAGAATCTTGGGTTTTCTTAAGTTCTTCTTCTCTTCGATTTTTCTTGACATTTCATTGTGCCTCGACCTCTTTGTCTCCTCCTGCTTGTGGATCCTCAGGAGGTTCATTTCTCATGGTGTTCCTGGGCTTTTTGTGTTGAGAAGTAGATGCTCCTCTCATTAGCGTTTTCCGTTTCATGGCATCAGCTCTCTCCTGTAGGGTCTGCTCATCCCGAGACTGATCTCATTGGTTTCCATCTAAGTCAAATTCCTCTCCAGGAGCTGCCTCCCTGAGTGCATTATACCAATTCCTTACTTCATATTCTGCGACGGTCTCTATGTGCTGATAAGTCTAGTCAAAATTAGCCCACTTGCAGTGCGTAGGGACGATCCTTTCGGGGTCATAGGACCGTAAATCTAAATTCACGAAATGGAAGCCCCCTATGTGTTTAGCTTCCGCTTCCACTTCCTTGATGTCTTTGACCGTGTAGGCACCAATGGTGAGTGGGAGGGTAGGCCATGGTTTCTTCTCGCCTTTACTCAGTGTTTTGGAGAAAACGTTCGTCATCTGGTAGCATAATTATTGTATCAAAAACTTATCGGTAACAAATTTGGGTAATGCGTGGGGCGGCTTGAACGATCCAAAAACTCTGATAATGATGCCTTCTCAGATGGGAAACCAATGGACTACCTTAATGACCATCTCCATGGCTCTCCTGGACATGTAAGGTGGATCTTCATTAAATAGACGACGATATAGTGTAGTGATAAAATTTTCTGAGATCACATCGATGTCTTGCTTATATTTGGTATCCCAGAAAACATTTAGATCCTTATTAATCGGTCCCCCGGTCATTGCATTCCAGTTATGTGCCCAATCATCAAAGTTGCATCGTGAACATACTACATCTAGAAGGTAGGAGGCCATATAGAACTTCGATTCTAATCCTTCCTCTGACACCTGCGTTGCTGATATATTCGCCCTTAGAGCTGAAATTAATAGATGGGCCCAGTTAAATCGAGTGCCATAGGTGGTGACTGTGTACATGAGGGGAATCCATGCCCCATTGAAAGTAGTGGCATCTATCCTGCCATACATCTGGCACATCATGGTTGCGACGAGCCTATACACCTTCCTCAGACCTTCAGTCTTATATCCCTGATCTTTCTTTCCTTTGAACTTTTCAAGGTCTTCTCACCAGCTCCTCAGGGTGTCCTGTACCAGCACTTCATGTGTTGCTATCCACCGGGCATTGAAATATTATTCTTTGCTTGGGAGTGAATAATATAATTCGGCATTCCCTACGATCAAGTTGGCGAAGGATTTTCCTACATGGTCTCAAATTACCTAGTGCTTTGAATCCACCTTTTGGAGGATCCATTCAATCACCTATGCACACGGGAAGATCAAAGGGTGGGAAACCACATAGTACAATTTGGATCTCTTCACCTGTATGTATACTTGCCCGTCCACAAGGTCCTCTGAGAATTCCTACTTCGTGAACTCTTGATAGATTTCATACCATGACATCTTCGCACCTTTTCCAAAAACACTGGTGGTGTCCCCGTAGATAGGAGTCGGTGGTGGAGGCATGTCACCTTCTGATGGATCTATTTCTGGGTTCTTATGCCTTCTGCGAACTGTCAGGGGCCCCATGTTGCTTGAGGCCAAAGAGATAGAGACGCACTCGAGTTCAGATTCGATATTACCTGGCATATTCAGAAAACAGTCCCACGATAAGACAAGCGTCATGGAGGAAATTAGAAAAATACCTGGCTAAACCAACTAGTGTCCTGGCCGGTCCGGGAGGCTGAGTGATCAACAAGATGGGTCACACCAAAGAATTCTAGGTCGCTGCGACCTGCATCGGTCGCAAAGGATTTGGTATGGAAGGGATGCGACCTGACAACCTAGTCACAGGGTCACAAGGTCGCATCTATGTGAACGATCAGACCTTTGTGACTTTGCGACTTTGCGACTTGGCGACCAGGTCGCGAGGTCACATTAGGGCTTTTCGGGGGGAAAAATAGGCCGATGTGACCTATGAGGAACTTCGGGAAAAAATTCCAAGAAATGAAGCAAATCAAGTTTGAAGGGACCATAGGAGGTATAAGAAAGGGTATCCAAGGTAGTAGGGGGCAGTAAAAGGGGTCAGAACTGGTATGGGCATGATGGGATGAGCAGGGGAGAAAAGGAGCCTTAGAGGGAAATGGTGTAAGGGAAAGGGATATTGCTAATAGGAGTCTATGATGATCAATAGCCTAGCTAGGGAGCAGGTAGGGTCAACAATCAATAGAAACATAAAATGTAGGAGGTTTCAACAACTTACCCAAAAAACACACACTCCGGTTGGCTTGTCAGACGCTTTGTGAACTCCATCGTGTAGGTCGAATGCGACCTACACGACCCTTGTATATATAAAGGGGTCGCATGTGTGAGCCTTAATGGCAGTCGCAAGGTCGAATAGGAGGTTAGTTGCGTACATTTGCGACCTTGCGACTTGGCGACCTGGGGGTCGCTGGGTCGCAAGGTCGGTGGGTTGCAAAGGTAAGCTTTTGACGAATTTCGTGGCCTAGTGACCTGGTGACCTTGTCTAGGTCGCAGGGTCGCTAAGTCGCAAAAGGTCGAATATTGAGGGAAGTGTGACTTTGCGACTTTACTTAGAAGAAATCACTTAAATCCATCTTTTGATTTGAGGTTACCTGTCTAGGGTGGGATTTTGAGGCCTAGGGCTAATGCTAGGAAACGAGCCTGTCCTCATCAAAAGCAAAAGAGGATTTGAAATTTTAGATTGATGCCAAATTTCATAGGGTGTTTTAGCGGCTAAAACACACGTATATATATATATATATATATATATATATATATATAACGTTCTTTAATCTAGTGGTTTTGTTTAAAATAAATCCTCTTATGTGTATTTCATTTTATATAAGCCTATCAACCATTGTAATTTGAAAAGGGATGTATTTCCCATAGTGGATTGAGGGAAGCACCTATCCCATTGAAAATTGGGTATGTATAGGAGGGGAAATTGTTGGTCGAACTTGATAACCTACATCATTTATGGTGTCAGTAGAAGAAATTGTGACAAAACCCCAACAACAAGATGAAATTGTTGAAAGAAGAGGAGGACAACATGAATTATCAAAGGAGAAAGAGAGAAGTGAGAAATTGAAGATGTATAAGCCAACAACTTTGGAATTTAAGGAGCATATGTGCTCAAGAAGAGGTTATATTTCAAAGAACAACCATAAGAAAATATGGCACCAGGAGGATGATTTGGTATTGGTTATATGTATCAAACTTGTTACAAAGAATAAGAAGGCTTGTTGTATCTCACAATCGGACAAGGAGAATCCAAAAAAGAATGAAAGATGGCTATTGATAGTCATCTCAAGGTTTCAAAGAGGAATGATAATAAGAGAAAAAGGAGTTCCAAGGCAGCTGGCATAAAGATAATGAGTGATGAGGAATTTGAGAAGGTTATGGTTGAGTTAAGTGTAGAACTCAATCATGTGAAGCAATTTCTCTAAGAAATCCAAGAAGACAAGAGACATGGTTGGAAAATGAAGAAGAAGAAGGTGAGATACAATTTATTGCAGGTGAATTTGAGGCAAAGGATGTATGCTATATTGAAAGAATAACTTAGAGCAGCTAAGTATAAAATGGATATTTTTGAATAATGATTATTTCTTGATGAAGATAAAGCTAGAGATGTAGAGGAGAGATTTATTGGCATCCTAATGAACTACGGGACTAGTTCAGATCAGCATGGAGATGTGGTGGAGTGGTTAAAGAATCAAATGAGGAGCCTTATGTTTTTGAATCTGACACTTTGCGTATGGTTGCATGTTTGATAGGTGATGACCAAAAATCAAATAATGTGCTTGCGCAGGTCGATGAAGAAATGAAATTTCTAGAATAAATGGTTGAGATGGAGAGATTTTTAAATGAGCATGTGTTTTTTGAAGTTGAAGATGGTGGATTTGACAAAGAAATTGTTGAATTAAACCATACTTTAAAATTTGTTCTAAAGGAAGATGAAACAACATTATCTCTTGGAGGTTATGCAAGTGTGTGAGATGAAGAAACACTTCATGAATACATGCTCAAGGAGATTACAACCATTAGAATGCCAAGTGAAATTCTCATGTTGAAAGGAAGGAAGCATATATGAAGATGAAATGGAGCTTTTTGAGGAGTGGCTGCATAAAATACAAGTGATGAGGATACAAGTACAATTCAAAATAATTTTATTGAATTGTATGAAGAGTTGAATTTCTTGTAGGAAAGGATAATAAGTCAAAGATTTCATATTCAACATGCAAAATCAAAACTAGAAGAAGAGGAATTTGTCTTTAGTGAAAATAAGGAGAGGACTGCAAAGTATGACTAATGGGTTGACAAGGGAGTATGTAAACCAAAATTGAATAAGCCTCTTATAACTCTTATACCAGAGGAGGATATGCAACAACCCATGGATAACAATAGTGAATTTCAGCCAAAGATAGAGGTTGATGATGAGATTGATGGATTGCGGATGTCAATGAGGAAGAAATCCATGATAAAGTACAATTGACAAAATATGCTAGCTAACAAGGAAGTACAGTTGATTAAAACACTTTGCATTAACAAAGAAAATGGGTAAGAACAACATAAAGTGTGGAATCTTGGACATTTGGAAGTAGCAGAACAATAGAAATGTATAAGCAGAGGAGATAGGAAGCTACAAACTAAAGTTTGGTGTCTAGGAGGACCTCAACAAAAAAACTCATGATTAAAAGATCATGAATCTTTTTTTCCTTGGAAGTATGATTCAGGAGCATCTTACCTCCAAGCCCAAAGCTAGGGGTCTTTCATTTACTGAGGGAGTTGGTTCCCTAATTGAATTTAATTGTTTAATTAAATGTTTTTTTATTATAATTATTATATGAGTAAGTGATGAGTTTCGTTATTACAAAAAGGATGTTACAAATATCAAGGATACCAACTTAAATTTATCAATCCAGATTTACAAACTTAAGAGGTGATAATTTTATATGCATAGTAAACAAGATTTATACCTAGGTTGTTTTGACGCAATGGATTAAACTGAAATTTGCAGAGACCATATTGAAAAATTATAAGGAAGGAAACTATTGAACTTAAACTTACAAGAAATAAGGAATTGACACTTTACTTGCTCTACTGCATCAAGGAAACTCTAATCTATTTTCATAAAAAGAAATGTTGGAAAAGAAAACCTTAATCACGTTTTGTAGAAATTAAATGACACAAATGTAAACTAGACAATTTGCATGGAGTCAAATGCAAGAAATAAAAGATACACTACAACATTCAAAGTAAACTCTAATATATTTAGAAAAACCGTCAAATGCTCCAAGGAAATCAATGCAAGCTATTTATATGCTACTTAACTCATGATCAAAACAATAAACCTTAATTGCATATTTAAAGCTATGATGATGAGAAGATGGTGTACAAAGGGTCTTTGGTTTCTTCTAATTGGATTCCAAGTCTTAGGGGACATTTCTAAGTGATGAAGAGCGAAACTAAGCTTAAGAGGCAATTCTGGCCAAATTTTGATCAATTATGCAAAGTGCTACATGATGCTACAAGATTGCTACAAGATGCTACAGGATGCCCTGTAGTGCTACAGAATTTCATATGAAAGAACTCTGAGGACTCTATAAGAGATATGAAGGTGGGGGAAGATGGTGGAATGTTGGGAAGGAGTGTAGAGGACCTTTCCAAGCTTATATCTACTCATTATCCCATCTTACACAACGGAAAAGTCAAAATAATGGTATTGTGTAGCCCTGTAATGTAATTTTTGTGCACATAAAATTTGGAGGAATGAGAAATAAATTCGTTGAAAGAGATGGTGCTAGTGTTAGGAGATGGTGCTATTCATGTCCTATGAACCAATAGATCTTACATGCACACAAAGTGATTATTCAACTAACAAATAAATCATGATTTTGAAGGACGACTAAAAGGCTAATTGAAAAAAATCAATACACAAAGGAAAGGTTGAGTTGAATTTAAACTAGAACCTAACTATTGCATAAAAGAAAAAGAAAATAGCTTTGGTGCATGTTCACACAAACTTTATGATTAATCCTCCCAAGGAAAAATCCTACAGTAACAATAGTTTTTCTTGTAAACAGAACTTGCAGAGAAAGAATACAACTAGATCAAATGCATGCAAAGGAACAAATGACATAAATGTATAGTAGAGGATCTTGAGTGCTTGGTTGGGCTCTAACCCCAAGGAAACTCACTTCCTTAAAACAAACTCAATCTAGAACAACAAATATGCTTCTCATTAATCTCGTAAATTGTTCAAATACATAAATTTTTAATCTCATATATTGTTCAAATTGTTCAAATTCTTTCTCCAAAACTTTGATTCCTACTGAGCTCCCAGGCTCTCTTATTTATATAAAAATAGGTGAAGGGCATCCTCCTCGAGGAGAGGGTTGCTGCACTCAAAAATCCCTGTAAAAGTGGATTTGGTTTCTTGAGATTCTCGCAATCACTAAGGTGGAGTAATTTCCCATATGCAGTCCGAGTAGTTGATGAGCTAACTCGAGGAACATGCCTCCTAAACCTTCTCTTGTTGGTCCTCTACATTCCCATTTGCAATAAATTTTGGTTTCCAACGTGCTCATATACAATAAATGCTCCTTTTCCATCACATTCAATGCATTAAGCTACATGATATGACAAATATTCCTTAACCTTCCTAGTGAACACATTATAACTAAAAAACATGTCATCAAATGCAAAGAGAGAGGTAAAAAGGTGTTTAAGGATGGTTATATGGGCCATGATTGGTACCTATTAAAGAGGCTCATCATGCCCCCCTATTGAAAGTTTTGCTCACCCTAGAAGAAAATTAGTCTCTTATCTAAACCTCATTCATGGCCTTGGTGACCTCTCTGACATCCCAAGCCACCTCAGAAGGGATGCCTTCTTCAGGATGGAAAAGTAGGTTTTAACCCTATATAGAAATTACCTTCAAATGATTTCTTTAAATAGAAAAATATGCAATGGCGAGAACATAAAAAAAAATATACACAAATATTTTCCCCGAAATCCAAAACTAGGACTACCAGATTGATTTTTCGATATATTCCTTTTAATGTTACAATAAATATATATACATGTCGAAAAATTCATAAAACCCAATCCACTA
Source organism: Pinus albicaulis (assembly GCA_034641835.2). NCBI lineage: Eukaryota > Viridiplantae > Streptophyta > Pinopsida > Pinales > Pinaceae > Pinus > Pinus albicaulis. Next base: position 683,955,358 of record CM076583.1, read on the forward strand.
ACCCTATATAAGAACATTTACGTAGTTCCCGGTGTTCAATGTGGACTGCCTTCAGCATACTTTCCACCATTACTGGACACATCAGACATTGCAGAAAAACTCACACCACCATAGCTAAACCTAGATTGCATGGAACGAGCCACAATTGGTTGAATTATGAACACACATATCAAGAACACTCGGCAACAAAATATCCAATTGTATTGTGTTTTCAAAGCTGGTCAACTCCTGCACGAAGGAAAGTGGCTCACCACAGAGCAAGTTCAACATAAGTTTGCCCATCTCATGAAGGTACTCAACGCAATGGGGACCATTGCCTCCTAAGTGGGGAGGACTGATCCAGGTGGATTTTTGTGGCCACCCGCCTATTCCACTTGGACCCCACCATTGTTTCTTTTTAGTTTCCTTACTTGTAGCACAACTTACTATTTTTGGCATTTTTTCGGGTCTGAAAATTTCGAAGTTGTTTTGAGGAAGTAAAATATGTTTTTAGGGAAAAGGGAGAGACTAGAAAAGTCCCAATCATTAATAGTTTTTTTTAGCCTTCTTTTTGAGATCTTCAAAACGAGGTATTATGATAGCCAAACGAAGATCGTATGTCAAAGTTACGACCCGGGGAAGTTGATGTTCCAACTTACCCCAATAGGGCCCATAAGCTTTTGGCGCTTCATCTCCTAGAGTTAGGTTTTTTTAGGGTTTCTCATGGTTTGTCAATGATAAAAAGGCCACCAAGCCTCATTGTAACACAATTTAGAGGCATGTAGCCGCCACATCTCTTCTCAGAGATAAGCTACCATCGCCCGAGCTAGTTTATTTCCATTTTATATGTAAGCATATTTTAGTTCTTTGATATTAATATAATGAAGTGTTATTTATGCTCCATATTTGTATTTATGGTTATATCTATATTCTGTTGTGTTCCTGTTTAAGTTTGGAATATGAAAATAATTCACAAATGTTTAAATCATCTAGAAAGTTATGCTTCAAGTATTTCACTCAGTTGGAAGGTGGCTTGGTTGGAAGGTCCATGATGCAAGGTGTATTGTATTAAGAGTAGATTTTTGTTTTGTGGGGTTTGATTAAGGATGCCAATAGTCCTTAAATAGGAGTTAATAAGCTTATTCTCACTGATGTTAAGAGTGATGAAGGTATAAGTTTATGGGGTAGAATTGGTTAAACTAGGATGATCTTGGTTTGATAAAGTTGGAAGTTTTTGAAGTGGATGGTTTTTCTTGTGTATTGAATTCTAGTGACACCAAATTGTGGGAGGAGGAATGATTAGTTTGGGGGAAAAACCCAAATAGTGGTTTCTATAGCCCCAATATTATATGTTCTCCCTAGATGTGGAGAAAAAATCTTAATGTGGTGGATGAAGATGTGATGAAGGTTTAGAAGGTGATGGATCCTCTTAAGTGTAGATTTTTTTTCTATGGATGGCCTATCAAATAAAATCCTAACTCGGGATAATTTAATCAATCCTTCCTTTGAGAGCCCTATCTAGTATCCTCATGAAAACGTGTCTCAAAATATATATACCATATTATTATTGGTATTTATTATTAAAGGTATGGGATGCAACTATTACTCTTGCTATAGGGATTGGACATTGGAGAGGGGAGTCCCTTGCCAATATTCTAAGACTTTAGTGGAGTGTGTTAGACTCCTGTATTTTTACAATATCACAAAATGACTACCTATATCTTATATTTTTCAAGTTGAAAACAATATTCGATGAATATCATTTATTTTCAGAAAGGAAAGGAGATTTTGGGTGACAAAGGGGTCAAATAGGTCCATCTACCATTTGATCCAGTTAAAAGAGGAATTTTTTATTTTTATTTTATTTATTTATTTATTTAATTTTCTCTGATTAAGTGTGATGGAAAGCCAAATCTCACTGCCTTCATTATTTTTCATTTACCCTCTCCATTAACTTTCATTTTACCTATTTATGACACTCACATGCCCCGAAATCCCATTTTAAAACCTAAACCCCCCATTCCCATTGCTAATATCCTTTCCCCTTTTTCTATTAAAAAATGTAAAAAACCCATTTTTTACAATGTTTTTAATTAAAATAATATTGGGCCTCCACGTTTAAATACCTTACCCCGATATTATTTTAACCCCCTCCCCTCCTAAATTATTTCTATTCCCACCTTATATTAATTCTCCGATTCTTTATATCTTTCCCCCAGTATATTTAAATGCGGGTCCCACTTTAAATAAACTCTATTTATTTAGTCACTTGACCCCTGTTATGTTAAAATCCTGACTCATATCCTTCGCTTTAAACCTTTCCCCACGCTTTTCATTTCATTTACCCCCCCACTTTAATATAACCCCGGACCCCACTTTATATTTAAACCCTTTGTTTTCGTTCAAATCCTAACCCCACCGATCAAACCAACCCGCGATCGATCCAACATCCGGCCACTGTCTGATCTCCTCCACCTAATCCGATGGCCCCTGATATTTTTTTGCACCCCCAACTTCCTGTTGTTTAGAACCACCGGGGGGTTGTGAAATGTGCAGTTTTACAACCCCTCCCATCCACCACACGTTGTCCCCACAATCCATCATATTCCCCATCTTAAAACCGCCTAACCGCTTATCACCGTGCGATAAAACCACAAACCGCCTCCTCACATATAATAAAACCACCCCCTGTTTGAAGTTAAACCCACTTACCTCGCCCCATGCTATGCGATAAATCACCATTGCTCGCCTCCCTGCAAACCTGCGTTTTGTTAACAATTGTTTTAATTTTGCGGGTGATCTACATATCGTAAGATGGGATAAGCAATTCATGATTCTAGTTCCCAAAAACTTGTTAAATCCAAACTCTCGGGATTTCAATTTAAAAGCCTTATTCTACAGAGGATTATGGGTAGGATGTTGGACATTGGGTTCAATGATCCCCGTGTGTTACACGACATGGAATAACCGCCTCTTGTGGATCTTAACTCTAGCGATTGTAGCAGAGACTAACACTTGCGGGTTTTGGTCTAACGGCAATCGTGATTCCAACAATTGGTATTAGAGCGACAAGTCTCGAGTTCTAAACTCACCCGGCTCGCTTTGGGGGGGAGATTGTTGGAAATTGGGTTCAACGCTCCCCGTGTGTTTCATGACATGGACTAACTGCCTCTCGTGGATCCTAACTCTAGTGATTGTAGCAGAGACTAACACCTGCGGGTTTTTGTATAATGATAATCGTGATTCCAACACAGGAGAACATATAAAAGCAGGAAAAGGAGCAGTCAGGGTAAATATGAAAACATATAAAAGACACAGTTAAAGAACAGAGTTAAGAGAAAATAAAACAATAAGGTAAAAGGAGAGTTAACAGTGACAACGAAGGCAGTAAAAAGGTGAAAACAGATGAAAGGCAGATAAATATAGGTTAAAGATGAAAGACAAAGTTTAAAGGACAGATTAAAGAAATAGTCAGATGATAAGCATCATGAAAGATTAATTTTTGCAGTGCCAACAATGCATCCTCTCTTATAGTCAATGAAGAAAGACAAAGACAAATGTCAAGGTCACTCAACATTTACCTCTTCTCAACCACATTGGCCGCCTCTAGCTTAATTTGATTTAATGAAAGCTACCATAGTTAATATTATAGTCAGAGATATTTTAGCCTTAGTTCAGAATTTATTATAAAAGTTAATTTTGTAGGCAGTTGGTAGAAGATATTTTAAAGTTAGCTCAAGAGTTAATTTGAAAGTTATTACTACAGTAGGTTTGTCAGATATATTTTTGGTTTGGGCCTTGCATGGTCTCAATTGTCAAAATTTAATTTACTCTGTAGTAAATGCAATCTGTCTCCCTAGATTAGGGCAACCACCTCAGTTGTAGTTAAATACTGCATGTATTTTCATTATGAAGGGTTGGACTTTGTTTAGACGCTGAGTTGCAAAGATTATTGTATTGGAGCACTGTAGCTGTTTTTAAGCTGGACATCAATAATACAAGCATGTTAACAGGATCCTTGAGCTATGTTAATGGTGATGTTATCCCTTTTATGTTAATGTTTTCCCTATGTTTTTCCATACATTACATCAATTTCTCTGATATAAAAACATAAATTTTAGACTAAGATATGGTGCATGAGCACCTTAACTCTGTTTGTTATTGTTATCTCAATGTTTTCCTCTGAAAGTATAACTAAAGAATTCTTAAATTCTCTTTAGTGTTACTGGATTTTTGTCTTGAGGTTTTATTTGTGAGGTATAACTAAGGAATTCTGAAATGCTCTTTAGTTGTACCAAATTGTTATCTTAAGGCTTTTTCTGAAGTTAGTTAAAGAATTCTTAACTTCTCTTTAATTTCACTGAACTATTATCCTGAATGTTTTTCTCTAAAGACCTGAATGAAAAATTCAGAGACTGTCTACTATGCATTTATGTTGAAGTATAGTTAAAGGATTCTTAATTGCCCTTTAGTTTTACTAAACTCACAACTTTCTGTCATCTCATATTTATCTTTCCACAGAGATCCATTTGACATAGTTAGCTTGCCCTGTGAAAACCCTTGAGAAGTTGATGTACAAATCAACCCTTTTATGACTCCATAGCCCAATGGATTAAGCTTCCCACATTCTATCTATCCAGCTAAACAAACAAACAATCAAACAAACAACCCCAATATTTATAACTAGCCTAAAGTCAGAAAATATAATCATAAAGCTAAATCAGTTAATCATAAATACAGAGAGCGCCCTCTCCGAGCCTAGGATGGCTAGATCCTGGAATCCAAAGTGGTTTGATGTTTTTCTCTGCGATTTTTTCTTGCCAATCTTACAAATTACAGGGAGCTAACATAATGGCGACTCCACTGGGGAGTTATGGAGAAAACCTAATATTATCAAAACTCAAATAAAAACCCAGTCAAAATACTATGTGGATTAAGTATTTTTTCACATATTATTTTGTTTTTCAACTATTATAAAACTTTCAACCTCTCTATGCCTTGGGTCTAAATTCTGGCTTCTCAAATAATCTGTACCAGATTCCATCATAACCCAGACCCTCCTACAATAGTTGAAAATCTAGAGAAAATCCTAAGGAAAACTCCTAGATCTTAGTGTTCAACTGTTAGCAAGCTTATTCACAAGGCAAGTTCCCAACCTGAAAACCTTAAAAAATAGCAGGATATCCAATTTGACTCACACTTTGAATAAAGCTTGTTCAAGACTAAATCCTAGAACTGGATAACCCAAACATTTTTTGATCCATCCATCTTACAACAAAGTCCTGTTGTAGAAGCCTCAACTCCCACTCATACACCCACTGTTCACCTTCCTACATTCAACCCTCCACCTCCCTTTATCAACCCCCCACTTTTTAACCCCCCTTGGGTTCCCCAACCACCAGCCATGGCAACCTGGTATGCCCCATTAGTCCTATCATTTCCTTTAGTGCCTCTACCATAGGATTATCAGTCCAAAATCCCCCTCTTTGATGCAAGTAGTTCTACAACTTCTCAACAACATGTGGATAGAATGGATGATTATTTTGATCGTCAAGAGATAGATGATGAAACTATTAAATTAAGAATGTTTGCTCAAAGCTTAGGGGGAGAAGCTAGAAAGTGGTTTAAAGGCCTGACCCCTAATAGTATACATGACCTCCCTGCTTTTCACCAAGTGTTTTTAAATAAATGGAAGTCAAGAAAAATCCTCTCCAAATCTTGTCAGAATATGAAAAAATCAAGAGAAACGTTGGAGAGAGTGTCCAAGATTACTGCACTAGGTTCAATAGTGTATATAATGCTCTCCCTCCTCACATGAAACCCCCACAAGGTTTAGCCCTAATGAAATTTCCAGATGGTTTCGACCTAGAGATGGCTTATCAACTAAGAGAAAGAGACCCTCCTACATTAGAAGACATGTAGAGGGGTGCAGTAAGTGTGGAAGAAAATCTGATTGCCAAAAGGGCTAGAATGAAATATAAAAAGAGAGTCACATATAGGGAAGAGGCTGTAGCCTCCACATCTGATAATAAGATTGATAACCTCGTTAAAACCATGGAGAGGATGATGGAGAGAATAAACCTAAATGAGAGAGCTTTCCCCAGAGAAAACCAAGCAGCTCCTCAGAATAGAAACCAAAACCAAAACCAAAACTTTAGGAGAAACCCCCCTCAAATAAGACAGAGAGGACCTGACCAGCAGATTAGGCCTCCTTTCCAAGAAAACTATGTTGATGAGGATGAGGGGATGATTGAAGAGCAAGAAGAAATTCAAATTAATCTAATGGGAGTTAATGATGAGGATTCTGTTTTCCTCCGGTGAGGAAGAGAAAGGCATATTTGCCCCAACTCAAATTGAAGAAGAATGCAAATAATCCGAGGATTATAAACAAGGATTCGAAAATGCCATCATGGAGGTGCATAGACAATACGACCTCAGAAGCAAGAAAGCCCAGGAAATTCCCAAGAGAAAGAATTCTGAAAATTCTGCTAGAAAGGCCCCTGAAACTGATCCTAAAAAGACAACAGAAAGTTCAAATAAGATGGTTAAAAATTCTGATAAAAAGAAAAACAGTCTAGAAAGCGGCACTAGTAAATCAACTATCAACCCTAACAAAACTGATCCAGCTGATATCCCTATTGCAAATCAACAATCTGAAGTTGCTGCAATAATAATGTCTGATAAAACTGATTCAAATCTGCCAAGAACACAAACACCATTTAGTATTGAGAATGAAATTGCCAAGATAAATATTTCCACACCTCTCACTAAATTGGTAGGCCAAGATGTATATAAATCCCAAGTTTTGAAAGCACTAAAAATAGGAGAAAATTTTGATACTGTGAATGATGACAAACCTGAACTTTTGTTTGGGCCTGAAGTAGAAGGTAAATTCCAGGAGGGAGGTGTGCCCCCATTTTATGTCAGTTTGAATATTCATGATAAAATCCTCCATAATGCCATGTTAGATTCATGATCATCTCATAACCTCATGCCAAAGCTAATTATGGAGAAACTTGGCCTTGAGATAACTAGACCATACAAAGACTTGTACTCTTTTGACTCCAGTAGAGTTAGATGTCTAGGCCTGATCAAAGATATCTGAGTTACTTTAGCATAGATGCCAAACAAAGTCTAGTAATGGATATTGTGGTGGCTGACATTCCCCCTAAATATGGTATGCTTCTATCATGCTCATGGGGAGCCAAGCTTCAAGGCACCCTCCAACTGAATATGACCTATTCTACCATACCAGTCTTTAGTCAACCAAGAAGATTATATAGGGAAAATCATATGAAATACATGGTGAGCAGTCAAGAGAAGCCTGGTAACTCCCCCCTCTACTCTGTCCACTCAGACCTTGATTCTTTTATCCTTTACAACAATGAAAACATTAATGAACAAGTGGCAACTAATGAACAAACAACTGAAAAAGAAGAAGAAAAGGAAGAACAGTCAGACCAAATAGAAAATGAACAATACAAATTTGAACCTGAAACTCTTTGGAACATGAGTTTTGATGGTTCTTGTGGAAAAACTGGATTAGGAGCAGGTGTTTGGGTACACAACACTAAGAACGACCATGCAAAGGGTCACTCTTACAAACTGAACTTTCGGTGTACAAATAATATAACAGAATATGAGGCACTCCTTCTAGGGTTATAATTACTAAAGAAATTAAAAGCCAAAAGGATCTTTGTCCATGGGGATTCTGAGCTAGTCATTAAGAAAATTAAGGGAGAATATTCAGCTAAGCATCCTAAATTGAGAGCGTACAGGAATGCTGCCCTTGATCTCCTAAAGACATTCAAAGAATATGACTTTGCCTCTATCCCAAGAAATCAAAATATCCTTGCCAAAGGACTAGCATTTGCATCCATCACTTGTCAAATACCTCATCCTAACAAACAATACACAGTACAGGTTAAACACAGACCATCAATCCCTGATAATATGAGATATTGGCAAGTTTTTTAAGATGAACAACAGATTGAAGATTTCCTGCAAACCAAAAATGAGTTTGAGATTCCAAATTCAGACTTAGATCATGAAGAGGACTGCTCTACTGAGGAACAAACATGCAAGGAGGATCCCCCTCATGATGCTGGTATAAATATGTTAGCAAAGAAAGACCCACATAGGGCATAAATGTGTAAAGATCCAGAAAAAGAAGAATTTGAAGTGCTACAGTTTAGAGACAATACCTTGCCAAGAGGACTTGTCCCTCTAGAAGAACTTTTTGATTTCAATGATGTTGCTAGAAAGCCAAAATGGAATCCACTGAAGCAAATATAGAGGAGTGCAATCTGGGAAATGAGCAAGAGCCCAAGATGGTAAAGCTATCAAAGACACTGCCAACACCTATAAAGTAGAAATATATTGAGTTATTCAAAGAATTTGTTGATGTGTTTTCCTGGAGTTATGAAGACTTGAAGTATTATGATATTGATATCATCCAACACAAAATTCCACTCAAAGAGAGACAGAAGCCCTTTAAACAGAAACTACGTAGAATAAATACTGTCTAAATGCCACTAGTTGAGAAAGAGATCAAGAAAATGTACGATGCTGGGATAATAGTCCCACTCAGGTACTCAGAATGGGTTTCAAATGTTGTATATGTGAGGAAGAAGACAAGAGATATTAGACTCTGCATTAACTTCAGAAATCTAAATAGAGCATCCCTGAAGGAAAACTACCCTTTACCAAATATGGACCACATATTGCAAAGGGTAGTAGGCTCCAAAAGGATCTCTCTGCTAGATGGATTTTTAGTTTACAACCAGTTGCTGGTGCATCTAGATGATCAACACAAAACAAATTTCACTACACCTTGGGGCACCTTTATGTATGTAAAAATGCATTTTGGATTAATGATCGATGGAGCCACTTTTCAAAGAGCAATGGACATTGCTTTCTCAGAATAAATATGATTCTTCATTGTGATATATCTTGATGATATCACAGTCTATTCAAAAACTAATGAAGAACATCTAGCTCATGTGAGAAAGGTCTTGGAGAAATGCAGAAAGTACGGTCTATCTCTGAATCCTAAGAAATAGTTATTTGGCCTTCAAGAAGGAAAGCTTCTAGGTCACATCATATCTGAAGAAGGGATCAAGATTGACCCTAATAGGATTGAGGGAATATTGCAAACCAGTCACCCAAGAAACATAAAAGAGTTGCAATATTTCATTAGAAAGATAAATTTTTTAAGAAGGTTTATACCAAACTATGCAGAACTCTTGAGGAACATCACCAACATGCTCAAAAGAGAGTCAGGAGTCAAGTGGACCAAGGAAGCAAAGCAGTATTTTGACCTAGTGAAGCAAGCACTTACACAGGCACCGGTTCTGATCAGCCCTGACTTCACCAAAGATTTCTTTATATTTTCCTTTGCAGCAGAACACACAGTTGCTGCTGTATTGCTCTAGAGAAATAGAAAGGGACAGGAGCAGCCCATAGCATTCTTCAACAAAGCTTTAAGAGATGCATGTTTGAAATATAATATCATGGAAAAGCAAGATTTTGCCTTAATCAAAGCTCTAAAGGATTTCAGAGTCTACATTCTGCATTCACACATCATTGCATTTGTGCCCCATACAGTGGTTAAAGGCATCCTAACACAAGATCCTGATGGAAAAAGAGGCAAATGGATTGCTGTCATCTTGGAATATGATTTATAAATCAAACACACTAAATTAATCAAAGGACAAGGGCTGGCTAAACTAATGGCTGAAACAAATTTTCAAGCACTAGAGATAAGTATCATTCACTCACTGGATGAACAAGAGGAGATGGCGACTCCACCTATTGAGGAAGCATTCCTAAATTCTCCTTGGTGCGTAGATACACTATATGTGCTCTTTAATTTAAATGCTCCTCCTGGTTTGTCCAAAACAAAAGCCAGATTTTTGAAATTAAAAGCTGTAAATTTCTACATTCTGGAAAAAATTTTATACTGGAAAAATTCTGGTGGTGTATTGCTTAAATGTTTGCCTAAAGAAAATGCAGATACGATTATGCATGAATTTCATGAAGGGAATTGTGGAGGCCACCTCTATTGGAAAACCACTGTTAATAATATCCTCAGGGCTGGTTTCTATTGGCCTACCCTTTTCCAAGACATAAAAAAAATGGTAGTTACCTGTCATAAATGCCAAATTTTTGAGGGAAAAAGAAAGCTGCTACCTTTGCCATTACAACCAATCTCTGTTGAAGCTCCTTTTCAACAATGGGGTCTAGATTTCATTGGAGAAATCCACCCTTCCTCCTCTGCCTAGCATAAATGGATCCTTACTGCAACTGATTATTTTACCAAGTGGATAGAAGCCATTCCTTCCAGGACTTCCACTGACTCAGTAATTATTAGATTTCTTGAAACCAACATTCTATCTAGATTTGGATGTCCTAGGAAAATCATTACTGATAATGCTGTTGCCTTTAAATCCAAGAAAATGGTGGATTTCTGCCACAAATATCACATTAGTTTGGAGAATTCTACAACTTATTATCCTCAAGGTAATGGGTTGGCTGAATCCTCAAATAAAAGTTTGGTGAACATCATTAAAAAGTTACTGGAGGAAAATAAGAAATCATGGCACAACAAATTGGTACATGCACTATGGGCAGACAGATTGACAAATAAAAAATCAATTGATATGTCACCCTATCAGCTAGTCTATGGAATGGATTCAATCTTCCCAACAACCTTGGGGGTGCCAGTAATGAAGCTCATTCAAGAAGTGCAGTATGAAGATAATGATATACAAAGAAGAATAAGCCAAACCATTCAGTTGCAACAGTCTAGAGAAGGAGTATACAAAAAAACACAACTAGTACAAGAAAACATCAAGAAAATCTTTGACAGAAGGACCAAAGCAAATGATTTCAACATTGGAGACAAAGTGCTGAAGCGGGATTCTAAAAGAGAGGACAAAGGCAAACATGGAAAGTTTGATAACCTATGGAAAGGTCCATACATCATTCATTCTACAAGGGGTAATAATTCATTTTTCTTACAAGAGATGGATCGAACAGAGTTGTTTGGAGGTCCTGTCAATGACACGATGTTAAAACATTATTTCAGTTAAAAATATTAGTTTGGATTTTCTTCATTGTATATAACATTGCCTAAACAAATTTCAAACAGAATACTAGACCATGTTGAGGCTCGGAGTAAAGGCCATAAGCCTAGTCTGATAAAACAAAAAGAAAGAAAGGAAAAGAAGAAAAGAGGGCAAGTAAAAATAAAAAGGTAAGCCCCATACAAAAATAAATAAATAAATGAATGTTTCTGAAAGTGCTGCACATTTAAATGCCACTACCTTTAGTTTAGTTTACTTTTTCAAATAATATTGTGTGCAACTTGTTCAAATAATGCCACAATTCATGATGATCAAACTGCATAATCTTGATTCATTCATGTTTTAAATTTTTGCTGATAAGTTAGAAAATGAAGATTTTCCAAACCATTTAATCTTGGCTTATTAGTAGGTAGGGAGAAAATGAAATTGGTTCAAAAGCCTAATCTGAACCAATAGGAGAAATAAAGGATAGATGGTAAGTAAGAGGTTCAAAATAAAAAATGATGTCAAGGTTTGCAAGTCTAAATGCACCCCAAAATGAAGAAAAATTATTTGAATCATAGGTTGGGTAGGTATGTATGCAAAGGATCTCTCAAAATACTTGAGAATGTTCAAAGTTTTCAATTTCAGGTTGTTTATTCAGGCTCAAGATCAAGTGTGTTTCAGACCTCAGTATGCAGTAAGCGTGGATTTCAGTTTTTGAAGGTCACAGTAACAAAAGTTGCAACATATCAGGATTACAGAGTGGGGATCAACCAAATGGATCACGCTACTAGTCTACAAAGTTCTTGACACCTCCTAAAGAAGCTGCCATCCCTAGTTGGAGTCACTATTAGACTCCTGTATTTTTACAGTATCACAAGATGACTACCTATTCCATATATTTTTATGTTGAAAATAATATTCCATGACTATCATTTATTTTCAGAAAGGAAAGGAGATCCTAGGTGACAAAGGGGTCAAATAGGTCCATCTACCATTTGATTCAGTTAAAAAGGGAAAATATATATATATATATTTGATTAAGTGTGATGGAAAGCCAAATCTCACTACCTTCATTATTTTTCATTTACCCTCTCCATTACCTTTCATCGTACCTCTTTCTGACACTCACATGCCATAAAATCCCATTTTAAACCCTAAACCCCCCATTCCCATTACTAATTCCCCTAGTAAAAACATGTAAAAACCCATTTTTTACAATGTTTTTAATTAAAATATTATTGGGCCTCCACATTTAAATACCTTACCATGATATTATTTTAACCCCCTCCCCTCCTAAAGTATTTCTATTCCCACCTTATATTAATTCCCCACTTCTTTATATCTTTCCCCCACTATATTTAAACCCGGGTCCCACTTTAAATAAAATCTGTTTATTTAATCACTCGACCCCTGTTATGTTAAAATCTCGACTCATATTCATATTAAAAGCCTTTGGTTTAAACCTTTCCCCCCTTTTTTCATTTCATTTACCCCCCCACTCTAATATAACCCCGGGCCCCACTTTATATTTAAACCCTCTGTTTTCCTTCAAATCCTGGCCCCATCGATCAAACCAACCCGTGATCGATTCAACACCCAACCGCCGTCCGATCTCCTCCACCTAATCTGATGGACCCCAATATTTTTCGCACCCCCAACTACCCATTTTTTAGAACCGTTGAAGGGTTTTGAAATGGATAGTTTTGTAACCCCTCCCATCCACCATGCATCATCCCCACAATCCATCACATTCCCCATCTTAAAACCGCCTAACCACTTATCACCGCGAGATAAAACCACAAATCGCCTCCTCGCATATAATAAAACCACCCCCTGTTTGAAGCTAAACCCACTTACCTCACCCCGCACTATGCGATAAACCACCATTGCTTGCCTCCCCGCGGACCTGCGTTTTGTTAACAATTGTTTTAATTTTGTAGATGATCTACATATCATAAGATGGGATAAGAAATTCACGATTCTAGTTCCCAAAAACTTGTTTAATCCAGACTCTTGGGATTTCAATTTAAAAGCCTTGTTCTATAGAGGATTATGAGCAGGAGAACGGATAAAAGCAGGAAAAGGAGCAGTCAGGGTAAAGATGAAAACATATAAAAGACACAGTTAAAGAACATAGTTAAGGAAAAATAAAATAGTAAGGTAAAAGGAGAGTTTACAGTGACAACGAAGGTAGTAAAAGGGTGAAAACAAATGAAAGGCAGATAAAGACAGGTTAAATATGAAAGACAGAGTTTAAAGGATAGAGTAAATAAATAGTCAGATGATAAGCAACGTGAAAGATTAATTTTTGCAGTGCTAGCAATGCATCCTCTCTCATAGTCAATGAAGAAAGACAAAGCCAGATGTCAAGATCACTCAGCATTTACCTCTTATAAACCACATTGGCCACCTCTAACTTAATTTTGATTTAATGAAATCTACCATAATTAATATTATAGTGAGAGATATTTTAGCCTCAGTTTAGAAGTTATCATAAAATTTATTTTTGTAGGTAGTTGGTCAAAGATATTTTAAGGTTAGCTTAGGAGTTAATTTGAAAGTTATTACTACAGTAGTTTTGTCAGAGATATTTTTGGTTTGGGCCTTGCATGGTCTCAATTGTCAAAATTTAATTTACTCTGTAGTAAATAAAGTTTGTCACCCTAGATTAGGGCAGCCACCTCAGTTGCAGTTAAATAATGCACACATTTTCATTATCCAGGGTTGGACTTTGTTTAGACTCTGAGTTGCAAAAATTATTGTATTGGAGCACTGTAACTGCTTTTGAGCTGGACATCAATAATACAAGCACGTTCACAGGATCCTTTAGCTATGTTAATGGTGATGTTATCCCTTTTATGTTAATGTTTTCCCTTTGTTTTTCTATACTGTACATCAATTTCTCTGATAGAAAAACATAAATTTTATACTAAGATATGGTGCATGAGCACCTTAACTTTGTCTGTTATTGTTATCTCAATGTTTTCCTCTGAAAGTATAACTAAAGAATTCTTAAATGCTCTTTATTGTTACTAGATTATTGTCTTGAGGTTTTCTTTGCGAGGTATAACTAAGGAATTATTAAATTCTCTTTAGTTTTACCAAACTATTATCTTAAGGCTTTTTCTGAAGTTAGTTAAAGAATTCTTAACTGCTCTTTAATTCCACTGAATTGTTATCTTGAATGTTGTTCTCTAAAGACCTGAATGCGGAATTCAGAGATTTTCTGCTATGCATTTATGTTGAAGTAAATGATTCTTAATTGCCCTTTAGTTTTACTGAACTCAACCTTCTGTCATCTCATATTTTTCTTGCCACAGAGATCCATTTGACATAGTTAGCTTGCCCTGTGAAAACCCTTGAGAAGTTGATGTTCAACTCAACCCTTTTATGAATCCATAGACCAATGGATTAAGCTTACCAAATTCTATCTATCCAACCAAACAAACAAACAATCAAACAAACAACCCCAATCTTTATAAATAGCCTAAAATCAGAAAATATAATCATAAAGCTAAATCAGTTAATCATAAATACAGAGAGAGCCCTCTCTGAGCCGAGGAAGGCTAGGTCCTGGACTCCAAAGTGGTTTGATGTTGTTCTATGCTATTTTTTCTTGCCAATCTTACAAATAATAGGGAGCTAACAGAGTGATAGGAGGCTTGAAGCCTTTAAATCTCCACCCCTTCTTGTTTGCAAGGCTTCTATACATTCTTCAAAATTAGATATGAATTTGATGATATTAAGAAGGAGCTTGTAGGGTGTTGAGGCAAATAATTCAGGTAATAAATCATAATCTCAAATCATGAGGTTTCTTTATTATTGCTTATAAAGGAAATATTTGAAACTATGGGGTAGGTGATATTTTATATACACTTGGACAAGATTCTATATGTTCCTCCTAAGACCTTGGCTATGGATATAACAATATTGTTGAGATCAAGGTAGAGTTGTTATTGGCGGGGAGAGACTGCAGAGTCTTCAAATTTTCGGAGATCTCAATTGGTCATCGATAAGTTTTTTGGAAAATTTAGACAACTCAATTTGTAGTTGTAACACCTTATCAATGAGTTCATAGAGCTTGTGGTAAAGTTGGTTCATATTTCTTGTAGGGATATCTTTTTTCAACTAAATGTCATTGTTGATGGATTTTTTAAAATAGTTGTGCATACTCTAGTAGGTGTACTAGAGATTGTAAATCTCAAAGAGCCTATGAATGAAGTGATATTTGATAGACATTTTTATATGAAAGGATGATCAAATTGGTTAAGTAGACGTTTTGAACACCTTTTTGTTAGCTCCGTGCTAGATATATTATTTTTAAATATGCATCTAATATAAGAGGATGGCAACTACATATAAAAAATGCAAGAGGCCCAATGCTAGTAAGCAAAATTGTGAAAATTAAATAGATAGGGATGTATACACGAGCTTACGACTAACAATAGTTGGATGCATTGGGAAATAACACTGGCACCACCCTTAAGTGAAACATATGGTTGTAAACATAGAAAAAATCAAGTACCAACAACAAAGTCTTATATCGAAGTACAAAATAGAAGCTTACAAGTAGAGACAAGGAGAAAAAATTGTAGGAAAAAACCCCTCTAAAAGAGGGAAAAAATACTAGAGTTGAAAAGAGCGTTGAAGGTGAAATTGTAGATCTCAACATTGATGAATTTTGAATGAAAAGAGTTGGAGACAATGGAGGTTAAGAGATTCAATCAGGAAGTATGAAAAAAAATATGAAGTGGAGAGTCAAGTAACCTCAATGAACTTGGTTGAATTTTGTAAAAGAGGTTCTTTTGTAGAGACACAAAAATGGAAAACACTAACAACTACTACACAAATGCTTCGAAAAAATAATATTGGTGAGGATCCAAAACAAATTTTTTGAACAAAAGAAATCATCATCAACCATCAAGTGAACAATGGGGTTTATATATGCTGAAAGGTCCAAATAAAAAAATTAGCTAAAACTCTAAAGAGGGCCAAGCAACCCCATCTTGTCAACACCATCAAAGATCCATGTAGAAATCAAAACAACAAATTTCAAACTTCTCAGTAAAAGATATTGATCCTCTTAAATGGGTCCAAAATCAAAAATATTAATCAAGTACTCACATATAATTGACAAAAATTCATAAAATAAACACCATTATGGATACCAATCCATCTCACCATACAACATGGGTTGCTAGCGACTACAATAGCTAAGTCAAAATAGGAATTGATGCTTGGTAGAGGGCCGACTCATAAAAGATAGTTAACGTCGTACAAAATGGTGAAGCATATAGAATCATATCAGGAAGCATTTCACTTCTTCCCCCATAGGTGGCTATAGATGATGGAATTGGATGTCACATATGATGATAAAGTATGGAGGTGTTAGTTAACATGAAATTGATGTTGAACACCCATGCAAAAAAATACTCCAAAGTGGCTAGATCCAAGCACTTTAAAATAAGGCTAGTCATGGAGATAAATTCTCAATGAGGCTCTAAAAATATTTTCAGAAGTGGTCCATAATCCATTAATTAAGAAGGAAAATGGAGGTACCTAAAAATAAACACCATCACGGACTTGTGGATGGTTGATACCTTGATTAATTTGGTGGATTTTTTGTTCTTCACCTTACCTAAATTGAATTCTCACAAGTAACATGTTGGCTCATTTTAAGAAAGATAGAAGGGAAGATTCCCCAAGAATAAAGGTATATTTCATGTGCTTGAGGACATCTCTTCCCTGATAAATCTTAAGAATTTAATTTGTAGGATACTGGATGATATAATTTTGGGTTATTAGTGCTAACTAGTTGGTTTGATCTTGATCCTAGCTTAGATAAATTCCCATGGTGGGAAAAAAAATTCCAAGTCCAAAGCCACAAAGAAAAATAAAATCCAAAGGGGTGCACCTCTTCATTAAAATAGAGATCCTT
The DNA here is from genome assembly GCA_034641835.2 of Pinus albicaulis. Classification (NCBI taxonomy): domain Eukaryota; kingdom Viridiplantae; phylum Streptophyta; class Pinopsida; order Pinales; family Pinaceae; genus Pinus; species Pinus albicaulis. The sequence continues at coordinate 683,972,347 of CM076583.1, forward strand.
GAGAACATAAATGATCAATGTGCACACACCATCGCTAGCTTGATGTTCAATATCAAATTAAGAACTCATCAATTCCCATCTTAAAGAAGATAACGACCAACCATAAGGACCATCGGGATCCCCAACATCGCCAGGTATCTCTAGGCTTGTTGGCTTGAGGAGTCTCGACCCAGGTTCAGAGTTGAGGTTAACCAACAAAACCCTATTACTACTGGCCCTTTCAACATTGACCTGCTTGCGCAAGTGTAAGTATCACCTGAAGCAGTATGGGGGGGTGCTGGAACTAGGTTTCCACACCTTGAGAGAGGTTTGAATGATGTGGGTTCCTTAAGATCCAAAATAACCATAAACATACCTTCGCAACAAAAGCCCTAACCAAGAAACCCTTACAGACATATTTAGGTCAATTATGCAGAATCCATTGCGCAAGTTAACACAACATCTATAATCCAATTAATAACCCTTAACAAACAATATCAAAACCTTATACCATCAAATCCATACAATAGTTGCGCAAGAGATATAATTGTAGACAATATAATAATCAGAAATAATATGCAAAACATTCATAACATAAACAGTAGATGCGTTTGAGACTTCAGATATCCACAACAACAATATTTATTAATATCATTTCAGATCCTTCATACAAAAAACCCTTCAGTCACCTGCGCACACATCGAGCGGGGTCCGCACACAGCAGGACTAAGGTCTCTGCACACACAACCAACATGAGCCTTCTACCAAGAAAAATCCACAAAAAATATCACAAAATAACCAGATCCAACATCCACGTTCAAACTTATCCAAGAACTGAATTCTTAGACTCGATCTAGACTTCTATTTATACTTGTAGCCTGCGCTACTCTAGGGTTCGTAAACCATGGTTTGCGGCCCCTTGTTCTACCCTTTTTATCCTTTACAAATCATGAGGGGCTTTGACCCGCCCTAAAGCCCCTGTGCATGAATAAACTTGAAAAATATATTACAACATATATCAAAATTGGTCTTCGGACTTAGGGGACCCCACTCCAAGAGGCCCCCGACACAATCTTATGACTCGTCCCGAGTCACACTGGCACTGGGTTCTTCATTTTGTTATGGAGCTCCTCAATAGGAGTAGCAAAGGATGCCAAGACGCCCCACTCTGGTCTATTTCACTTTGCATAGTCTCCACCAACTCCTCTAAAGTCAGCCCTTCTATGGCCAAAGTGACGCTTTGTAAAGTCTGGTTCGGGTTTCTGACTGCAACGTTCAAATCCTAAGACAATTTCATTGCCTCGTCCGCCCACGGTTTCATGTGATCAGTGACAATTTGTTTCTTGCAGTGGAGCTCCTCAACCTCATACTGTAACACCCGAATGGTCTAAAGGTGTCCCATTCGCTGAGCAGGAATGAATGTAGGCAAAGGCTCCTGCAAATCCTCGAATTTCTGCTCTTTAGCGAGCAGCTCCTGGGTAATTTTCTTGACCAGTGGATCTGTTTGCACAGAGGTCCACAGTACCATGGTGGTTTCCAGAAGTGATGATCCTTTATCAACGTTGGCAGAGATGCTGGAAAATGATGTCTTCACCAGGGCGGCCCGTTGCACACGCACTACCAGAGGGGTCTCAGGCCGCAGCTTAGCCTGCAATGCAACAATTTTCTACTCAAAATATGCTTTGAATGACTGGATCTCAGACTTGGAAGCTTTCAGCATAGCGACTAGGCTCTCAATCTTGGCTTGTGGCACTACAGAGGCTAGGATGACTACTTCGGGGATTTTGCCACACATTCTATCAATAAGGTTTTCTAGCTCCGCGCTCTGAGCTACGGTTGCCTGCTGCACTGTTTGAGCCTGGATAGACTCTGTCGTCTTTGTTGCTGCAGTCTTCTCGACTTTAATGAGTTGCTGATGTGCATGCGCCTCTCTACTCTGCATTTAGGTGGATATGAAGATGTGGAGAGCGTGTAGCTTCCCACTTGGCAGCTTCGCAAGGTTGATGCCGACCTTATGACAGGTTTTCACCTACGCACACAACTCTATCTATCCCACGGCTACTGTTACACCCTAGAAGGGGAAAATTCTTCTTTCTGTTGTCGCAACGATCAAAGTGGTTGGTAGGCTCACTTTCACCGGCCTCGCTTGATCTACGCTTGCTTGCAGGGTATCTATCTTGAACTGTAGAACTTGCAGACTCGATTGCAAGGCCTCCACCGCAGCCTTGTACTGTGTCTCCATCGTGTTCTATCAGTCCTACAACGCTGAAGCAACTGCATCTGCAATATTGTCGAGGTCCTCTTCTGTCAGAGTAACCTCCTCCTTGCCTCCGGCCTTGTATTATTTGCGCTTTTTACATGACCCTTTTGATGTTTCTCCGCCTCTCTTGGTGCCGCGCAGAGATTCGACGCCATCCCCATTGAGGCCATCCAAACCTCCGAGGTCCACCCAACTCTTGATCTTTATCCTTTTCTGCGTCCGAATCATTTTCTACTTTGGCCTTAGTATATTTTCTGCCGGTCTTCTCAGCACCCGTCTCAGTGCATGTCTTTGTTGTGTCTTTCAGGGCTGCATCTTTTCCTGACGTGGACGACGTAATGGGCTAGGTGGAGCCAAGCCCAATCTTCCATGCATTTGGTCATGTCGCCATGACCTGGTCAACTTCCACCTCTGTGACCATATACGACAAGGTATACCAGGTAGCATCCTTGCGTGCCTTGATATGCTCATTGTGTATGGTGACCTGGAATTCCGCAACACTCTTGTACTTATCATGCACTGCTAGTGAAAGTCTCGGCCTAGAATGTATGGCTGTAGCCAACGCGCCTTCAAAGAGCACCCATAATATTTTATTCTTCTTAACTCGCTGGGGGTTGGATGAGTCCCATAAGTTAGCATAGCGTTCCCCCTCGCTTATGCCTGACTCAATCTTAGGGAGGACTGCATCTGCTAGAGTTTCCCATGTCACCAACGCAATTAACAACAACATCCACGAGCAGCAGAACTGCTTCTCCAGTTCCTGTGCCTCGCGCACATTCTCCAGGAATTATTCACATAAAAACTGTGACCAGTTGTAGAGGACCCCTTTTCACATTGCCCTGCCAAGGCAATGACATGCGTTGGGACCATTTTCAGGTGACATTTCCTCATTAGCTTGCATTCGAGGATGAGGGTGCCCAGGTACACCACTGGGTCAGCGATGGTCTGGACCATAAATCCCCTTTTGTCCCTTCTGACCTTGAACTTGTTCTTTACGTGAGTCGCCACCTTTAGCTCATTGCTCTTCCCAAATCCCTTCATCGAAGGGGCCCCTTCTGAACGCTGGGTCCTAACCCAGGTTCAAATTGAGGTTAACCAACAAAACCCTCTTACTACTGGCCCTTTCGGCAATGACCTTCTTGTACAAGTCAAAGTCTCACCTAAAGCAGTATGGGGGGGTGCTGGAACTAGGTTTCCGCACCCTAAGAGAGGTTTGAATGATGTGGGTGCCTTAAGATCCAAAATAACCATAAAAAAACCTTCACAACAAAAGCCCTAACCAGGAAAACCTTACATACATATTTAGGTCAATTATGCAGAATGCCTTGCGCAAGTTAACACAACATCTATAATCCAAGTAATAACACTTAACAAACAATATCAGAACCTTATATCATCAGATCCATCGAAAAATCATTCCCAAAAACAGTTGTGTAAGAGATCTAATTGAAAACAATAAAGGAACCAGAAATAATATGCAGAACATTCATAACATAAAAAGTAGATGCATTTCAGACTTCAGATATCTACAACAATAGTCTTTATTAATATCAGTTTAGATCCTTCATACAAAAAACCCTTCCGTCACCCGCACACACAGCCAACGGGGTCGGCACACAACAAGACTAAGGTCTCCACGCACACAACTAGTAGGAGCCTTATACCTAGACAAATTTGCACAAAATATCACAAAATAGCCAGATCCAACATCCACGTTCAAACTTATACAAAAACTAACTTCTTAGACTTGATCTATACTTGTATTTATACTTTTAGCCTGTGCTATGCTAGGGTTCCCAAACCGTGGTTTGCAGCCCCTTGTTCTACCCTTTTTACCCTTTACAAATCATGAGGGGCTTTGACCCTCCCCAAATCCCTTGTGCACGACTAAACTTACAAAATATATTACAAAATATATCAAAATTGGTCTTCAGACTTAGGGGACCTCGCTCTAACAAGGTTCTAGAGAGAAGAACTAGGGGCTCCCTCCTCAATAGGTAAAGGAAGATCCATCCCATAGGAGCCCAACAAGTAGTGAAAGCAACAACAGGGTGAAGAGAAGGCTGAAAGCATGAATGCCACAAAATGCAAGGAGGTGATTCAAACGAAAGTATCTATGGCTAGATATCCCAAACCACAATAAAATAAATGTGTACATTGCCTTCTAGTGGCTCTACAAGCTGAAATTTAGCTAGACTCAAAACATACTATATTTTCAGAGCAGGCCATCCATGCATTTGACAAAACCACTCGTATCAAATACAGTTGTTGGTGATTCTGGGGATCTTTCCAAAAACTTCTTTGAGGTAGAATGAGATTCAATCTGGTTTTGGGTCTTGATATATAAATTCATAAATTTTTATATTAATAAATTCACACGCGCGCGCACACACACACAGACACATTTTAAAACATTAATATTCACACTTATATTAAAAATTATATTTCCAAATTCAAAAAGCAAACAAAATCATAAACATAATGGTTGAGCCTAGATACTCATTCTACAACTCAGTGTGAAGGCGATATGTATATTCTTCCCTCTTAAAATAAAAATAAAATATTCTCAAAATAGAAAAATATATGCTATGCATATTTGATTAGTTGTCCATAATTAGAAGTTTAAAAATAAATAAATATGTGAGTAAGGTTTAAAATTTATACTTTTCAAAAAAAAATTAACACGTGATATCAACTTCATATATAAATATATATGAAAAATAAAAGTTAAAACAAAATATTTTAATGTTGTATAGAATAAAATATCCAATACTAGTTATGAATAAAATATTTTTATATAAATTAATATTTAGGTCTACATAAACATATATTAATAACATAAAAACTAGTGTATTGTGTGCTGGAAAAATTGCTCAATGCACATGTTATGTAATCTCTAGAACATTAAAAAATAAAATTTAAACAACAAAAAATTACACAATATTTTCTGCACTTTAGAATAAGTTTACAAGTGAAAAAATTTGATCCTTCTAGGCTCATATTAGATGTGTGGTTAATATACATCTATACTATACTATATATATAACAAACATATGTCCAAATCTACGACCAAATCTATGAGTGCTTGTAATGTGAAGAGAATTTGCTTCTGATTTAATATCCATTATGACCCATTTTCATGTCAATTTGTGTAGAAAAAACATACGTCAATTCAACATTAGTTAAAGTAATTTTTTTTACCAATATACCCACCCGATTCAATACATTTACACTATTAGTGATTGGTGTGATGATTTAAACCTTAATAAACATATATATATATATATCAAACAGATTTCTCACTTAGTACTGTTGATATGTTATGGAACAATACATATATCAATACACTATTTAATTCTGGCACACATTCACATGCAAGCTTATGTATATGAGACTATGGTTTGGATAAAATTTATACTATTCATCACATATCTCTGGAATACGTTAACCCATTTAATTATCGGAGTCCATGATGGTTTATCTTTAGTTGACATGTACCTGATCACAGGGTTGGGAGGTGGTTTGAAATTCCAACTCTGATTTTGTTTTTCATGTGCCCTACAGTTAAATGAAATGTGGAATCCCGAGTGGGATAGGTTGGAACCGTGGCACCGTGGATCTCTATTTGGATCTAAGGCCCAAACTCATCGTTGGGTGGTTAGGGTAAACCCTACCCCCAAACCATTTCTCTGTTTTTCATTTTGCGCCACTGAGGCATGCCAGGGCAGCTCTGCAACTCTGCAACATATAACAATTTTGGCCGAGAGTCTGGCATCCTTACAAGGTTTTGGGCCCACTAGTCCTCCGTGGTTATGCATAGAATGTTACTCCTCCATTTCCGTGCGTTGCGATGACGATGACTGCTCTGCTGGTAGGTAATTTCTCACAACATTTGCTTCGTTGCTCCATACACCAATTTCTCAAGTGAATATGATAATATTTTCAAGTCTCTTATTCCTCGGTGGTTGTTCTTGTACAGGAAAGCACCACAAATTTTTTCTAATTCACATGTATGCCTGCTGGTCCCATTAAGGTTCAATTTAGTTATTCACATTATGGATACCGTTAACATGTTTTAACTAACATTGTGATTTTTTCTTTCCAGGTATTTTTCTTTCCCCTTTGAGCCTCAACTTTCGCATGTTAAAACATAGATTCTGAACTAACTCATTGTTCTCTTCATGTATTACTCCACCCAAGGTTTTGGTTTATGTTCTACCAGGAATTGCCTGCCCCTCTAGCATAGTTACAATTCATCAATTTTGTTTTTTTGCGACACCTACGGTGTTCGATGTATAGTTGTCCAGCTTGGCCAAGGAATTACTTCTACTGTGTTTATTTAAGAATTTGTAACTTATAGTTGGTACATTGTTATCAAAAGAATAGGGTTTTGCACTACCATTTTATTTTTAAGAATGTAACCTCAAATTCCAGATTACTGTTGTGTGTTTGGCTATATTAACAAGATTGTTTCTCATTCTTCTATATGTGGAGAAAGGAGTTGATTTAATCGCTTTTTATTATGAATCTCTTTAGCTGTTCTTACCCTTTGGTTATTTTCCAGATTTTTCCAGTAATATTTACTGTTGATTGTGAATATACAATTCCATCGTTTGGGAAAAAAATTGTGCTGAGTTTATGGTATGAAATGCGTAAAATTGAAACCCTTAGGGTCACTATGACTATTCTATGTTAATTTATCTTGTATATTTCCTGTGACCATTTTCTTTCCAATACTTCTATTTATATTTGTGTATGAGAAGTAAAGTTCCCTTATATCTGTTTTTAAAGTACTGGAATTCTTTTGCTGCAGTCTTCAGAATTTCAATTTGATAATTCCTATTCAATGGTTTGATTCTATTGTTCCATATTTCTCTGTATGGCATTTTCCATTCATGGGTTTTTGCAGTTTTTCCCTTCAAGGGTTTATACAGTTATTTCCTATTCAAAATTATACAGTTTCCCATTCAATGGTTTGTACAAATTTCCCATTCAAGGGATTATAATGTTTTTCCCATTAAAGGATTTATAATGTTTTTCCCATTCAAGGGTTTGTACAACTGTACTATAATTCTATGTTTTAATATTTTTTTAAAAAATTATAGTGACATTCTCAAGGCTAGACTACTTGTTTATCTTAGGAGTAGAATTTTTTCCCCGTGTTCAGACCATCTAACTGGGATTGAGTTCCTTCTTAGACTAACTGAATCCCATAGTCTCGACTAACTGTCTGGAAAAATCATGGTATATCAAGTGTTCAATTCCCAGGTTTTACTGTGCTAGTTAAAACACTATTTACAATGCATAATCCTCCTGGCCCAACTGAGCTTGGTTTTGGAAACAATACTACAGAAGTGTCATACTACTATAGTTCTTGTTTATAAATACATCCTAATTCATTTTCGGTCATTCAAATGTTTTAGCAAAACACACCATTTTTTCATTACTACTTTTCTTTGGATTTCATAAACGAAAATGTAGTAGAATAAAATACAAGAACAAGGATAGATTGAGTACCTAATTCTTAAAATCTAAAATCTAATAGACTAATATGAGTATAAAATCTCAACAGGAGGGTCCTCCTCCCTACCAACGAGTGTGGAAATTATGTCCAACACTCCCCCCGAGCCCCTACTACCATTCAGTCTCTAGCCAACAGCCAATATGGACTGTCTTTTATGCAGACCTCAGAACCCCACCAAGTTCAGTCTTGCTCCAGTCCAAGAAGGTTCCACTAGTTTAATTCACTTCTAGCTCAGGATTCTCCTGCAATCTCCATTGATTATTTTTACTGATAAAATTCTTGTCTTCCTTGAGGATCCAACCCTCCCTTCTCCCACCTGAGATCCTTTTATCTCTAGGGAGAAAGACCAATAAGTATAACTGAATAACTGAATAAATGAATGATAGTTGGTAACTACTTTGAGCCTCTCCTCCTTATAATTTCTACCATTATTTTCCATTCCATTATTTTAATCTTTCAAACAACAAAACTCTCATTCATATATTCATGTACTTTTTATTTTGCTTAAAAGATAATTAGTTGCTACTTAATCAGTTTCCAAATAACTAAATAATTCCTAATTCACCTAATAATTATTAAACCAAAATTAAGTTAATTATGCTGATTGTATGAGGGGTTATATCTTCCCCCACTTAGATGAACACCGTCCTGGTGTTCCTTAAATATCTCGAAAAATTTCTGGATAGGCCTCCCTCATAAATTCTTTGTCTTCCCAAGTGGTCTTCTAAGCTCCAAAGTGCTTCCACTGCACTTTAACTTAGGTGATGGCTCGTTTTTGCAACGAGATTTCTCTCCGATCAAGAATGCACTGAATTTATACCAGAAACTCACCATCCAGTTCAACCTGCAACAAGTAACATACAATTTAGTTAATCAATTATACATCTTAATTATATTGTAATGAAAACTCTTAATTACCTGCACATTTTTCCATTGAATCACATGCTTAGGGTCGTATACGTAACATTTTAACAGTGAGACATGAAACACGTTGTGGAATTTTATGTGGCTTGGTAAAGCCAAACGGTAAGCCACAGGTCCTACCCTATCAAAAATTTGGAAGGGTCCACAGTAGCGAGGTGCCAACTTCGCACAAGAAGTACACCTTAGAGTACTCCTCGTAGGCTTAATTCTCACATAGACATGTTCACCCACATTGAATTATCGGTATGTCCTTTTCTTATCAGCATAAATATTCTACTGATCTTGTGCCGCCTTTAGATTCTGTCGAATCTTCTTTACCTCATGTTCCATTTCTTCTAACATTTCTGACCCCAACATTAGTTTATTCTTGGGACTGCTCCAATTTATAGGGGTTCGACACCTTCTCCAATACAAAAATTTGAAGGGGCTCATCTTCAATGATTCATGGTAACCATTGTTGTATGAAAATTCTACCAGATGTAGATAATTCTTCCCATTTTCCGGATTGCGGCATAACGTACATCCGAAGCATATCTTCTAAAACTAGATTCACTCATTTGGTCTATCCATCCGTTTGTGGATGGTACGCTGTACTAAATTGTATCTGATACCACAATTTGGTGAATAAATCGTTCCATAATTATGAAGTGAATTTTACGTCACGATAAAAAATCACCACCTTTGGTATTCTGTGTAGCTTAAATATCTCCTTCATAAAAATGTTGGCACTACAACTTTGAAGTTAGATTGTACTAGAATGAAGTGGGTGGAATTACTGAGTTTATCTATGACGACCATAATGGAATCATTATGTTTCTTTGTTCTAGGTAATCCCGTAACAAAATCGACATTTATTACGTCCCACTTCCATTCTGGAATTGTGATTGGCTGCAATAGACTTGCCGGATGTTGATGTTCAACGTTTACTTGTTGAAATTCCATGCACCTCAGCAGATACTCAGCTATGTCCTTTTTCATTTCGGGCCATAAATAATTCTTCCTTATGGATGAGCAGCGTAGGGTCTTCGATGAAACACGTCCAAAATTTCTTGCTTGACTGAATTCTGAGTAGGAATATACACTCTTCCTTGAAAAGTTAACAACTGATCTTTATCTATCAAAAAATCAGTTTGCTTTCCCAACCTTACATGTTGTTGTGCTTGCTAATTTAAAAATTTGTATTCATGATCCTTTAGTGCAACTTCTTTTATCAATTCCTTTTGACGTCTACCCCTGATGATGGACTCACTTAGATAGTCCGAAACATTGGGTTATTAGAAAAACTCAGAAACAGGTTATTCCTCTCTTCTATAATCTATTTCACCTGTATGGATTCTCTCTTTAAAAATTAAATTCAACCCGATTGAACTGCTGTTCATATATGCAGTGTATCTTCATACTTAGAGAATCTGAGACGCAGTTTTATTTGCCTTTGATGTGCTGGATTTCAAACTTGAACTCACTTAGAAAAACATTCCATCTTTCTTGCCTCACATTCAGGGTCGGCTGCTTAAAGTAGCTGGTTAGGCTACTATGATCTTTTTTCAATAGAAACTTCCTCCCTAGCAGGTAGTGCCTCCATAATTTTAACGCGCATATTACATCAGTCAACTCTAAATCGTAGGCTGAATACCTTTGTTCACGATTTTTTAGTTTCCTAGACTCGTACAAAATCACCTTACCTTCTTGATTTAGGACTTCTCCCACACCCTCTTGATATGCATCAATAAAAATAAGAAATTCTTTGTTTGGATCTACAATCTTTAATACTGGTGTTGTTGTTAGTAAGTGTTTTAATTGATTAAAACTTTGTTGACAATTAGATTTCCACAAAAATTCCTTCCTTTTTTGTAAGGAAGTGATTGGGTATGCGATTCGCGAGAATCCCTCTATAAACCTCTGGTAATAACATGCCAACCCCATAAATGATCTTATATCTGCTACGTTCTGAGGTACTGGCCATTCCATGATGGTTCGTATCTTTTCGGGATCAACCGATATCCCTTCTGCTGTTATAACATGACCCAAATATTGAATCTGATCCTTAAAGAAGTCACATTTGCTGAATTTAGCATATAGTTGCTGATCCCGCAATACATGTAATATTGTACGCAAACGTTCCTTATGTTTTTCTTCGGTCTTTGAGTAGATCAATATATCATCTATTAAAATCAGTACAAATTTATCAAGGTACAAATGAAATATTTCGTGCATTAGGCTCATAAACGTAGTGGGTGAACTGGTTAACCCGAACGACAACACTACAAACTTGTAGTGTCCATAGCGAGTTCAAAACGTTATTTTACAAACATCTTCATATTTGACTCGGATCTGATGATACCCAGACCTCAGATCAATTTTGGAGAAAACTTTTTCCCCTTTCACTTGATCAAATAGATCATCAATTCACGGCAGAGGGTATTTATTTTTAAACATCATCTTATTGAGCTGACAATAATAAATACACATGCGAAGTGTACAATATTTTTTCCTAACAGATAACACTGGTGCTCCCCAAGGAGACGCACTGGGTCGTATATAACATTTTTCCAATAATTCCTGAAGTTGCATTTTGAGCTCAGTTAGCTCTGCCAGTGTCCTCATTTGGTAAGGAGTCCTGGATATAGGTGCAACCCCATGAATGAGCTTGATGGTAAAGTCGAGATATTTTTTAGCAGGTAATCCTGGTATTTTTTCTGGGAATACATCCACAAATTCCTAGACCACTGATATGTTTTCTAGTGAAACAAATTTCTCTTTTTTGTTGGAGTAATGAAATTGCCTGGCATATATTCGGTAGCCCTTCCTCAAGCTCTTACCCAAATGCATAGCAGTAATGGGGTGTAATTTCACCGGTCTTTTAATTCCTTGCAATTCATAACGGAATCCATTTTCCGCCAAGTAACTAATACTCTTAGCTTTACAATCAACTATTGACTAGTGATTTTTTAACCAATCCATGCTCAACAACAGATCATAAGACCATGGGGGTCAGACATTCAACTCAACGTTAATTTGTGCCTCCCATATCTCTATTAGGAAGGCCAGTACTTGTGCAGTTACCTTTCTCTCGGTCTCTGTGGCTAATTGTACTAACGATGGGTTTTTAAATTTATGAGTTTTAAAACCACACTTTTATACTACCTCAGGACTAACATAACTTAAAGTAGCACCAGGATCTACCAGAATGCATATGAGTCATTTGAATATCTTACCTTCCATTTCCACCATAGAGGGCTGATAGTCCGCCTGACGATCCTCTAAAGCTGCATTGATCCGAGGCAACATTCTGGCCATGTATCCCACAATCAATGGTTCCTCCAAATTGGCCACCTGTTCGGGCTTGCGATGAGGACAATTTTTGTAATAATGTGCCTCCCCATAGCCCCAACACTGCATCGATGGTTTTCGTGCTTGGCTTTTTTCTCGTATACTTGAAGCCTCTTGAAGTTTAGTATCCGTCTTCCATTGGGTCTTTGTTTCCCTTTGCCTGGTTGCTTTCCTACTGAAAAATTTTCTATATTTATGAAACTAGCAGATTTGGTTTGTTTGGATGTAGATAATTTTTTCTATTCTTTCTTTTGGGGCCAATTCTTTCCACTGTCTTTTTGCTTAGATTGTAAATAAAACATGCATGCCTTCTTTATTGTTTTATCCATTTTTTCTGGGCTATCGATTCAATTCACTCCTTCATGTACGTTGAAAATCCACTGAGGAATCACTGCACCTTAGATTTCTCCTCACGAAGGTACGGTACATACCTCAGTAAAGAGGTAAAATTTGTAATATATTCTTCCATAGTCGGTTGCCCAAAGCACAAATCATGGAACTCTTTGGATTTCTCATCATAAAAACATTCTGTTAGATACTTACTTTTGAAGTGCCGCGGAAATTATTCCCATGTTATATTCTACTCCTTGATTCCATGCATAACTATAATCTCCTCCCATCACATAGTGGCTTTCCCCCGTAGCTGATAGATAGACAGTCTAGCTCGAAGGTTACCACTATACTCATGGACATGGAAGTATTTACCCATTTCAATCACCTAGGCTTCTTCTACTTCTTTTGCTTCACCATCAAAGTATGGAGGTTTGATTTTGCAGAATTCCCCAAACAACTCAAACTTCTGCTTCTTATTCCTTTCAAAGTCAGTTGCGGCACCTGATTCCTCCCCATATTCAACTCTGGTCCTTTGTTGAGTATGACTAGCTTCAGAATTGCCTTCTATAAATTACTGCCCCTCTCTTGTACCTTGAGTTTAGCGGTCACGGCTAGGATGGGAAACCTTATGATTATGTTGATCACACAAGATTTTAAGAATCTTCTCCCGTTCTTGCATCAAATGCTCATTTTTTGTCCGCATACGTTCCATTTCAAGTTGCATATGTTGAACAGTTTTTAACAGCCTCTGAGTTTTTTGTTGCTGCTCTGCCAACAACAGGTTTGTTTGTTGCTTTTGATTGACTCCCAACTATGTTGAGACTCAAAAATAAAATTTCGGCACCCACGCCTAGTTGCATTAAGCACCCAGACTAGGGTGGGGCCCACAGTGCTATTTTTGGGTGCATGTCTATTTTAGTTATCCCTTAATTAAGATAGACAAAAAACTGTAATATATTATCAATGATGACTTGAAATAGTTAAATGAGAGTGATAAAATCAGTTAGCTAGTGGATTTTGAGTTAGAGGTAGTTGGTGAGGCATGCAGAGTAATTCTAGTTGTAACATAGTTTGAAGTGCAGTGGTGCATTAGTTAATGCAGGTTGTAATCAATTTAACTCAGTTAAGTGAGTTAAAATCAATTATGCTAGTTGTAATTGAAGATACACTAGTGAGAGATCGAGTGAATTAAATATTAATTAATTCAAAATTAGTGATCTCACATGAAATTGAGGATTTACTATTATTCGCTGCATGCATGTCAGATCTAGTGGAGAACCAGTTAAGTTCTAGGTGAAAGGGAAGTTGACTATCAGTTGTAGGATTATTGGGTTGCACAAATGAAACCAAACACACATTGGAGTGCCCATGATATTTGCACAGCCAAGGAAGGCCATAATTCCTATATTTTAGGGATTGCATCCATCAGGGATTGCACAAGCAAGGCAGGCTGTTCGGAGGCTGAGAATTGGCTATGTGTTGGTCAATTTTGCATATGATAATGTGAGAAAATTAGCTGAGTACTGGAGGGCTCTTGTGAGAAGAGTTTTGTATGTAATTGTTTCATGATCCATGTTGAATATACAATAGAAGATAGTGGGGTTTTTAGCTGTAATATTTCCCCGGGAAATTATCTATGTTGTGGTTTGATTGATTCTTCTTTGCTTCGTGTGATTGGCGATTGTGTTTTTAATTCTGCAAAATATTTGTAGAAACGATTCAGTATTTAACTTTAGTACATTTTTAGATTGGGTGAATCCAATATATACATGCATGTTGTTTAATTTATACATGGTATCAGAGCACATGAAATTGCAGAAGTGAAGCAGGAGATGAGTTTGTGACTGGATAGAATTCGAATTTGCAGAAATACTTTCTTGGTGCTACAGCTGATTCAAGATCGAAATGTCTTTCAATGGCTTGAGGTTAGAGTATGCACTCGATGGAAGCTCAAAATATATTGCTTGGAAGGACATGATGGAGGAAGTACTCGAAGATAATGGTTTAAACTTGAATTCATTGACATTGATGTTCCTAAACTCACTGTGGTAGATGCTGCAAATCTTGATGCATCGAAAAAAAAGTGGCAAAGGCGAGGAGGATCTAGTTGGAGGGAGTATGGGACCACATTGTCTCAAGCCTTCATGGGAAAGCCACACCATATGCAATGTGGAAGGCTTTGACGGATCTATTACAAAGCCGCAGTGACCATAGAAATTGGCGCTCAAAGATAAACTCAGGAAGATCAAGATGGAAAAGGACGACACCATTCCAAAATATATAAAAAAGTTTTTCCAATGTTGGGATGAACAGGGGAGAGTTGGAATAATAGTTGCTGATGATGATTTGGTGAGTTTGGATCTTCTAGGACTTCCCAAGAGTTTGCACAATTATTAAGACTCTGTCAATGGAAGGCAAAAATTTCTAGATTGGGAACGACTGTGGTCGGATTTGGTGCAGGAGAAGTTCAGAAAGAACACCAGAGATGGATCTTCATTTAAGAATGAAGATGAAGAGGATTGTGCTTTGGATGCCAAGGCACAAAAGGGGAAGGGAAGAAATTCCATTCTAAATTCGAGTCCAAGAATGGCAAGAAGAAGGACATGTCCAAGGTGAAGTGTTTTCACTGTGACGAGCATGGGAATTTTGCTACCAACTAGCCACAAAAGAAGAAAATAAGAAGGTTGGAGGATCTACAGTTGGTGAGGCCCTTGCCTTGAAATTTGAGCTTGAATTCTCATTGATCACATGCATGGTGTCCAGTGCATTGGGATCTGTGTGGTATTTGGATAATGGTACTACATTTCACATGACGGGAGATAAGTAACTTTTCAGTGACTTGGAGGAGAAGGATCTCCAGATGCATATTGAAATGGGTGATGACAGGCGGTACAGTGCTACCGGGATTGGTACCAATTCCTTCGAGAGGTAGTCAAGTAAACCCTTTCAATTAAAAGATGTAATGCATGTACCAGGTCTGAAGAAAAATTTGGTCTCAGTCGCAATGTTGAAGGATAGAGGCTATGATGCTGTTTTTAGTGAAGGAAAAGCTTTCCTGTGACATAAAACAACAGGAAAAGCCAAGAGGATAGGGATTCGAGTTAAGAATCTCTACAATATGGAGGTAGATGGCTGTGAAACAATGATGGGAAAGGCAGATCAAGTGGTGAGCCAGAATGAGGGCGAATTATGGCACAGGAGATTGGGCCATCTTCACCATGGAGCCTTGAAAGTCATGCAACAAATTTATATTGGTCTTCCCAGGGGTACACTTACGCAGTCAAACACATGCAAGGGATGTACTAGGGGAAAATATGTAAAGGCCACATTTCATGAGAAGGAAAATCAATCTTCGGGGATCCTTGAGAGAGTTCACACAGACGTGTGTGGTCCTTTCTCTGTTGCTTCGACAAAAAAAATAAGTACTATATAATATTTTTTGATGAATTTTCTCATAAGTGTTGGATCTTCTTCATGTCGAAGAAATATCAGACATTATCTAAGTTATGTGAGTTTAAGGCACTAGTGGAGAAAGAGTCGGGGAAGAAAGTGAAGGCTCTTAGGATCGATAATGGTGGAGAATACATCTCTAACGAATTCAAGAAATTATGCAACAAAGAAGGAATTCGAAGAGAACTCATAGCACGTTATAACCCACAGAAAAATTGGGTCGTGGAGAGGAAGAATAGAACTATTGTGGGTGCAGCACGAGTGATGTTGCATGATCAAGTCATACCAATGGATCTGTGGGTAGAAGCATGCAATACAACGGTACATGTGCAGAACCGTTGTCCTTGTTTGTGCTCAACCTAGTCTCCTAAATTGAGTTCATTAATTGTCAACCAGGGTTGGTAAACTGCTGAAGTGTGGTGCACTATATGTGCCTAGGTAATTGTTTCTCACTACGTTGTGTCTAGTGTTTTATGATGTTTTTGGAATTTTTTTTTTTTTGGTTTTATGTTCACAAGAGAAAGAACTAAATGCTGGTGGAAAGAAGCTACTGGTTGAAAAACAGAGTGAAGCCTAGATTATGGATGACAAATGACAAATGCAAATACTGAAACAAAACAAAGCCTAAAACTATGGCTAGCAAATTACAAAGCTTGATAATGAATTCAAGAAAATAAATCACAACATGAGCTTAACTTGTCCAATTCATTCATTAAAGATGTTTTGGAAGAGCTTGAGAAATGGGAAACTAAGTGTAAATGAAATTCTCCTAACTAAACAATCAAACAATCAACTTACAATGTTACAACATCTCATCCATGATTAAAGGTCTATTAAAATATATTTGGAAAAGAACATTTGTATCACCATAAGATTTCTATTCTAAACTAGCTTCTAACTTTGTTCTGCAACTCAATCTAGCACCACTAGGCCTCATACAAAAGTTATAGATTTCCTTTTAGAATGGTCTTTGAGAAAAGGCTTGTTTGTGAAATGGTAAAAAGGTTTCAAAAGTACTCCAGGCCTTAAACTGATACTTCTTTCTGTCCAGATAATTATGTGTTAGTATGAGTTTGGAACAAAAGAATTTTTGTAAATAATGAAGACCGTGGTGTTGAATTTTAACAACTAATTCAATTTGAAATGCTATGGATGGCAACTACACTGGAATGTTAACACAGTGAACTAAGTTAAGACTAAACTAGGGTACTTCTAGTCTACAGTGAACAGTGTTAAATTAAAATCAATTATCAAACTGAAAATGAAATGACAGAACTGAACCACATGCATTCTACCTCCGGAGTGCTCTAACTAAGTTATCATGCAACTAACCTAAGGAATTCTACAGTTCATCCCGTTCAGTATGAATGATGTTTTGGAAGAGTTTGTGAGAACGAGTATGGCTGTATCATTCAAAGCAATTGAACATAAACACAAGACTGAAAGCAAATACAACTAAATTCCAAGACACCACAGTTACTTCTTACTCATTGTTATGATATTTTGGAAGAGCTTTGTAAGAGTAAGATTGGCTATGCTACTTGGTTTAAACTTAACAACTAAAACCTACAATACCACAGTTATTCCTTATCCATCATAATGATATTTTGGAAAATTTTATTAGAGTAAGTCTTAACTGTGATAACTAACGAAAGTAAATGCAACTAAACCTACACTATCACAGTTGTGCCTTATTCTTCATAATGATATTTTGGAAGAGTTGATTAGAGTAAGTTTGGCTGTGATAGTAAATATAAACAAACATGAATATAAGCTTCAAAAATCTACTTAAACTAGAAATAAAAGCGAGATTAAAACACTTATCATATACTGTATAAACAAGGCCGCTCAGGAGGCAGGGGCCCTCTACCACCAGAGTAGCATGAAATCTAGCTCAAAATTGACTCAACGCGTTCAAGGAAATGCTGCTTCTTTCATTAAAGAGGAATCACCTCAAAACAGAGTATTCACGGACTTCAAAGATCTAATAGTCAAACATAAAATCTAACCAAAATCTAACTTTTGTCTCTCGGTTTCCCGAGCATATATATAGCAAATTTACATAACAGAACTTGAGATAATATGGGGATTATTGTCTTTCCTAATAGAAATTAAACTAGGACTCTGATCATGATCACGTAACAAAATCTGGACTGTCCTTATCCTGTTAGGAGTTTACCTCCTAGTTTAAGTTTCCACGTTCTTAACCACGTACAGGATTCTATTCAATCTCCATGGAGGGCAACAAATGATGAGGACATGATGTGGAATACACCCATGTGTGATTTTCTCCAAGATGACATCCGGAACCTGTATAAACATGAAGCTGGCTACAGAATTGGCAACTAGCTACAGAATGTCTGCATTCTGTAGCTAGTTTCAGTTCAAAAAGTACTACAATGACACAACCATAAAAACATAGCAAGTTAGCCACGATATTCATTCTTAAAGAAATTTTAACTAATTTCATTGATCATTTTAGCCTGGGATTAATAATGGATGAAAGAAATGGAATGGAATGTGGTGGAAGAAAGAACATTTTTGGAGCTCAACATACCCCCATTGCTAGATTCTTGCATGTCCTCATGCAACTATTCCATGAACTCAGAGACCTCTGTAAGAACATCCAATCCTCTTCTTCTGCTTTGTCTGGTAGTTAAAGGCCTTCTGGGCTTTCTGATGATTAACTTGAACCTTAAATTGGTAAGTGCCCTGATTAAATTTTTGTTCCTCTTTTTCAACTTTTCATTAGCCTTTTCCACTTTGTCCATTTGTAGAGATAGGGCTGAGTTCATACTGGTTTTTAGTTTAACTTGTTCCCTCAGAATATCATTCTCAGTTTTGATATGTCTATTAAGTACTTCCAACTCATACCTATCTCTTCTTAGCACATCTATTTCAGACAGTGGAGGACTAGGGGTTCTGTCTCTACTCTTTGAAGCTTTTCTCTCCAATGTTTCAACATAGTTGTAAATTTCTTGCTGTGCAGGATCAACTTCTGGAACTTCTTCATCAAAATGCTCCTCAGTAGGTGTTTCTTCGTCTTCTATGTTTATAACCCCAGTTTGTTTAACTTTTGTTTTCCTTAGCATGCCCCTCAGTCTGTGGCTCCTCCTCGGTTGAGATGGTCCTTCTCCTTTTTCTCTGGCAACTCTTCTTATGACTCTCTTTTTCTCGAGCTGCTTCTTAATCTGAACTAATTTTTCAGAGATCATTTCTTCACTACTTTCTTGTATTACCTTATCAATTTCAGTTTTGGAGGGTCTCCATCTTCTACTTCTTTTTGTAGGTTCATGTTTAGGTGGAGGTTCTTTTGGTTCCTCAAAGTGATTTCTCACCAAGAAGTTATCCCAATTATCCCCTATTTTGCTCAAATGATGCTCAATCAAAATCTTGACTAACCCATGGTGGTATAAAGTTGTCTCCAGAAATTGAATTATCTTTTGGACACTTGAAGCCAGTTTCTTTAAAATTTGAAGCAAGAAATAGGGAAAATTAAGCTCTTCTTCTAGGAAATGCATTATCAACCTAATATGGTAAACATAGAAAGTACCATATCTACCTTCACAAGTGATGAATTTTTGTAGGATAAGCAACATGTTTCTCCATTTGTTCTTTAATGCAGAACTAGGGATACCCTTTTTAAACACAGTGACATCCATACCTGGTGACTTGAGTATCTGCGTCCATGATTCGTTATGGAATTCTCTGTTCTTAAACCACCTTTCTCCTTGTCTAAGGAGTCCTGTTGCTTCTGCAATAAAAGCCTCTGTGACAGTGAACTTAATATCTCCAACCTCAACCTTGGCTCCTTTGAATGACCTTGCAAACGTTTTAGTAACCTCTTTGTGGGAGCCACTAAATTTTTCAAGGAATTGCAGCCATCCTGCTTGTTGCAACATTTCTCGGATTTGAGGGTAGCCTTCCAAGTATTTAGTGCCAACTGGTTCTGTTCTCACGATGAGGCCCATAACTCTTCTTCAATATTCAATTCACCAGCCTTCTGTTCACGGTAAAAATGGCCGTTAACAAGCTGTTTCTACTCCCCAAATGTTTCCTCTGTTTCACGGTGACAACGGTTGTTACAGAGATAACTCTGTTCTACAGAATGGAATGGTTAAGATTCGGCTGCGGAAAGGAGTGATAAGGAATGGTTACGGAATGAATTAATGAGGTGAGGTGAAGAAAACGAATCAATGAGTGAAAATACCGCGGAGATATTTCAAAAATCATCATTAAATGCTTAGTGACGTGATTAACTCAATCACTTCAGCACTTTAACCATTTAGATTTTTTTTTAAATGATGATTAGATATGGGTTTTGGAATAGTGAAATAGAAGGATTTTTATCCAAAGTTTTGCGGAAGGTTTATTCAGCATGATCAATAAAATTAATCAAAACAAATTTTCGAATTATTCATAGCTAAACTATACTAAATTTTTTCATGATGTGGCATTATAATTACTTCATACCTTTGCCTTTGCTTTGATTTTCTTGTGATCTTCATATGCCTTCTTGATCTTGACTTGTTCATGGATGTGCAGGATCATTTTGTTGCAAATCAAATAATTGCTGATCAGTGTCTTCAGGTTATGTAGCTGCAGAATATCTGTCTGGCTGCAGAAAGTCTGATTAGCTGCAGAATGTTTGTTTGATTGCAGAATGTACCTGTAGAGAACTTGAATCATGGAATGGAGTGGTTTGGAATGTAAATGGAATGTTGTATGGAATGAATGAAGATGAATGATGAAATATGGTATAATGGGATATGTATGAAGTGAATGATGGAGTGGGATGAATTACAATTTATGAAATGGAGTGGAAAAGTACCCCGCAATTTTCTGCTGTGTATTATTCAATTGCAGAAAAACATCAAACTTTAAATTCTGGAATGGAAATGAGGTAGATGAAGTATGGAATGAGATGAATGAAATATGGAATGAAGTAAAGTATGAATGAATGAATGAGATGGATGGAATGAAATGAAATGAGATGGATCATAAGTGAAATGGATCTGAACTTATGATTTTGTAACAGCTGCTTACAGAAAAATGGAAAAGTTAGAGTGTCAGAAAGATTCTGATTTTCACTCCATCTTTTCTGTATAAACATGCCAATCAGTGATTGGTTTTCACGTCTATACTTTATTTTTTATTTATTTATTTTTATTTATTATTATTATTATTATTTTTTTTCATATGTCTGACTTCAGAAAATTCAATTAAGTTGATGAAGAAGAAAGATTCTTCTTCATTAACTTCACATCACTGTTTTCCTGGAACTTCTTGACAAATTCTTCTCTTGAGAGTGGTTTATGATATAGCTTCAATCTATGACCATTCACAAGAAAAGTAACCTCTTCTTCATCTATTGTCCTGATTTTTATTGCTCCATTGTCAAAAATTCTCACAATTTCATAAGGCCCAAGCCAATGTGTTTGAAATTTACCTTGGAAATCCTTGAACTTTGAATCAAACAAGAGAGCCCAGTCACCTTATTTGAACTTCTTTTCCTTGATGTACTTGTCATGCCATCTAGCCCTCTGCTGTTGGACTATACTGGTTTTCTGAACTGCATCTTGTCTGATCTCATCCAATTCATTAATCTGCTCCAATCTATGCTTTTGTGCCTCTGATAGATCAAGTCCTAGCTGAACTGCCATTTTGAAAGTTTGAATGTGGAACTCTATGGGAAACAAAACTTGCTTTCCATAAACAAGTTCATAAGGAGTATGGTTTGTTGTGCTTCTCCATGTAGTTATATAGGCCCACAAGGCTTCAGGAAGCCTATCTACCCAATATTTTCTATGTAAATGGATAGTCTTTGTTAGGATCCCTTCAATAACCTTATTAGTAGATTCCACTTGACCATTTGCTTGTGGATGATAGGGAGTAGATTTTATGTGTCTAATTTTGTACCTCTCCATCATTTGTTCCACTAGCCTTGATGTGAATTGAGCTCCTTGATCTGTAACAATTTCCCTTGGGACACCAAAACGAGTAAAAATATCCTCAAAAAGAAAATTAACTACAGATGCTTCAGTAGCAAAAAGTAATGGCTTGGCCTCTACCTATTTGGTAACATAATCAGTGCAAACTAATATATATTTCTTTTGTCTTGATGGAGGACTAATAGGTCCTACAAAATCCAAAGCCCATTTTTCAAAAGGTTCAATATGTACCTGAGGTTGTAATGGCATCTCACCTGAAGGAGAAGGTTTCCCTACCTTTTGGCAACTGTCACACCTTTTGACATACTCTTTAGCATCTTTAAACAAGGATGGCCAATAATATCCTAAATGAAGGATCTTATATGCTGTCCTCTTATCAGCAAAGTGTCCGCCACAAGGTTCATCATGACATTCTTTGAGAATCTCAGGCATCTCATCTTCCCGAACACATCTCCTAATGATCAAATCTGGACCTGTCTTGTACAACTCATTAGCAACCCATGAATATTTTGCACTGTCATAAATGATTTTTCTTTTATCTCTGGCATTCATTATTGAAGGAAATTTTCCTGAAACTAAATAATTAGCAATGTCAGCAAACCAGGGGGTCTGAGTAGAAATTGCAAAAAGATATTCATCAGGAAATTGATCTTCAACTGGAGTGTCATCTTTGATGTTTTGGAGTCTAGATAGGAAATCAACTACTGTGTTTTGTTTTCCAGGCCTATCTAGAATGGTAATGTTGAATTCTTGTAAAAGCAATAACCATCTTATAACTCTGCCATTAGTAATTGATTTGTTCATTAAGTATATAATTGCAGAATGATCTGTGTGAACAAAAGTTTCATAGCCTGTTATATAGTGTCTGAATTTTTTTATGGCATGAACAACAGCTAAAAACTCTTTTTCAGTTACAGTATATTTTAACTCTGCAGGAGTCAAATTTTTACTGGTATAGTAGATGGCATAAGGAATCAGGTCTTTTTGTCCCAATACTGCTCCTAGAGCTGTATCTGAGGCATCTGTTGAAATGTGAAAAAGTAACTTCCAGTTATGTCCCCTTAAAATAGGTGCTTCAGAAATTTTTTTTTTAGGGTCTCAAAAGCTAACTGGCAATCAGAATTCCATTTGAATTCACAGTCTTTGGTAAGCAATTTAAAGAGTGGAGATGCTATCTTGGTGAAGTTTTCTATAAACCTTCGATAATATCCTGTAAATCCTAAAAAACTCGTAACATCTTTTTGACAACTTGGAATAGATAAGTTAGAGATGACTTCAACTTTTGACTCATCAACTCTAATCCCATCCCCTGAAATATGATGCCCCAAAACAATACCTTCAGTAAACATCATGAAACATTTCTCATGACTAAGTGAAAGATTTGCTTCTTGACATCTATTTAAAACTTTTTCCAAGTTTGCTAAAGCCTCTTCAAATGTGTTTCCATAAACTGTGAAATCATCCATATATACCTCTACACAATCATGTATTAGATCTAAAAAAATTCCTAATACTGCCCTTTGGAATGTTGCAGGTGCATTGCATAATCCAAATGGCAATACTCGGTAAGCATAAGTACCCCAAGGATAGGTAAATGTGGTTTTGTCTTGGTCCTCAAGTGCTACTTGAATTTGATTATAACCACTAAACCCATCTAAAAATGAAAAGTACTTTTTGCCAGCTAATGTATCTAACACTTGATCTATGAAAGGTAAAGGAAAATGATCTTTAAGAGTAGCTTTATTTAATTCTCGGTAGTCAATACATACCCTCCATTTACCATTTTTCTTTGGCACAATTACCAAAGGAGAAACCCACTGACTATCTGAAATAGGATAAATGAAATTGACATTCAACAATTTCTGTAATTCTTCTTTAACAATCCCCCTAAGATTTGGATTCATCCTTCTTTGAGGTTGTCTGATTGGTTTACAATTTTCCTCTATATAGATGTGATGAGTGCAAGTCTTAGGACTTATCCCTTTCATATCAGTGTACTCCCATGCATATGCAGAGGAATGTCTCTGTAATATCTTGACTAACTCTTCTTGTTGAGATTTTTCTAGGTTCTTGTTTATGTCTAAAGATTTGCCTGGAAATATCTCATTTGTAGAGTTGCCAAATTTATCCATGGAATGAAGAGACATATGTCTTGATGACAAAAACTCAATGTTGGATTCTTCTTGAAATGGTTCATGTTTATATTCCGAAGAGGATTCAAAGTTTTCTAAAGTATTCAGAATTTGACTATCTTCACTAATTTCTGAAATTGTGAAGAGAGGTTGTAAGTCTTCTTCATCCTCTATCCATTGAGTATCATCTAAATCTATAATTGTCCTTGTTGGAGGATACAAAGTGAATTTCTTAGTTGAACTACCATCAGAGATGTACATATCACCGGATCTACAACTAATGAAAGCATCAGCTGTAGCTAACCAAGGTCTTCCTAATATAATAGGGTGTCCTCCTAGATTATTCTTAGGAGTTAGGATCATGAAATCCACGGGGTACTCCCAAGAATCTAGGGACACTGGAATGTCTTCTATTACCCCATCAGGTTTAATCACAGATCTGTCTGCTAATTGTAATAATGTGGGTGTAAAGAGAAGATTAGGAAGTTTCAGTTTATCCATGATTTGTCTACTCATGATATTGATTGCTGCTCCTAAATCAATGAGTGTATTTTGGATCTCAATTCCATTGATGTGAATTTTGACAACTGGATTTCCTGGGTCTAGATACTTTGGAATAGAAATCTTACCCATCATGATATCTGCTATTTTTCCTGCCAGTTGAATTGTCTTTGTCTCTCTTATTCTTTTTCTTATTTTCTTCATGCTCAACTCCTTTATTGTCTTTGCTAAAATTGGAATTTCCTTGATAGCTTGTAATAATGGAATCTTAATACAGACATTTCTTAGCTCATCTAGGAAATCATAATTAGGCACCATAATTTATTTTTCTACACCTCTATCAATTTGTAATCTTTCTGGAAAGGGAGGTGTAGGAGTGGATGTTGATGGCTGCTCTAATACAGGAGTTGAAATTATTGGTTCTTTTTGTTTTGATTTTTCAATGTTTGGGTCCTGAAAAGATGTGTCTTCTTCAAGAATTTTATTTTCTCGTAGAGAATTTTCCTCAGAGTTGTCTTGTTATTGTATAATCACAGAAGGTTTCCTTTTTTCAAGTATTCTTCCAGACCTAAGTTGAACATCACTAAGGTCTAGAGGAGTAATTAAATAAGTTGGAAATTGTTGGCCTTCTATCATATATGTATTCTGAGGATTTCTATTGTTGGGGTTTGGTATGGGTTGAGCAGGCAACTGATTTGATTTTTGAGGAAATGGTAATGGAAGTGGTTGATTTTGATGTTGTAAATTTTGAGGATTTTGTCGTTGAGGAAAATGTGGATAGGGTGGATAGGATGGTGGAAACTGATAGTACTGAGAGTATCTTCCATAGGGATTTTGTGCCCCTTGTGCCTAAGCTTGAGATTGATTTTGAAATTGGGGCCAAGGTTGCTGCCAAGAATTCCAATTTGGTGGAGGTTGATTATACATTTTATCATGAAATCCTTGTGTTTGGGGTCCTTTCCAAGGCCTTCTAGAGACAAAATTGAGAGATTCTATGGCACTTGTAGGAATTTATTCTTGAAAGACAGCTTTAAGACCAGGAAGTGAAGGACAACTCTTGGTCTCATGTTTTTCTGAACAAATGACACAGGTCTCTACAACTTTTGCATCCAAAGGACATTCTCTCAGGGCATGCTTCTTTCTACATCTGGGACAAAAGATTGCTAAAGCATCAGATTCAGCTTTTTGCTTTTTTTGTAACTTAAGGGTGTCTATTTTTTCACTAAGACTCCCTAAGATATCAGATTTGAATTCATCAAGAATATGCCCTATCTCTGCCCTACTTACTGTTCCAGAAGCAGACTTACTTACCCTTGCAAGAGCAGGGTTTCTTGGGCCTTTTATAGTTTTAGATTTCCCTCTTGAAAGGTTGATACATAACTCAGCTATTTCAGGTAATGTGAGCTGAGATATATCCCCTTTTCCCATCATGTTAAGGATATCCAACCATTCATCCCTAATTGTTTTCAGCAAAAGAGCTTTTAAGGTGTCTTGATCTAAGTTTTCCATTTTTGCTCTTTCGATGTTGTAATGAAATATCTCCAACAAATCTTCCAAGTTTTCATCTTCTTTTTGTAACATCCTAAACACTTCCTCCTTATGATTGACTGGCATACAATAATCCAAATACCTCTCTAGAAATGCTTGTTTCATGTCTTCCCATGTCCTAATAGAACTATTGATCAAACTCATGAACCACTTCAATGTTGCTCCTTTCAATGTTGAAGGAAATAGTTTGAGTTTTTGAGCATCTTGTAAGTAGTCATAAGTTCTACATAGGACTTCAAATTCAAATAGGAAGGTTTCAGGATCTTCGGTTTTAAGTCCATGGAAGTTTGGAAGGACAGAGGGTGAAATGTTTTTCATGGTTGTATTGGTTTCTTCATCTACTATAGGAAACCCAAAAGAGCTTCCCATCTCTCTTCTACCTCTTCCTCTACCCCCTTCACCTTCTACACCTCTACCTCCTTCCCCTCTACCTCTACCTCTACCTCCTCCAAATAATGTGTGTTCTCCATTAAAGACTCCTCCCCCCCCTTCTTCTGCCATAGTTGATTCTTCTGAGGAAGTGGAAAAGTTTGTGTCTCTAACAGAGGTCCTTGAATCCTCTTCTAAGGCAGGTTCAGTGGATGAAATGGGAGGTCTTTCTAATGGAATATCTGATCTTAAGTCCTCTAGGAGTCTAGGATCAGTAAAGGATGGATTATGGGTCTGAGTTGAAGGTGTACTGGCTCTTGGTCTAGATGAAACAAGTGGTGTTCTAGGGATCAAGCTTCTGTTGCTACTTCTTATGAATCTACCCCTTGAATCTCTCTCTCTCTCTACGCATATAATATTTTTTTTTTTTTGGAGTTAAGAAACAAGGCTACCTAGTTACACTTCCCCGGCAATGGCGCCAAAATGTTTGTGCTCAACCTAGTCTCCTAAATTGAGTTCATTAATTGTCAACCAGGGTTGGTAAACTGCTGAAGTGTGGTGCACTATATGTGCCTAGGTAATTGTTTCTCACTACGTTGTGTCTAGTTTTTTATGATGTTTTTGGATTTTTTTTTATGGTTTTATGTTCACAAGAGAAAGAACTAAATGCTGGTGGAAAGAAGCTACTGGTTGAAAAACAGAGTGAAGCCTAAATTATGGATGACAAATGACAAATGCAAATTCTGAAACAAAACAGAGCCTAAAACTATGGCTAGCAAATTACAAAGCTTGATAATGACTTCAAGAAAATAAATCACAGCATGAGCTTAACTTGTCCAATTCATTCATTAAAGATGTTTTGGAAGAGCTTGAGAAATGGGCAGCTAAGTGTAAATGAAATTCTCCTAACTAAACAATCAAACAATCAACTTACAATGTTACAACATCTCATCCATGATTAAAGGTCTATTAAAATATATTTGGAAAAGAAAATTTGTAGCACCATAAGATTTTTATTCTAAACTAGCTTCTAACTTTGTTCTGCAACTCAGTCCAGCACCACTAGGCCTCATACAAAAGTTATAGATTTCTTTTTAGAATGGTCTTTGAGAGAAGGTTTTTTTGTGAAATGGTTAAAAGGTTGCAAAAATACTCCAAGCCTTAGACTGATACTACCTTCTGTCCAGATAATTATGTGTTAGTATGAGTTTGGAACAAAAGAATTTTTGTAAATAATGAAGACCGTGGTGTTTAAATTTAACAACTAATACAATTTGAAATGCAATGGATGGAAACTACACTGGAATGTTAACACAGTGAACTAAGTTAAGACTAAACTAGGGTACTTCTAGTCTACAGTGAACAGTGTTAAATTAAAATCCATTATCAAACTGAAAATGAAATGACAGAACTGAACCACATGCATTCTACCTCCGGAGTGCTATAACTAAGTTATCATGCAACTAACCTAAGGAATTCTACAGTTCATCCCATTCAGTATGAATGATGTTTTGGAAGAGTTTGTGAGAACAAGTATGGTTGTATCATTCAAAGAAATTGAACATAAACACAAGACTGAAAGCAAATACAACTAAAGTCCAAGACACCACAGTTACTTCTTACTCATTGTTATGATATTTTGGAAGATCCTTGTAAGAGTAAGATTGGCTATGCTACTTGGTGTAAAATTAACAACTAAAACCTACAATACCACAGTTATGCCTTATCCATCATAATGATATTTTGGAAAAGTTTATTAGAGTAAGTCTTAACTGTGATAACTAACGAAAGTAAATGCAACTAAACCTACACTATCATAGTTGTGCCTTATTCTTCATAATGATATTTTGGAAGAGTTGATTAGAGTAAGTTTGGATGTGATAGTAAATATAAACAAACATGAATATAAGCTTCAGAAATCTACTTAAACTAGAAATAAAAGCGAGATTAAAACACTTATCATCTACTGTATAAACAAGGCCGTTTAGGAGGCAGGGGCCCTCTACCACCAGAGTAGCACGAAATCTAGCTCAAAATTGACTCAATGCGTTCAAGGAAATGCTGCTTCTTTCATTAAAGAGGAATCACCTCAAAACAGAGTATTCACGGACTTCAAAGATCTAATAGTCAAACATAATATCTAACCAAAATCTAACTTTTGTCTCTCGGTTTCCCGAGCATATTTATAGAAAATTTACATAACAGAACTTGAGATAATACGGGTATTATTGTCTTTCCTAATAGAAATTAAACTAGGACTCTGATCATGATCACGTAACAGAATCTGGACTGTCCTTATCCTGTTAGGAGTCTACCTCCTAGTTTAAGTTTCCACGTGCTTAACCACGTACAGGATTCTGTTCAATCTCCATGGAGGCAACAAATGATGAGGACATGACGTGGAATACACCCATGTGTGCTTTTCTCCAAGATGACATCCAGAACCTGTATAAACATGAAGCTGGCTACCGAATTGGCAACTAGCTATAGAATGTCTGCATTCTGTAGCTAGTTTCAGTTCAAAAAGTACTACAATGACACAACCATAAAAACATAGCAATTTAGCCACGATATTCATTCTTAAAGCAATTTTAACTAATTTCATTGATCATTTGAGCCTGGGATTAATAATGGATGAAAGAAATGGAATGGAATGTGGTGGAAGAAAGAACATTTTTGGAGCTCAACAGTCCTCATAGAGTAATTGGCATGAGTACACCTGAAGAGGCTCTCACTGGTAAGAAACCTGATGTTTCACACTTTAATATTGTTGGTTCATATGTTTTTGTGCATGTGACCAAGGACGCTAGGAAGAATCTGGAACCAACAGCTGAGGTTGGGATTTTTTTGGGGTACACTGAAACACCCCATAATTATCGTGTGTATTTTCCAAACAGTAGAATGACTGTTGTGCAATGGGATATAAAATTTGATGAGGAGAAAGCCATGCAGTTGTCCCTTGAGAGGGAGCCAGACTTGCATGAAGAGGAGGAACTGTTGGTTTCCAAGGATGAGTCTCAAGATGTGGATTAGCCAAATGAGGAGGTTCATGGAGTGGAGGAAAACACTCATGCAGAGCCATCCATCAGAAATGGTAGAAGGCGCACCACGAAAGCTGATAGATTGAGACTTGATGCTGCAGAGAATGTAGGAGCCCCTACTTCACAGCCTAAATAAAGACAGTATCCTTACCGATTTACTAGATACATGGCTCCTATGAGAAAATGTATTGTGACTGAACCATATTCCTTTCAGGAAGTAGTGGAACAACCAACTTGGGTTGATGCAATGGTGGAGGAGTATGACTCCATTTTCAAGAACAGTACATGGGAGATAGTCCCAAGGCTGATCGACAAATCAATGGTTGGATGGAGATGCATATACAAGGTAAAGAAAATTTCTGATGGGAGTGTGGAGAAATACAAGGCTGGATTTGTGGCCCGACAATTCTCACAGATCGAGGGGATAGATTATGATGAGACTTTTGCACTAGTTGCAAGGTACTCTTCTATAAGATCCATCCTTGCACTCTCAACGCAGATGGGTTGGCACATTCATCATATGGATGTGAAAACTGCATTTCTCAATGGGATCATTGAGGAAGAGCTGTGCATAGAGCAACCAGAATGTTTCGAGATCTTCAACAGTGAGTTGCATGTGTGCTGACTCAAAAGAGCACTGTATGGGCTGAAGCAAGCACCACGTGCTTGGTACACTCGGATAGACAACTATTTCACTGGATTGGGCTTCAACAAAAGTGAAGCAGATGCAAACCTGTACCAGATTGTGGTTGAGGGTAAGTTATTGATCATTGTTCTTTATGTTGATGATCTAATTTTGACTAGTGATGAGCAGTTGATACACTCATCCAAGGAGGATCTTGCAAGGGAGTTCGAAATGAAGGACATGGGACTCCTTCATTATTTCCTTGGATTGAAAATATGGCAACGAGATGGTTAAATTTTTTGTCTCAAGGAAAGTATGCAAATGAGATACTGGGTAAGTTTAACATGGAGAGTTGCAAACCCATGGATACTCCTCTTCCAGGAAATTGAAGGAAAGAGGATGTTACTTCTAGAGAGGTAGTGGATGCTACCGTCTACAGGCAGTTAGTGGGTTTGCTAATGTATTTGGTGAACACGAGACCAGACATTTGCTACGCAGTTAACCAACTGAGTCAAGCTATGGTTAAGCCTACCATGCTCTTTTGGAAGGTGGGGAAGCATGTCCTGAGATACGTGAGGGGCACATCAGAGTATAGTCTTTGGGACAGATGAACAAAGGGAGTGAAGCTACAAGGCTTCACAGATGCAGATTGAGCAGGCATTCCATCAAAGAGAAAGAGCACACCAAGAGGTATCTTTAGCATAGGATCGACAGTAGTTTCCTGGTACAATAGGAAAAAATGATATGTGGCACTTAGTTCAGTGGAAGAGGAATACATGGCAGCAAGTCAAGCTGCATGTGAGGCTATTTGGATGAGAAAGATCTTGGTTGGTTTGTTTGGTTCTCAGATGGATCCGACAGTGATTCATTGTGATAATCAGAGTTTTATTAAACTCTCGATTAATCCTCTATTTCATGATGTTAGGTCCCTTATTGTTATTAATGTAGCCCCCTTATTATTATTGTTGTACCCCTGTAACCCCAATATTGTTATTATTGTGCCCTTACATTTTTATTGTTAGGTCGGCTAGGATTATATTGTGGGCTCATGGACTCCTATATATAGAAGGAGGTTTTGGTCATTTGTATCAACCAAGAATTTTTCATTTATGTAATGTATTGGAGGTTTCCCCCTCGAAATGGCTATTTATAAGGCATTGATCTCTCTTTTCTTCTATTTTTGGAGCTGGTTTCATAACATTTGGTATCAGAGCTATGGATTATAGGGTTTCGCTGCTCCAAACAGGTCATCATGGAATTTTTGCTATAATGATTTTTTCTACGAAGTTTCAGAAGCTAAAATTTTTAGAGCGTGAATTAGAAATCCTAAGGAACATCTTCACAAAATTTCAGAGCTTGGTTTGCAATATTTTTCGAGATATGATCTATGGACGTTAGGGCATTTTGCAGGATCTTGAATTTAACCTAAACAGGTCATCGTAGAATTTATGCTATAACTTTGTTTCTACAAGGGTCTAGAAGCTGAAATTTTCATAGAGCGAAGCAAAAATCCTAAGGAAACTCCTGTAAAAATTTCAAATCTTGGTTCGCAACATTTTTTGAGATATGATCTGTGGAAGGTAGGATTGTTTTAGGCTCCCGAATTTCATCTCAAAGAGGTGACCGTGCGAAAAAATTCATAACTCTCTCTTTGAGCGTCAGATTGGAATTTTGTAAAAAGTGGCCGCAAGTACACAGACTGTAGTTTTCGACATATCAATTTCAGAGCTAAAGGAGGAAACAATGACATGTGTCAATTCGTACAAGTTCGCTCTACTGAACCAATGCATAATTAGGTTATCATGGTAGATTGGGCATAACTTTTTCTTGAAGAATCCAAATCAGGTCAGACCTATGGCATTCGAAAGAAGATTTAGAGGGCTACTTTAGGGCCAAATTTTAGATATTGAAGATCCCAAATCACAGAGATAATTCAGTTTCAATATCGAGCTCCTCAAAAGCAAGAAAAATGTGTGTATTTTGTCCGAATTACATAAGTCTCGTTTGAAAAAAATTAGTTTGAATTTATTCCAAGGTCATATTGAAGAATAGATATTAGTATTGGGTTCTAAAATTCCTCCTAAAAATAATTCAACACCCATTAAGCCTTCCGAAGGCTCTACTATGCCTCATGAAGATGAAGAAACACAACATGAGATATCAAAATTACAAGGGCAAGTGCACCAAATTTCGTTATCGCAAAGAGAAACAAAAAATGAAATGGAAGTTTTGAAGAAAGGCATGGAAACTAAGATGGATGGTTTGAAGAAAGGCATGGAAGCTAAGATGAATGGTTTCGAAGCTAAGATGGATGGCATGGAAGCTAAGATGGATGACATGGAAGCTAAGATCGATGAAAAATGAAAGACAACATGGAAAACAAGAAGAAAGATCTAAAAGTAGATATCAAAGGTTTGGAAAAGTTGATACAAGAAATGTTTCCTAATGGCAAAAAGATAGTAGAGGAAACTCATGATGAGAAAAAAATAAAAGTTAATCATGATTTCATAAACTCTAATGTTGGATGGAAGAACCACCATATTCCAAAGATGGATATGAGGAAGTTTGATGGCAAGGATCCCGTAACATGGATACTACAGATGGAGCAATATTTTGATCTCAATAATGTGTAAAACACACAAAAGGTACGCATTGCAATTTTACATTTAGAAAAAAATACATTTGTATGGTATCGATGGCTTTGCTCCCGCAAAAAAATTGTCACTTGGTAAATTTTTACGGAGGAAATGATAACACATTACGAGGATACAAAAAGCAACACATTTTTTAGCCAATTGACAAATCTAAAAAAAAAAGGTTTAGTGGTGGAGCACATTGAGGACTTCCAAAAATTGAATATAAGCGTAACTGATATTCCAGAGGAACACATGATTGATGTCTTCATAGGGACTTTAAAGGATAATATCCAACATGAAGTTCATGTTTGGGAACCTGATTCATTGGAAAAGGCATTTAGGTTGGCAAGAAAAATTGAATGTAAAATTATGGTGACAAGGAAGCCTACCACTCACATATATAAAGATGGAAGTGTTGCTACTCCTAGAATTCTAAAACCTACAAGGTTGATACCACAACAATTGGAAGAAAAAAGAGAACAATGGCTTTGCTACAGTTGTGATAGAAAAGACACTAAAGGTCATAAGTGTGCTGAGAAGAAATTATCTTACATAGATTGTGAATAGGAAGAAGAAAATGAACAAGAATCTTCAAAAGAAGAGGATATACACCAGGAACCAACCCTAGAAGAGGAAGAAATGAGTCCGACCATATCGTGTAATGCATTGGCAGGATTTACCACTCCTCAAACTCTCAAGATAGAGGGACATATCAAGAAGGAAAAGGTAATAATGTTGATTGATTCAGGTAGTACCCATAATTTTATTGATTGTAAGGTAGCCAAGGAATTGAATTGTTTCCTATACCCAGCAATAGAATGTCAAGTGATGGTTGAAAATAGAGGAAATATAAATTGCTATGGAAAATGCCATAATATCAAGCTAACCATGGGGGAATATGTATTGAATATTCCAATGATTTCCATTCCTATGGGAGGTGTTGATGTTGTACTGGGAGTACAATGGTTACAATCTTTGGGGACGGTAGCTTTTAATTTTCAAGAACTTTTCTTGAATTTTTTTTTAGAAGGAAAGGAAGTCGAATTACGGGGTATTGCAGGGAAGCCGGGAAAGATAATAAGCTCTAATGTCATGAAAAAGCTTCTGAAGAAAGAACAAGAAGGCGTAATTGCACAATTATGCTCACTAGAAGTTCCAACCTCAAAATCATCTATTTTTGTAGATCTCCAAAAAGTCTTGGACAATCATTCCAAGGTGTTTGAAACTCCCAAAGGCCTCCCACCTATTCGTGACCATGATCATGCTATTCATTTGATTCCTGGAAGTGTTCCTCCAAACATCAGGCCTTATAGATATCCCTATGTCCAAAAGAGAGAAATTGAACGTATGATTGTAGAAATGTTAGAGGCGGGTATAATTCAACCTAGACAAAGTTCTTTCTCTGCTCCAGTAGTATTGGTGCACAAAAATGATGGATCATGGTGTAAGTGTCTGGATTATAGGGAGCTCAATAAGCTCACCATTAAAGATAAAATTCCCATTCCTG
Organism: Pinus albicaulis; assembly: GCA_034641835.2. Classification (NCBI taxonomy): domain Eukaryota; kingdom Viridiplantae; phylum Streptophyta; class Pinopsida; order Pinales; family Pinaceae; genus Pinus; species Pinus albicaulis. The sequence continues at coordinate 684,006,457 of CM076583.1, forward strand.
TAATTGATGAATTATTGGATGAATTACATCGAGCAATTTATTTTACCAAGTTGGATCTTCGTTCAGGATATCATCAAATTAGAATGAAGATTGGAGATATTCTGAAAATAGCATTTCGAACTCATGAGGGTCATTATGAATTTTTGGTCATGCCTTTTGGCCTTACCAATGCACCTTCTACATTTCAAGGGTTGATGAATTCCATTTTCAAACCCTTCCTTAGGAAATTTGTGCTAGTATTTTTTGATGATATACTAATCTATAGCAGGTCTTGGAAGGATCATGTTGAACATGTTGACAGGGTGCTCAAACTATTGCAGGAGAAACAATTATATGCAAAAACATCCAAATGTTTCTTTTGAGTACAAGAGGTGGAATATCTGGGTCATATTGTATCTCACGAGGGTGTTAAGGTAGACCCTAACAAAATTAAAGTCATTAAGGAATGGAAAGTCCCCACAACCATAAAGCAGTTGCGAGGATTTCTCGGGTTAACAGGGTATTATCGCAAGTTTGTTAAGAATTATGGGAGAATAGCAGCACCTCTAACAACATTATGGAAGAAAGATGCATTTTCATGGACTCCTGAAGCAACTAAGGCCTTTGAACGTCTTAAAGAGGCAATGTGCCTAGCACCGGTCTTAGCTACACCAGACTTCACAAAAACCTTTATTGTGGAATGTGATGCCTCAGGAAATGGAATTGGTGCCGTTTTAATGCAGGAAGGAAGACCCATTGCTTTTGAAAGTCGTCCAATCAAAGGAAAGTATTTACAGAAACCTATTTATGAGAAGGAAATGTTAGCAATACTGCATGTACTAAAGAAATGGCGAACTTACCTAATGGGAAGACACTTCAAGGTAAAAACTGATCATGATAGTCTTAAACACTTTTTGGAACAAAGACTATCTTCAGAAGAGCAGCAAAAATGGGTCACAAAGATGTTGGGTTATGACTTTGAAATAATCTACAAAAAAGTGAAGCTAAATGTTGTTGCAGATGCACTCTCAAGAAATAATGAAGAGGTGGAAGCATTGCTTTGTGCCATTTCTATTATCCAACCAGATTGGATAACCGAAGTAAGGGATGAATGGAAGAAGGACGAAGAAGTGTGGACACTCATTCAAAAGTTGCAGCAAGATCCTAGTACATCTGATACATTTAGTTGGAAAATGATTCCTTATGGTACAAAGATCGCTTATATCTTTGTAAGAATTCCCAACTAAAACAAAAGATTCTTTTGGAATTGCACACTTCTCCTTTAGGAGGACACTCAGGATTTTTAAAAACTTACCACAGGGTGAAGAAAGAATTTTTTGGGGATGGCCTTAAATCTGATATTCAAAAGTTTGTGGCGGAATGTTTGGTTTGCCAGCAGAATAAAGTGGAAACAATTAAGACCCCGGGACTTCTACAACCTTTATCCATTCCAAGTCAACGTTGGGAGGAGATTTCAATGGATTTTATCACAGGTTTACCTAAGTCCGAAGGAAAGAGTGTCATCGTGGTGGTAGTTGATAGACTTACCAAGTATGCACACTTTTGTGCATTATCTCATCCATTTAAAGCAAGTACAATTGCTACTACATTTATGGACACAATTCAAAAGCTACATGAAAACCCAAAGGTTATTGTGAGCGACAGTGATCCCATTTTTACTGGAAATTTTTGGACGGAGTTATTTTCTTGTTTGGGTACTTAATTAGCTCATAGCTCACCGTATCATCCTCAATTCGATGGTTAAACTAAGATAGTGAATAAATGTTTGGAAGGATATCTTCGTTGTTTTGTATCTGATAAATAAACACAATGGGTCAAGTGGTTACCTCTCGCTGAATGGTGGTATAACACTTCGTTTCGTACTGCAGCAAAAATGACCTAATTTATGGCACTTTATGGATATCATCCACCGTCCATCACATCATCTTTTAGAGAAAATTCTAAGGTTCAAGCAGTGGAAGATCACATCGAGCATCAACAAGAAGTTCTCCAACACTTAAAATATAACCTAAATTTTGCACAAAATCGAATGAAACAATAGGCATATCAACATCACAGTGAGAGAAGTTTTGATGTAGGATACTGGGTATTTTTATGGCTACAACCATAAAAAAAATGTCCCTCAAGCAAGCTAAGAAGGATAATAAATTATCTCCAAAGTACTATGGTCCTTACAAGGTGTTGCAAAAAATTGGTACTATGGCATACAAATTGGAATTTCTTGCTTCTTCGCGAGTGCATCCAGTTTTCCATCTTTCATGCTTAAAGAAGGTTATAGGTGAAAATATTCCAGTTCAAACAATATTGCCATAACTTGATGAGGAAGGAAAAATTATACTGGAACCTGAAGTGGTCACGGAAACAAAAACTCGACAGCTACGAAATCGATCAATTTCAGAGTATCTCATCAAGTGGAAGAACTTACCCATTGAAGATTCTACATGGGAGGATGATAATTTTATACAGAAGCACCCATATCTATTCAAGCGTTGAGCACAACACTTTTTTTGAAGGAGAGGGGCATGTTAGGTCCCTATATTACTAGTTTAGTCCCTTATTGTTATTAGTGTAGCCCCCTTATTGTTATTGTTGTACCCCTGTAACCCCAATATTGTTATTATTGTGCCCTTACATTGTTATTGTTAGGTTGGCTAGGATTATATTGTGGGCCCATGGACTTCTATATATAGAATGAGGTTTTGGTCATTTTTATCATCCAAGAATTGTTCATTTATGTAATGTATTGGAGGTTTCCCCCTTGAAGTGGTTATTTCTAAGGTGTTGATCTCTCTTTTCTTCTATTTTTGGAGCTGGTTTCATAACACATGATAGGTCCAAGCATATAGATATATGATACCATCATCTCAGAGATTGTGTGTAGAGAAGGATAATGTTGCTTCAGTACATTCCCACGGAAGATCAGGATGCAAATATTCTGACGAAGGCGCTCACCAGGAGAAAATTCAAATACCATAGAGAAAGGATCAGGGTGAAGGATAATTCCTTTCTTTTTGAGAGGGAGTGTTGATATTCAACAAGAAAATTTCAGCACCCACACCTAGTTGCATTAAGCACACAGACTAGGGTGGGGCCCACAATGCTATTTTTGGGTGCATATGTCAGATTAGGGGAATTTTGAGGTCTAAAATGGGCCTTCTAAGGAAATAATAAAATAATAGCTAAACCATTAAAATAATATTTATGAATTTTCATTTTACTTTTTACACCACAATCTATGTAACCATGGTTAAATTAAATTGAAAAGGTGTACCAAAATAAAATTAATAAAAAAATTATATTGATGTGACTATAAATAAGAATTATCTTTTCAAGAAAATATTATTTTCATTGAACAACTAATGTATTTGTCCTTTGTACTTAAATAAATTAAAATAAATTACAAATATAAATTGATAAATTCTTAATTATATAGTACACTATTAATTAAAATTTATACAATAATAATATTTTATTCAAAAAATGTGAAATGACATTTATTATTAGTACTTTACTTTATGACTTTAAAAGTACTTAGAACACTACCATGGTTAACCATGATTTTTTATCCACCATTGAGAATGTGACAAGTAAGTACCTTTAACTCAAGCAATGCCATCTCAACCATTGGGGATGATGTCATCACCTAAAATGTGATTTGTTCTCATAAAGTGGATTTTGATTGTACATTTTCCTTAGGAGGCCCATTTTGGACCTCAAAATTCCCCTAATATGATTTTAGTTATCCATTAATTAAGATGGACAATAAATTGTAATGTATTCTCAATGATGACTTGAAATAGTTAACTGAGAGTGATAAACTCAGTTAGCTAGTGGATTTCGAGTTAGAGGTAGTTGGTGAGACATGCAGAGTAATTCTAGCTGTAACAAAGTTCAAAGTGCAATGATGCATTAGTTAATGCTGTTTGTAATCAGTTTAACTCAGTTAAGTGAGTTAAACTTAGTTGTCACTAGTTGTAACTGAAGATACACTAGTGAGAGATCAAGCGAATTAAAAATTAATTAATTCACAATTAGTGATCTCACATGCAACTGAGGATTTACTATTATTAGCTGCATGCATGTCAGATCCAGTGGAGACCCAGTTGAGTTCTAGGTGAAAGGGAAGTTGACTATCAGTTGTAGGATTATTGGGTTGCACACATGCAACCAAAAACCCATTGGAGTGCCCATGATACTTGCACAGTCAAGGAAGGCCATAATTCCTATCTTTTAAGGATTGCATCCATCAGGGATTGCACAAGAAAGGAAGACTGTCTAGACGCTGAAAATTGGCTATGTGTTGGTCAGTTTTGCATATGAGAGTGTGAGACAATTAGTTGAGGACTAGAGGGCTATTGTGAGAAGAGTTTTGTATGCAATTGTTTCACGATCCATGCTAAATATACAATAGAAGATAGTGGGGTTTTTAACTATAAGCTTTCCTCGAGAAATCATCTATGTTGTGGTTTGATTGATTCTTCTTTGCTTCATGTGATTGACGATTGTGTTTTTAATTATGCAAAATATTTGTAGAAGTGATTCAATATTTAACTTTAGTACATTGTTAGATCAGGTGAATCCAAGATATACATGCATGTTGTATAATTTCTACAAACTATACCCACATTTATGGGTTTAATTCTGATCCTGGTACGGATCGATTTTCTCCTTGAGGTCTTTCTGGCATCTGGCTTACATATACTCTTCGCATTGCAAAAACTCCTTTGCTTACTATCTCGACAACAATTGGTGCTTTTTTAGTGCCCACTTAAGCCTCAGTGAAGCAACCTGAGATCTAATACCACATGTAACACATACGCCAATCCAAAATTAGTTAAAATAAATTTTTTAACCAATGTACCCACTAGATTAAATACATTTACACTATCGGTGATCAATGTGATGATTTAAACCTTAATAAACATATTCAATACACACACACACACACACACACACACACACATATATATATACATATATATATACACACACACACACACACATCTATCTATATATATATATATATATAACAAATTTCTCACTTAGTATTGTTGATATGTTATGGCACAATATATGTATCAATAAATTATTTAATTCTAGCACACATTCGCATACAAGCTTATGTATATGAGATTATGGTTTGGAGAAAATTTATGCTTTTCATCACCTGTCTATAGAACAAGTTAACCCATTTAATTATGAGTCTCCATGATGGCTTATCATCCATTGACACATAACCCTGATCACATGGTTGGTAGGTGGTTTGAAATTCCAACTCTGATTTTGTTTTTCATGTGCCCTACGATTAAATTAAATGTGGAATATCGAGAGGGATAAGTGGGAACCCTGGCGCCGTGGATCTAAGGCCTAGAGTAATTGTTGGGTGGTTAGGGTAAACCCTACCCCAAACCCTTTCTATGTTTTTCATTTTGCGCCGTTGAGTCATGCCAGGGAAACTTTGCAACTCTACAATAGATAACCATTTTGGCTGAGAATCTGGTCTCCTTCCGAGGTTCTGGGGCCGCTAGCTCCTCTGTGGTTATGCATATAATGTTACTCCTCCATTTCCATGCATTTCCATTGAGGTGCTATGGTGATGAATTCTCCACTGGTAGGTACTTTCTCACCACAGTTGCTTCATTTCTCCGTACAACAATTTCTTAAGTGAAGATGATAATTTTTCAAGTCTCTTATTCCTCGGTGGTTGTTCTCATACAGGAAAGGGCCACAAATGTTTTCTAATGCACATCAATTTAATTTATTTATTCACATTATGGATATCGTTTCCGTGTTTCAACTAACACTATGGTTTTTTCTTTCCAGGTATTTGTCTTGCCCCTTTGAGCCTCAGCTTCCGCATGATAAAACACAGATTCTAAACTAACTTGCCGTTCTCTCCAGGTATTACTCCACCCAAGGTTCTGGTTTATGTTCTACCAGGAATTGCTTGTCCCTCTAACATAGTTACAGTTCGTCATTTTTCCCTTTTTGCGATACTTACGATGTTCGATGTATAGTTAGCTGGCTTGACCGAGGAATTACTTCTACTGTGTTTATTTAAGAATCTGTAACTTATAGTTGGGACCTCCTTGGTACATTGCTATCAAAAGAACATGGTTTCACACCACCATTTTATTTTAAGAATGTAACCTTAAATTCCAGATTATTGTTGGGTGTTTGGATATATTAACAAGTTTGTTTCTCATTCTTATATATGTGGAGAAAAGAGTTTCTTTAACCACTTTTCCTTATGAGTCTCTTTAGCTGCTTTTACCCTTTGGTTATTTTCCATATTTCGTCAGTAATATTTACTGCTGATTGTGAATATACAGTTCCATCGTTAAGGAAATATAGTTGTGATGAGTTTATGGTATGAAATGCGTAAAAGTGAAACCCTTAGGGTCACTATGACTATTCTGTGTTATTTTATCTTATATATTACCTATGACCGTTTTATTTCCAATACTGCTATTTATATTTATGTACGAGAAGTAAAGTTCCCTTATATCTATTTTTAAAGTACTGGACTTATTTTGTTGCAGTATTCATAATTTCAATTTGATAATTCCTATTCAATGTTTTGATTCTACTGTTCCATATTTCTGTGTATGGAATTTTCCATTCTTGGGTTTTTGCAGTTTTTCCCTTCAAGGGTTTATACAGTTCTATCCTATTCAAAATTATATAGTTTCACATTCAAGGGTTTATACAAATTTCCCGTTCAAGGGTTTATAATGTTTTTACCATTCAATGGTTTGTACAACTGTACTATAATTCTCTGTTTTCATATTTGGTTTACAGAATTATAGTGACATTCTCAAGGCTAGACTATTTTTTTATCTTAGGAGTAGGATTTCGCCCTTGTGTTCGGACTGTCCAACTGGGATTAAGTCCTTGGTCAGACTAACCGAATCCCACAATCCTCACTAACTTTATGGAAAAATCATGTATCAGGTGTTCAATTCCCAGGTTTTACTATGCTAGATAAAACACTATTTATAATTCATAATCCTCATGGACCAACTGAACTTGGTTTTGGAAATGATATACAGAAGTGTCATACTATTGTAGTTCTTCTTTATAAATACATCCTAATTCATTTTCGGTCATTCAAATGTTTTAGCAAAACATACCATTTTGTCATTACTACTTTTCTTCGAATTTCCTAAATGAAAATGTAGTAGAATGAAATACAAGAACATGGATAGATTGAATACCTGATTCTTAAACTGTAAAATCTAATTGACTAATATGAGTAGAAATTCTCAACAGGAGGGTCCTCCTCCCTACCAATGAGTGTGGCAATTACGCCCAGCACTCCCCCCGAGCCCCTACTATCATTCAGTCTCTATCCAACTGCCAATCTGGAATTTCTTTTATGCAGACCTCAGAGCCCCACCAGGTTCAATCTCACTCTAGTCCAAGAAGGTTCTACTTGTTTTATTTACTTCCAGCTCGAGAATCTCCAACAATCTCCATTGATTGTTTTTACTGATAATATTCTTGTCTTCCTCGAGGATCCAACCCTCTCTTCTCCCACCAGAGACCATTTTATCTCTGGGGAGAAATACCAAGAAGTCTAACTGAATAACTGACTCGTAGTTGGTAAATACTTTGGGCCTCTCCTCCTGAGCTTTTCTCCCATTATTTTCCATTCCATTCTTTTAATCTTTCAATAAACAAAATTCATTCATTCATATATTCATGTACTTACTATTTTTCTTAAAAAATAATTCATTGTTACTTAATAAGTTTCCAAATAACTAAATAATTCCTAAATCACCTAATAATTATTAAATAAAAATTAAGTTAATTATGCTGATTGTATGAGGGGTTACAAGGTGTGAATAAGACTATAACAACCTCATTGGAAAAGGGATTTAGTATCCATTCTGATCCATTTTTATGTACATCTATGTAGACAAAAAATATGTGAATAAGAATATCAAACTGGATCCATCTTAACTACAGATATATAAAGTGCCGAGATGGATCAAATCTCTCGAGGTGAAAACCTATATTTTGAGTGCAAAACTTGAGGAAAGGTTTACACCTCAAGATATTTGATCTCTCTCGGCGCTTTATAGATCCAAAGTTAAGATGGATCTGGGATGGTTTCAGTTGTGTGTCCAAGGAAAATCTATCGAATATATAATTAATTTTATCGATAATATGTAAATATATCTAATATTGATATAATCATTTTAAGTATTCTAAATATGTCTAAGATTAACGTGGTCATTTTTATTTTAAATTTTCTTAGCTACCTTAGTTTTTTGAGACGATAAATATTGTTAATAACTTGAAAGATGAAAAATGATGAAATAAAATTTTTGAATGCAAAGTGGCAATAATAGTGTTGAATAATAGAAAATGTGAATAATAAGAATGTAGTCAATTACAAATAGTCTTCATTGGATCAATCTCAAACTATTTTCTTCCACTATTCTTATTGTCACCCTTGTTAGTTTTTTCATCTTTTCATATCGATTATATGAAAAGGACAATTGAAATCGTAAACCATTTGAATATTTAGCTCGAGTTGTTGTAGTAAACATCATACCTTGTATCTCTTGCTCTCCAATATTAATCATATGAAAAGGATAGTTGAAATTGTAAACCATTTGAATCTTTAGCTCGAGTTGTTGTAGTAAAAATCATACCTTATATCTCTTGCTCTCCAATATTAATAGGTTGAATTAGTATAATGCAAAAATCAATATACATGTCAATGTTTTTTTGTGCTTACACTGAAATCAATGCACATTGTTAATCCAATCACTTTATAATTAATGTACCATCATACATCTAGTTACATAAAAACAGAAATCAACATCTACAATGGAATCAATGCATCTAATGCAAACAATCAAATAATGTTAGAAAACAACTTCTATACTGAAATAAATGCATCTAATGAAAGTAATCAAATAATATTAGAAACCAACATCTACACTGAAAGTAATGCATTTAGTGCAAACAAACAAATAAGATTATAAATCACCTTCTACACTAAAATCAATGCATTTAGTGCAAGCAATCAAATAGGATTAGAAACCACCATCCACATTGAAATCAATGCATTAAGTGAAAGAAATCAAATATGATTAGAAATAATCTACATTGAAATTAATGCATCTAGTCCAAGCAATCGAATATGGTCATAAATCAACATCTACACTGAAATAAATGCATCTAGTGCAAGTGATCAAACAAGATTAGAAATCACCATCTACACTGAAATCAATGAATTTAGTGCAATAAATAAAATAGGATTAGAAATCATCCACATTGAAATCAATGCATCGAGTGCAAGCAATCAAATATCATTAGAAATCAATATCTATAGTAAAATCAATGCATCTAGTGCAAGCAATCAAATAGGATTAGAAATCACCATCTACACTGAAGTCAATGCATCTAGTGCAAGAAATATTATTCCCTCTCCTCTCTTCATCTATATCAATATCTCCCTCAACCTCTCCTTCTTTGTCTCTCTATCTCACCCCACCAAACACACACAATTTAAAACTCCATATCTATCAATATCTCTGTCCCTCACTCCATATCTCCATCTCTATCTTCTTCCATCTCTTCACCTTCCATCTATATCTCTATCTTCCCCTTCTCTCCCTCTCCCCTGCTTCTATTTCTCTTTCCTCCTTCTGTCCTCTCTCCCTCTCTCTCCATATTTATATCTCTATGTATTTCTTTTTACCTCCCTCTCTCTCCCCCTCCAACTCCATCTCTCTTGCCCTCCCTCTCTCCACTCCCTCACATCCTCTCTCTTCCTTCCTCTCTCTCCCTTCCTCTCCCACCTCTCTCTCTCTCTCTTTCTCTCTCTATTCACCCTCAAAATTTGTTACTATATCACTCCTTCTCTCCTTCTATCTCCTTCTCTCCCCAATTTTCTCCATCTCTCCTTATTTGTCTCTTTATCTCATCCCCAAACATACACACTCTCTCCCCATCTCTCCCTTGTCCCTCCTCTCCCTTCACTTCTCAATATTTATGTATTTCTTCTTTCATCCCTCTCTCCCCCTCCAACTCCATCTCTCTATCCATCCCTCTCTCCTCCTCCCTCCATCTCTCTCTCCTCCTCTCTCTCAAGTACTATCTCTCATCCTTCCTCTCTCTCCCTTTCTCTTCCCCCATCTCTCTCTCTCTCCCTCTCTCTTTTCCCTCCAATACTCTCTATCCCCCCATCACTCTCCTCCTCTCTCTCAAGTCATCTCTCTCCCTTTCTCTCCTTTATTTAATACCCATTATGGCCCATTTCATGTCTATCTGCACAGACATAAAATATTTGAATAAGACTATAAAAACCTCATTGGACAAGGGATTTAGTATCCATTCTGATCCATTTTTATGTACATCTGTGTAGACAAAAAATATGTGAATAAGAATACCAGCCTAGATCCATCTTAACTCCTGATCTATAAATCTTCAAGACTCTCGAGGCGCAAACCTATTTTTTGAGTACAAAACTTGAGGAAATGTTTGCACCTCAAGAGATTTGATCCCTCTCGACCCTTTATATATCCAAAGTTAAGATGGATCTAGGATTGTTTCAGTTCTATGCATCCAAGGAAAATCTATCTAAGATATGATTAATTTTATTAATAATATGTAAATATATCTAATATTAATATAATCATTTTAAGTATGCTAAATATGTCTGAGATTTACATGGTCATTTTTATTTTAAATTTTATTAGTTACCTCGGTTTGTTGAGATGATAAATATTGTTAATAAATTTAATAATGAAAAATGATGAAATAAAATTTTTGAATGCAGAGAAACAATAATAGTGTTGAATGATATAAAATGTGAATAATAAGAATGTAATCATTACAAATAGTATTTATTGTGATCAATCTCAAACTATTTTCTTCTACTATTCTTATTGTCACCCTTGTTAGTTTGTTCATCTTTTCATATAGATTATATGAAAAGGATAGTTGAAATCGTAAACCATTTTAATATTTTTCTCGAGTTGTTGTAGTAAACATCATAGCTTGTATCTCTTTCTCTCCAATATTAATAGGTAGAATTAATGTAACACATAAATCAATATACATGTCAATATTTTTTTGTGCTTACACTGAAATCAATGCACATTGTTAATCCAATCACTTTAAAATTAATGTACCATCATACATCAAGTTACATCAAAACATAAATCAACATCTACACTGAAATCAACACATCTAATTCAAGAAATCAAATAAGGTTAGAAAACAACTTCTGAATTGAAATCAATGCATCTAATGCAAGTAACCAAATAATATTAGAAACCAACATCTACATTGAAATCGATTCATTTAGTGCAAGAAAACAAATAAGATTATAAATCACCATCTACACTAAAATCAATGCATTTTGTGCAAGCAATCAAATAGGATTAGAAATCACCATTTACACTGAAGTCAATTCATTTAGTGAAAACAATCAAATATGATTAGAAATTATCTACATTGAAATCAATGCATCTAGTGCAAGAAATCAAATATAATTATAAATCAACATCTACATTGAAATAAATTCATTCAGTGCAAACAATCAAACAGGATTATAAATCACCATCTACATTGAAATCAATTCATTTAGTGCAAGAAATAAAATAGGATTAGAAATCATCTACATTGAAATCAATGCATCTAGTGAGAGCAATAAAATATCATTAGAAATCAATATCTACACTAAAATCAATGCATCTAGTGAAAAAAATCAAATAGGATTAGAAATCACCATCTACACTGAAATCAATGCATCTAGTGTAATAAATCTTATTCCCTCTCCCCCCTTCATATATATCGATATCTCCCTCCATCTCTCCTTATTTGTCTCTTTATTATCACCCCCCTAAAGACACACAATTTCTCACTCCATATCTATGAATCTCTCTGTCCCTCGCTCCCTATACCCATCTCTCTCTTCTCCCCTCTCTTCAACTTCCATCTATATCTCTATCTTCCGCTTCTCTCCCTCTCCCCTGTTTCTATCTCTCTTTCGTCCTTCTGTCCTCTCCCCCTCTATCTCCATCTTTCTGTCTCTATGTATTTCTTATTACCTCCCTCTCTCTCCCCCTGCAACTCCATCTCTCTTTCCCTCCCTCTCTCCTTCTCTCCATCTCTCCTTATTTGTCTCTTTATCTCACTCCCATACATACACTCTCTCTCTCCATCTCTCCCTTGTCACTCCTCTCTCTTCACTTCTCAATCTCTATGTATTTCTTCTTCCATCCCTCTCTCCCCTCCAACTCCATCTCTCCATCTCTCCTTCTTTGTCTCTTTATCTCAGCCCTAAACATACACACCCTCTCTCCATCTCTCCCTTGTCACTCCGTCTCTCTCTTCACTTATCACTCTCTATCTATTTCTTCTTCCCGCCCTCTCTCCCCCTCCAACTCCATTTCTCTATCCCTCCCTCTCTCTTCCTTTCTCTCAAGTCCACTCTCTCGTCCTTCCTCTATCTCCCTTTCTCTTCTACCTCCCTCTCTCTTCTGCCATCTCTCGCTCTCTCTATCTCTCTCTCTTTTCCCTCCAATCCTCTCATTATCTCCCTCCGCCTCTCCTTCTCTCTCTCCCCCCTCCATATTTGGGTCTCCCTCTTGCTCTCTTACCATTCTCTACCTCTCTCACTCATATCCCCCTCTCTCTCTTCATTCCTCCTCTCCCATCTCCTTCAATTTATCTCCATCTCTCTCTTCATTCCTCCACTCCCCTCTCCTTCAAATTAACTCCACCTATCTCTCCGCCTCTATCACACTATGTCTTTGTTCTTCCCTCCCATATATATCTAGAGTCAATATATATCATAATATATTAACATATATTATAATATAACAAATTTAATATTGTATTAATCCAAAGTTATTAAATTTAGTAGTATTAATATTATAATATATTAATATTAATATTAGATTTAATAATAATAATAAAATAATAATATTAATATTAGGATTAATAATGTTTTTTTTTTTTGCATGGTATTGATAATAATTTGGCCCATGGTATTTGGCTCATTGGCTTCACATAAATAGATTATGGAGTAAATATGAAAATAGGTTTTATTTATTTACTATACCTCTATTTTATTTATATTTTTATTTATTTACCATAACTCTTTTATTACCATGGTATTTGGCCCATAGACTTGGTATATAATTAGATGTTTATTTCTAATCCTATTTGATATATTGTTATTTATTTACCATACCTCTTTATACCTCTTTTATATTTATTTATTTACCATAGTTCTTTTATAAATATGGTGTTTGGCCCATGGTATTAACAATAATTTGTCCCATGGTATTTGGTCCATAGGCTTCACTTAAATAAAAGCTCTTTTTTGAGTAAATATAAAGAGGTTTATGGAGTAAATATAAAAATAAGTTTTATATTTATAAAATATGGATTAAATATAAAAATAATTTTTATAATACAATTGTAGAAACACATGTTACACATCATATTGGGTTGTAGAAAGACATCATATTGGGTTGTAGAATGTTACACATCATACTGGGTTGTAGAAACACATCATAGTGGGTTGGGTTGTAGAATGTTACACATCATACTGGGTTGTAGAAACACATCATAGTAGGTTGGGTTGTAGAATGTTACACATCATACTGGGTTGTAGAAACAATCATTAAAGGGTTGGGTTGTAGAATGAGCCTATGCTCAATAACAAGAAACACATTATACTGGGTTGTAGAATGAGCCTCTGTTCAATAACAACGTCATTAGATAAGGGAAGAAAAGAAGTGAAAATATATGTTCTACCTTATTTCTAATTTCTAATAAATTTATAAAAATCTTGGAACTAAGCATGATAATTTTAAATTAATTATAAAGATTTTCAAATAAAATTAAAATTAGATAAAAATAAGAATTTTTAATCACATTATGTTTTCTTTAAATTTTCTTTTGGCATGAAACTAAATTAAAAAGTGAGACTCATGTGTATAAACACACAGGGCAATTTTCGTTTGAAAAATGCTCTCTAGATTTATATACATCGCCTCACATAAAAGCAAAGAAAACAACCTTCGAAAACATTACAAATTCTCTGTCCAATGAAGTGATCATTGGCTAGATGCAGCTGCATGCTTGCACTATCATTACATTAACAAAATATTCCTTGGCATGCAAAAAATCCTGGAAATGCCACAAGGCATTGAGGGAAAGGGAAGGATTATGTGCATACCAAGAAATTTGTTGTGAATGTTCTTGATATTGGAGTCAATTTGTAGTCAAATAAGTTGCCAATTTCTTGGGCTATCATTACATTAACAAAAATTCTTTGGCATGTACAGAATCTTGGAAATGGAACAAGGCACTGAGGGAAAGGGAAGGATTCTTTGCATACCAAGAAATATGTTGTTAATGTTCTTGATAATGGAGCCAATTTGCAGTCAAGGAAGTTTCCAATTTCTTGCACTATCATTACATTAACAAAAATTCCTTGGCATGCACAAAATCCTGGAAATGGAACAAGGCACTGAGGGAAAGGGAAGGATTCTGTGAATACCAAGAAATATGTAATATGTTGTTAATGTTCTTGATAATGGAGCCAATTTGCAGTCAAGGAAGTTGCCAATTTCTTGCGCTATCATTACATTAACAAAAATTCCTTGGCATGCACAAAATCCTAGAAGTGGAACAAGGCACTGACGGAAAGAGAAAGATTATGTGCATACCAAGAAATCTACTGTCAATGTTCTTGATAATGGAACCAACTTGTAGTCAAGTGTTGTGACCAGCAACAACCCCCCTTTTTATTTATTATTAGTAATAATACTAAATAAATGGGGACCCTTAGTTAAAAATCCAAAAAAATCAATTAGGATTTGTTTGCCTTTCAAATAAAACTTTCTATCATAAACTTATAGAAATCCTTTAGAAAGAATATTTAGAAACACTTAAGTTTATGATAGATTATAATAAAATTGCTCTTGAAACAAGATAGCGCATCCATAACAAAATAGTATATATAAAATGCATTGATCGCAGATCGCATAGCGCAGAAAACAGAAATGATTAATAAATATCTTTTGCACTCTTATCAATTCTGCGCTTTTGCGATTCTGCGCTTTTGCGATTGTGCTCTTTTTGTGATTCTGCGCTTTTGCGATTTTGCGCATTTGCGATATGCGATTTTTCGCTATTGCGCAATGTCCACTTTTGCTCTATTTTTATGACTGCGATGACTTCATTTTGCGATATTGCGACATTGCGATATTGCGATATTGCGCAGCAAATCGCAGATCGCAATGTCGCAGATTCATGTAGGCGCGCTATCCCAAGGCAATCTTCCCACATGTCAAATCCATTATGCGCTTTAATGATTATATTAAATGATTGGATTGATTATTAATGTGAAAAGAGATTGTGTTTAGATTGAAAGTCGTTTCACAATTTAAATATTATATTTTATCCGCTTTCACATTCAAAACAGTCTCATCACCTTTCTTATATCATTACTCTCATTTATTCGTAAAACGCAGGCACGAAGGAGCAGACCACTATACAAAGCTTCCGCTAAACACTATGGGTAAGAAGGAGAAGAGCTCAAGTTTTGAGAACAAAGAAATGGCTTCGCTATACGCAGACACCGCCTGTAACAAGGACGCCGGTATATCCACTTGGGAGGGAATGTATAAACTGTTAGAAGATGAAAACCCTGTGGTGATAAAAGTTGCAGCTACAGCAGGTTCAAAGAATACGTCTGAAGCAACCCTTAGAGACTTGGCTTGCTCATTTCTGCATAGAATAGCAGCAAGGCCAAGGATTCTCCCATACATAGACATGGTGAGATGGGTGCTGGATAGCACAGATATTTTAGACAGACAATTCAGAACTCCATCTGAAGAACTAATCGGGTCATTCACCATAGAAGATATGAGATTAATGTATAAGCTGCCAGAACCTCAGGCGACTTTCAACAAGCAATTTATGGAAGAGTTTGCCAAAGAACACTCAAATTTGGCAGAATGCACAAAGGAGTGGACCAAAAGAAGTGAACCATTGAAGAAGAACAAACAAGGTATGTACAGCACGGGTTCACTTACCTCTCCTTACTGTTTTACTGCTGCCATGTTATGCAGGCTTTTTGGAAAGCCTGACATAAATATGATCTTACCCGAATGGCTTCCTTTGTTGAATGCGGCTGTTAATTCTACAATTGTAGATTGGGCCAAAATCCTATCTGATAATCTCACCA
>CM076583.1:684022787-684102787 GCA_034641835.2 Pinus albicaulis
ACTCTAAGGTTGGGAGGATTGGTCATCTGCATAATTGGTATGCTCATAAGATTTTTATGAATGGTTAAAAGAGTTGTTGGAATATTGTATTGGTGCATGTTGTAGCTAATATTTTATTTAAGTTAAAATTTATGTTCCTTACTTTTAACAGAATTCCATAGAAGAAATAACTCTTCCAGATTTTTGTAATGTAGTAGGAGTACAGTTTAAGGAATACTATCGACCAGAATCTCTAGACCATAAACTGGTCTAAATCTGGAGATATTAAATAAATCCTTAGATATTAAACAGATTTCTTAGAATAAGTAAAGTGTAACTTTAATCTACCTTGGCAATATATATATATATATTAATTAACTCAATTTCCAAACACTGAGAGTTGAATAGAGTGAGTAGAAATTATTAGTCTTTGTTTGGCTATTTACACTTAATTGCATGTAGTCATTCTACTAGTTAAGTGCAGAATATTAAATTCAAGAAGAAGCACATATACTAAATTAACAGTACTTAAGGAAGGAAAAGAGACTACTGGTAATCTATGCCTGCTCTTGGTAAGACTACTTATGATCATAATGTTCTGAAAAAAAAAAAATTAGAACAAACTGAAAGATTGGCAGAAGCTATTATTGCTCTATAAATTATACTGAACCACATACATGATACCTTGATATATTTGAAAGAAATTCCAAATATCAGTAGTAGATGACTATATAAATGTATAGGTATAAATTAAAGATCAATTCTTAAACGAGTACCTGTCAACTTAAGTATTAATCAGCTCTGCTTATATAATAACAAAGTTAACTCTCTGCCTCTGTGGACAGAGAAACATTATATTGGTATATGAATGGTTGGTTAGTAAATTCTAGGTTGATGGAATTACATTAGCAATAAGATGTTACTGTAGAATGATGAAGAATAGAAGTATAATTAGAAACAGAGCATCAGTGTTGTTTCCACACATATAAATAAAATGGAATAATTATACAGAACTCAAGAGGTTGCATTGAAGCACAGACATTCTATTATATGGAAACTATAATGTATCCTCATATTAAGTGATATGACAAACATAGAAGAAATAAAACCTCTAATTGTCATATGAGACCTCTGTATAGTAGAAAAATATATATATATATCAATGAGAAACAATGAGTTCACATTAATCTAACTAGGGTAAACTGAGTTTATTAAACCTCTCGATTTAATAACAAAAAAATATTTCCAGCCATTAAGTATATTAAATAGAGGAATGCTACTATAGGAGGAAAGCATAATACTGGACCTAACTAAAGTCTGTTCTGAAAATTAATTTACAAATAAACAGTATGGAACAAAAGTTTAATAACAGAGGGTATTCTAGGAATGATGATAAATTCAACACAACACATATTTTATGCCACGAAAGTAGCCTATTGAAAAGTCAACAGAACGATGTAATATTTCGTTCGTCTATTGAGATAAGAATGTCACAGTTTCACCGAACTGAAAGTCCTAATTATTATGATTGTCACAAAAAAAAATTACAGAGACAGAACTAAAAACTAAATTGCGAGACGAGACAAAATCTCGCATCTTATATAAAATCACTCTGGACTCCGAAGCATGAGGTAGTACCGACCTCTGCAGAACAAGTGAACACAAGCTTCAGCTGGATTCTAAAGAGGATCAATGGATTAATTCCTTGAGAATACTCTTAACAAATCCTTACCTGTAAACACCAAGGTAAAAACGAGTTAAATTCGAAATTAAATTAGAGATAGAGATAAAAACAAAAAAAGAGAAGAGTGCGACAAATTAAAAAACGAACTAGTAACTACCTTATATAGGTCGTATTGAAGTAGATTCCTTTACTTTGTAATTTAAAGAGGGAAGAAGAATGTTAGAGTGAATATTTTACAAATGAAATGAACCAACAAGAGGGCAACGTGAGGGTTGGTGAAAAATCACCTGTCGGTACGATGGGAATTTCCTTCGCCCCTGCGTATTGAGGAATCAGAGCCCTCTAATCATGCAGTGAACAAATCTGAATACTCAAACAAGTCGACTGAGGGAGAAGCCATAAAACAAAAACAAAAAAAATTGAGTATTAACTCCAGATAGCAACGCAACGAAACGATGAAGGACAACGCTACAAGATAAGAGAGTAGCTATGATACCAGAACCATAATTCTTCAGAAATCGAAATGAAAAATGAAAAGAACATCTATATTATCTCTAATGATATCACACAACGAATCACTTACCATATACGCAGGGTAGGAAGCATCAAGCCATTCCAGGCACGAAAATCATACACCAACTGAGACAAGCATGAGGTCAAACGGCTCCCCTGGAGTGAAGAACGAAACAACAATTTCCGGAGTGGCAAAATGAAGTCAAATTAGTTGATTTTTCATTTTAATACAGTATGAAACCCTAGAAGTTGAACGGGGTTCATCGTCCACATGTACGACGATAAACCACTCCATATCACAAAACTATATAAAATCACCTTGATGGTACAGAGAATAATCACAAGTGATACGATAAGCTTTGGACTTAAGTGCATCGTCCTCAGAAAACCAAAACCCGGTGCATAAAATTTTATGTGGAGCAAAGTTGTACGCCAAGGAGGATTTGAAGTCGGATTTGGGATTTTCGGGTAGTGTAACAAGACTTAAAAACGTACATTCCTTAAATGCAAAACCATCATGGCACTCACAATTATAGCTGGGCATTAAACACAGGAAACGTTGATTTAACAAGTCTCGAATCCCGAGTGTACCCAAAGGAGTGAATAGGTAAACATGTATAAGTATCAACATAGATCATAGAATCTATTTAGCGTTCCACGTAGGGCTAACGATTATGTGGTAACAAGTATTCAAAAGCGTAGTCCAATTTCGAATGGGACGTACGAGCATAAGTATACATCTACATAGTGGGTTAACACCCAAAATCCAAAGATGTGTGATGGTATATGAAAGTGATACGTATAACTTGTAAGTGGGAGACATATAGATATAATGAAGAGGCATAGAATGGGTATATCCTTGATATAGTTGTGTATTTGATGTATGGTATTACATGTGGAAACCTATACAAGGTTGGAGGTGGATTAAAACACCTATTTATAGTACTCATGATTTCATAATATACATATAATAACTTAGTTGGTAGGGAATTGTCTTTAGATTTAAAATATCCACTCTCTCTAAGGAGATTTATGAAAATTATAAAAGACTCAATGGAAAATATTATGTATATAAATTTGGAAGTCTTCAGAGAAATTTTTTTTTTTTTCTTAGGAGTGATGTTACAAAGTTGAGCATCCTCTCTGTTGTCAATAGTTTCTGTATATCGGGGTCCTTGATATGGGTAAAGTGGCTCAGTGAACCTGACCTCCCCGTCTTCAAATATCATCAATTCATTTTTTTAATCTATCACTGCATTATTTTTGAAAGCCCAATCTATCCCCAATATTGCTGGATAGGGATCCTTATCCCCCATAATGTTTATCACTTCAAAGTCTGTGTATGTCTTTAACACCACAAGATCGACCTCGACTTCTTCCAGCCTGCCTATGGGCACAATGCAGTACTGGTTTTCCATGCAGAGCTGGATTGGTGAGTATGTCAGCTTTGGTCTTCCCAATGCTTCCCATGTCTTCCTTGGTAGAATGTTGACATTTGACCCTAGGTCCAGCATGGTCTAGTTATGTTGTTTCCTGCACCACCATCTCCAGATTATGTTCCAGTTGTTCCAGCATTGGTGCATTGGTTACAATTTTTAAGAATAATTGGAACCATTCTTCAACTGTTGTACTTGTATTGGTTTGTTTCTCTTTCTCTACAGTCGGCTACTGTAACTCAATGCCTTTTCTCCCCCCAAGTTGGAGAAATGTTTCCACTTCTTCTTTAAAATATTTATTCTGTCTATCTGGCCTGAAAACTGGCTTTGGAGATGTTGGCTTTATCAGCTTTATTGGGTCTATATTATGTGCATATTCCCCTATTCTCTTTCCTCCCCATGTTAATATGGCTACGATTTTCATAGCCTGAGCCTCTACTATTCTTGGTTCTGCGTTTACCATATTTTCTCCTCTTTGTCTGGCTCTTTCTTCCCATCTCTTAATTAACTCTGGCAGTCTTCAGTTGCGTGCATATTAACTCTACACTGAGAGCACCAGGTTCTTTGGGGAAGTGGACATTCCCTGGCTACGTGACCTTCTTGGTCACAATTGTAACATCTTATAGGTCCTCTACCTCTAGCCCTGCCTCCTCTCATTCCTCCTCCTCATCCCCTTGGAGCCTCATTCACTCTATACGATGGCCTGTCCAATTGTTCCGCCAGTGCATCCAGGGCTCTACACTGATGTGTATTGTGTGTTGTGGAAGAACGGAACTCACAGTATATGTTGTTTGGAATGTTGGAGTATTTTTGTAAAAGTGGGCATAGGCATGGTGGATCACCAATGCTTTTTCATATTTTGCAGTATTCAGTTGCGACCTGATTTTGTTGCGCAGGGAACCCTGGGAAGTGGGGTTGCAGTGGATATAGCCCTTTAGTGTTTATCTACGCAACTCCCCCTACTGGTGGGTGTCCCTGCTACTAAATCCCCCGTATTTTGTCCCTACAACCTCGAACATTCGGTGACCATGTGTCCCTCCATCAGACAATGTGTACACCACACATTGGGTTTTGCAGGTTGTATTGGATGAATGTCTTTCAACTTTTCCATTAGAATAGCAATCTGATTTTGTAACCCAAATATGGAAGGGTCTTGAGCTACTGCCCCTCCTTTGAATTCCTACGGATACCTCGTCATAGCCTTTATCTTCATAACTTTCTCTAATGCATCTTATAATGTATCAATCTTCTATTGTGTTAGAGGAGTTCTCGTCAACGGAAGAAGGGCCTTGATAATCCAATCTCTCAGATCATTCAGATCGATTGGGTAACTCAGTTTTCCAATCGCGTCCTTGAACCTTCTCATCATATCCCATGTAGTTTCACCTTCTCGATGTTTAATATCCACATCTTTAATAAACCCTGCTGATCTGTCTGAGGTAGCTTAAATTCTTTGACAAATTATTTCTTTACATCATCTATCACTGGGTTTGGATGAGCTTCAGACCATTTAATGAACTAGCGAAGAGCTCTCTCTCTTAGATTTGTTTGGAACTCGATCAACTTAACCACCTTGGGTGTTTTCCAAGCCCTCCATATGGCTTCGGAGAGATACTAGTGCTGCTCCACATCGTCATTGCCCCTCCCAGAGAACTCTGGGTATTGGGTAAAGGATCCTGCCATATTTCTTTTTATGGGTTGTACTAGAATAAAACCTCTATTCCCTGGTTGTGAAATTGTATTACTAGAACTATTGCTTGTAGATATTGTTGATGTAGATTGAACACTCTTCAACTTGCTAAACTCTCATAACTTAACAAAAATTTCACCTAATGGCTGATAGAGTACCAGGGGAAGGTCGAGACTAGAGCTACTTGAACTTTTGGGAATAGAGTTACCTTGAGTTATGAGTGCTAGCCCCTCTCAGAATAGCTTCTCCATCACAACATGCAACTCCACATCGGATGTCTCCTCGGGGCGTGCGTCCTCCACTTCGAACTTTTCTTCCTTTTCTCTTTGGGTTGGGCTCCTATACACTTGCCTGACTTCCTTGATGGTCCCTCGTATTCCTTAGGATCCTGTTTGACCTTCCATCTCATTTTTCATCTGTGGCACCTTCTCCTTGTCTTGTCGACTACTTTCCTACTTCTCTAACTCCTTCATCACCCTTTCCTGACATTTCACAGCAATCTACGCCTTTCAATGTGCTCGTCGCTCTCTCAACCTACTGGAGGTCTCGGCATCCATATCCCTATTCCCCTTTCCAACTTACTGGTAGCATCTCTCCCTCAGCTCCTTCCCCCACTACTGGAGGTTTAAGTCTCCATCTCAGATTTTTGAAATTCCATCTATCCCTCGTCTACCATTAAAGCTTTGATCCACAAAGGAATTTCCTTTAACAGCTCTCCCTGCAATTCGGATCTGAATACATCCTTTTCTTTTGAGAAGGACTAGAAACACTCAGCCGCTAATTCCACTATATATCCTTCCAAGGTAGATTATACCCAGAAATCTATAGCTCGAGTCAAATCGGTATCTAACCAATGGAGTGCTACAAGATCCACGTGTAACCACTTGCGACAAATCTTACGCGACCCTCCTTGGACTATCTTGACTTGTAGTCTCTGAAACCAATTATAGAGTTCCTCTGGAATCTTTCCGCAAAAAAATTCTTAGAGGTCACTCACAGATTCAGAGAACAAAACCTGATCCTTAACAATTTTCTCCCTTTGTTGTCTTAACTTAGCTTGCTGCGGTATGAACTGATCTAAGTGGTTATCCCACCAGCTTCGTATTTCCATCTCGAAGATCTGTGATACCATGATCTAACTCCTAAATGAAATTTCAGGTCTCGGCAACGAAACCATTTGTCGGCAAGAAAGAAGGTCTTTGAGTAAGACCTAGGTTCTGGAGAGAGGCCAACAAGGTTTCCGTAGTAGTCTAGCACAACGCCGACATTTTCACCCTACTCTGAAGAGTAGAGAGTCTCACCTGAGGTGTGTCATGACCTTCGTAAAGTTAGGAACATATCAGATATCGACCGATCATAGCTATAGAGCAAAACAGAAAGAATTGGGAACCATAAACAGATTTAGCTACCTTGCACAAGATACTACTCATCAACCATATTCAGGATGCAGAATTAAAATTTAAAAGCGAGCAATACATTCATCACAACCAAATGCCTAACACGGAACTTAGAACATGAAACACAAGTAGATGTGTATTTCATTATCAATAGCAGACAGTTACATTACTCCTCATAGTTGATTATAGGAGGGCAAATTACAATAGTTAAAGAACAGAACAAAAAAGAAAAGAACAGAACAGAACATAGCTCTTCTGCGGCTCTCTTCCTTAGCCCTCTACTAGACTAACCTCCTGTCTACACTGGCTGATTCCCTATTTGTTCCTTTGCCAATGCGACTGTTAGTTTTCCCTCTTTTCCTACTTTGTTGTTTGCCGCATCTCCCTGATCACTGGGAGTTATGTTGCCTGTCCTTGTCGCTCATTCCTGGCATCTGTGCTGGTTTTCCGCAACTGCCGCACCACCTATTCTCTAGCTCTTCGCAATCGTGATAGCTCCATGCCTACCGTGGTTGCGCTCCGCCACCTGTTCTGCGCAAATCAAAACCATTTCATTTTCAAAACAAGGGCCCCAACACATAAACAGAATCTCAATACTCCTGTTACTGCTAACCCTGAGATGAACTGACGGAAGGCAATGTAACAAAGTAAAATGAATAGCTTACTGGGTGACAACAAAACCATAGATAGCCTCCCCCTATGGAATTTACAACATTAATAGCCATACAGGTGGTTTCCCAATCTAGACTTAACGAATTCAAGGGATGCACAGAATGACCAGCATGCAAATTCGAAGAACTTGGCCAATTCGCAGTAAAATGATACACAGCTTTGGCTTTACAATTCCCCACCCTAACTATGTTTAACATCCAGGACATGCAAAATAGGACATTCGTAGATAAGGACCTACAACCACCTTTTAGAATTCCTACCAGGACACGACGACTCATACTTCCATCATAATATTCATTAAACAAACTAATTCAAACCAAGTCTATGCAGTAACTAACAGTATTTCAGACCAAGTAAATGTAATCCAGAAAAATGAGAATTTTCCTTCGCATGCATCGATAAGTAGAAACTCGTTTCATCTTTATGGTGAATGGTGAATTGGGTACATACCAATTCACAACTGCAGGCCTCCGACGTCGTGTGTAAATTTGGCAAGGCTGCTCGCGCCAGAAACCAGAGAACATAACCATGCACTGAGCAATAGCTTTTCAGAGAATGAACTTCCAAGGAATAACCCAGAGCGATTTAATACCCTGCATCGCTGGAGCCTGACGGCCCACTTTCCAACCTTTCTCTGACAGCCCACCTGGCTCGCTGGGTTATTATACATACCAATTTAATTTTGTCATAATGATGTATTGGGGGATTCGTCCTCTCCTTGTCGGTTGTGTTTCGCATGTCGCCGCATGCGAGCGCCACATACACATACTCCTCCACCGCAACATGGCTCTGCCCTTGCCAGTTCGCACCCCGATCGACAACTATTTAAATTTATTATCATATGCAACATATAAATATATAGGCTAATGCAGTTCATAACATAGAATTTAGTGGATTTCCATTTATTTCAATCATACATTTATTTATTGTTGAGTAGGTATATCACTACATTACAATGTATTCTTGTTTAGCATGATGTTCTCTTTAATTTAGTACCCCTTTGATAAGCATGCTAAAAATAATAATTAGCTTCTGTTATAAATGCTTACCTTCCTTACAATGAGAAAAAAACATCAAAACTAACGCAGAGTACTTTAAAAATTCCATATTCGCCACTTGTACAAAATTTCCATCGAGAGTAATGCTTGCTTAAATATTTATAATATTATAAAGCTTCCTTGATATTTATAAGGAAAATATTTAAAAATACAATTAATATGATATAATATTTTGACACAAAACAATGCTGGCTTAAATATTTATAATATTATAAAGCTTCCTTGATATTTATAAGGAAAATATTTAAAAATACAATTAATATGATATAATATTTTGATACAAAACAATTTATGTATAGTAAAAATTAACTCTTAATCTATCACAATACCTAAATTAAAAAACAACGTTTTAATAAAATCTATTACTGTTACATTTAAAAACCATATTATTGAATCCCTCCCTTGCATTAAAATAACGCTTTATTTTGATGTTCTGTTTAATTTAGCACCCCTTTTATAAACATGCTGTAAAACTTTAATTACATTATGTTATAAATAATTACCTTCCTTTTGATAACCCAAAAGAAAATCAAAACTAACGCAGAGTGAATTTAGAACTCTACCGAAATTGACCCCGAGTCATTTCTTTCTAGATTACCTTCAGAAGCAATTTTAATACTACAAACATATCTCTACATCTCTAACCTCTCGAGTCTTGCGCTCCCCTACGTTCACACTAGGGTTTCCGGGTAGCGAAACCCCAGGGCTCTCGGGTAGGGAAATGCGGGATAGGAGCTAAATGATCTGCCTGTATCAGAAAGAATCGATGTTGAGTCAGACATACCAGCTCCGGTCATGGATTTAAAGGAGTCAATTCAATAACAGGAAGATTCAAATAGTTGAGTAGTTAGGCAATCCATATTAAATATACACGGCTAATTTTAAGCAATCCATAGTTGAGTAGAGACGGCGAATTTTAAGCAATCCATATTATATATATTTTCCCCTGACCTCTACGTATAGTGAATTTCTAGAGGGTCGAGACTACAATTCATTTGAATTCAATTCAATATTCTCGGATCCCTCTGCGCTCCGATCCTTCTCCACTCCTCCCCTCTCTGGCATGTATTTAAAGAAGAGTCCCACTTGTGAATACCCACAAGTGGAAACCACCCATACATAGCGCTAGGGCAATACGTTTCATTATCACCAATATTTTGGGAATCTTCCATCATCGTTAACGAACCTATCATTCAGCTTTTAGGGTTTACCATACCAGAGAGATTGTTTTTTAAGTCACAAAAATAGAATGATAATGGCAGTGCCCATGAAACTTAAAACCAATGTGTCTGTTCTTGTAATTGTGAATCTCGTGTTACTTATCACGACGTTGTCGTTTAAGGAAGTCTCCGCCACAGGAAGGCAGAGGCAGCTGATGACGGATAAAAGCATTAGCGTTCACTCTTCCAATGAAGCGGTGGCGGCAGCAGGAGGCCGATTAACATTGTGGCAATCAATTGAAGCTAATCAACTCAACGAGCACCTCCCGAATCCGCCACCTCCACTTACGTTTGTAGGAGCGGCAGCAGAAGGATCTCCCGGCCTTTCCTGCAACATTCATGTTCCGACATGTCCACCCACTCCCACAGAGAAGGAGCAGCGGAAGAAGGTAGATGGCAAGGCAGAGTTAATGAGGAGTTATGAAACTTCCATTAACGGTGGAAAACATGCATCAGTATATCATATTTACTGACATGACATTTCATTTGGACGCAGCCCGTTTGATAATTGCGAGCATTAATTCAATCCCATCTAAAACCCGAAACCTTCTCACTAGCATATAGTTTTACGTTTCTGGTTTAAGCTTTTGTTCTCATATATTAATATAATAGGATTTGGATGAAACATAAATATAGATAACCATTCATCCCATCAAATGCAGCAGAGCGGAAAAGTGTGCCTTGCTGATGTATTTTTCGGGAGTAAACTGCATAGTTCTTAGCAAGTGTTCAGGAGGGAATCTATCGATTTCCCCTTTTAATCCTTAAAATAAAACTGTTTGAACATCAACAATATAAGGAGTGTTTTTGACAAAATGGGATAGATATTATAAAGTATTTGAATACCAATAATATAATATAAAGAGGTTTCTTTTGCAGATGAATAATCTGTATCAAACAAGAGTACCCCTAGACATGGTGATTTCCAATTATTGAAAATGTATTTAAAAAAAATATAATCTCCCATCTAAGATAAATCTATATCTTAGATGTCAAATGTACTTAATATTTTTATTTTATTTTTGTATCATGAGGAGTGTAACATGTTTTTTCTTATTAATAAAAATAAAATCCATATTAGAAAATATTATTTTAAATAAAAATTTATAAATTTATAAAAGATAAATTAGATTATCATAATATTTAATAGAGAAATATTACAATTTCATTTAAAAAAAATTAGATTATATATATATATGAGATTTTAATTGTCTATTATATATTTATTTATTATATATATTTTTTGGAATGAGAGTTTAGTTTGAAAGAATAGACAAAATTAAATTTAAATGAGAAAAACTAGCAATTGCACCATTACTAGATGTTGCGGTAACATTCTTAAAGAGATCCAATAGTTGCTAAGCAAGATATATGTAGTGATTTTGGTCAATTTTAGTAGAGGCAGGAAAAGATTGTGCCCTGTCCCAATTTTTGTTTTGATAATAAGACATCCGAATCTAGTTTTTAAAAATATTCTTCCACATCTTGCAGTCGGAACCACTATAATTCTATGCACTTCTATTGGTGGTTATTCATTCATTTAAAGCACACCATTCACCATTTATAAATTTAGCTATAATTAAATCTATAATGTGTTTCTTTCCAGACAAGAAAATTCAAAACAAAGGTTATGGTCCCGAATAGAAGAGAAACCACTGTAGTGAAGAAACATTGCACAACATTATAGTGTGGATTCCTCCAATATGACCAATGTTGCTTCCAAAGGCATGCTAGACACTGAACCTTGAAGGACTGTGCATACTGTGTTGGAAAACTCAGATCTTGCGAGCCAGGAGCAAGGGTGCTTAATCGATTCCATCTGAAAGCATAACAACGTAACAGTCAAACAAGGATTTATGTCTATATTAATAATGAATGTGGATGTGGTGCCTTCATTGTCATTTTCACTGAGCATAGTTGCTATTATCATTTTTGGTTGGAGGGTGGCGAGGGTACCAACAATAAGGAAGAAATCATTGCTTTATAGGGTGTACTTTTCACTGCAAATTGGTTAAACATCTGGTTAAACATCAATTATTTACAAGTATTTGGAAATTCCAAAGGCTCCATAGATTGAATCAAGGGGCTCTACTTTTCATCCTCCACTATTTTCATATTGGATGAAGTGCATCCACTTATTGGAACATTTCTTTCTACACATAATTTCTAGCACATCTACACAGAGCAAAACAACATTGTTGACAGGATTTTGAAAGAAGAATAACATCATCACCTGGAGTCATTCACTATGAAATATACAAGCATGATACCAGGATTGTTTCTAGGAGTATACATATTTCCCTCTGAATGTTCTTAATTTCATAGACTAGTATCTAATTGTATATGGATCCTGCATTATTTTCACAAGTTTAATCTTTTTCTTTTTGTCATTGTTGCATAGATGCACATAATCATGGAATCGGTGTTGTTTTTGGGCAACTTGGCTACAATCTGCCATCTGTAAAAGAATCAATTCAATTGATCCAAAAATTGAAGGCTGGCAATATTAAAATCTATGGTGCTAATCTAGAAATCCTCAGGGCATTGGCCAGCACCGGTCTTAATGTGCTCATGAGTGTTATGAATGACGAGCTCACCAGTGTCTCAGCTAGCCAGTCAGTCGTAGACCAATTCTTCAGTAAAAATATTGTGTCCTTTCCTGCAACAAAGATCAACATAGTCCTGGTGGGGAATGAGGTTTTGACAGACTATTCCAACAAATGGGCCTGGTACCAAGTAGTGCTAGCTATGCAAAAAATCTGCCAAGCTCTGGTGAAATATAAGCTGGGTCATATCAAGGTGGGAACCCCATTGGCTATGTATATGCTAGCCCCTTTATTTTGTATAAAAGCATTTCCTCCATCATCTGATGCTTTTAGGGATGATATTGCACAAAATTTCATGAAACCAATGCTTGAGTTTTTTAGCATAATAGATTCCTACTTTTTTATGGATGTGTATCCTTACTTTCCTTATTTATTTGATCCTGAACAAGTACCTTTGGAATATGCAAAATTTGGGCAACATAACCTAAATTTCACCGACCCTAATTACCCTGTGTATACCAATTTGTTGGACCAGCAGCTTGATGCAGATGTAGCTGCAATGAGAAAACTGGGTCATGATAATATTAAGTTGGCCATAGCTGAAACTGGTTGGCCCAATACCGATGACCTTAGTCATTTGGGTGCCAACATCAATTATGCAGCCCCTTATAACCAGAGGATTATCACGAGAATGCTTTCAAACCCTCCTGTAAAATCAAAGTACTCTAAGAGACTAGAGGAATAATAGTCACATCAAACAGTTGTACAAAGGGCCTATTAAAACGAAGTGGTCAAGAAGCAACTGCGTTCTATGATGATGCGAGAAGTACATAAACACATTCCTAAAACCTTGAAATGTATTGGGAATATATGTAGATTACCAGATAATGCAAACATATTTTAGCAATCTAAATACTAAAATGGGCAGATGGATAAATCCCTAACTCTGCAGCTCGAGGTGTGTGATCAATGAGGTAGTAGCTAGGAGAAAATGCCAAACTCATCCATTCATCATTTATTTTCAATACGAGTTTCTCTGCAATTCATATTAATCAAAGAATGGAAGAAAAATTACTGATGTTATTGAAATGGGTATGAACCTCAGGGATAAACTGTTTCATCAACAATTCTCGAATGGCCTTCTACAGTGTAACACCCCCAATTTGTGTGTTGAATTTTTAAAGTTAGACATTTGAACTTGAATCCTAAGGGGGTGGGACCCCAAGGGATAAGTGTGGTGTGAATGTAATTGCATATTTTATTTGAGGAAATAAATAAAATGATTGTGCATTTTGACCAAGATGAGAATTAGAGATCACTTGCCAAATCCATGAGGATGGATAAGGCAATAAATCCCCAAAAATCTTTCAAAAAAAATCCTTGAAAGAAATTAATTTAGATTTGAGGAGGAATCTAAATTTCCCCAATGAAGAGGAGTTGTTGGGAAGAGGGTGAAACCCGTAGGAAAAGGCGAGGAAAAACAAACGACTTTAAAAGGTCCAATGGAAGCTTCTAGGCCCTAAGCTTGGTGACATCTGCTAATGTTGTGATTAGAAACATGCTTTGAGGAAATATGAGCTTAAATAAGCTGCCCCTAAGCAGATCAGAGGTTGATCTGTGATGGAGGTGATCTCAGCTCGGGGGTGAGTTCTGGGAGACAAAGAGGACTCTCAGGTTGGGAGGTTGGTCATTTACTGCGATTTTGGTATGTTAAAATTTTGTCTTCTAATTAAAATGGTATGAATTTCTTCACATGTGTAAAAATAGTCAAAATAGATGTGTTTGATGTTCCATTTTCCTTAACAAAATCTATTTTCAAGCATTCACATAGATTTTGTTTATGATTGTGAATAACCCAATATGGGTAAACCTCCAGAAACTCTAAACCAAAGATGGTTTAAATCTGAAGGTGCTTAGTCTCCATAGAAAAACTAAATATTAACTTACTCCCTATATAATTACAATGGTGAAATTTTATGCTTACATGTAAGGGGAAAACTATATTAGCAGGCCTCAAGTTATAAGACATCATATAAGAAAAATCAAAGATGTTAGAGTATGTAGGTATGTTGACATTTCTAGCTTGAAAAGAAACTCTATTTTACATAAGGGCTATATCATTTCTATCATTAGAGTGCATATTATCTCTAGAAATCCATCTCTAATCTTTGAATTAAGCATCAATAGTCAAAGAATGAATCTACAAATTAGGTATACTACTCAATGATTATGGAATACATATATATATATATATATATACACCTGTGATATATCTGCTCCTACGTATGCTAGAGAATATTGTAGCGGAATCGAAAATTACTTGGAATCAATGGCAGAACATAAAGGCTTTAGAATATGAACTCAACAATTTGCTATAGGACCAAATAATTCTAATCTATAGAAATCTCATAGCATTTATATGGTTAAATATTGAAACTCTATATTTACTTGCAACATTGAACCTATTACCATAACAAAAGCTTCGAACTATGGTGAGGAGTCGCTAATAAAACATTATGAAGTATATGTAGTCCTCTCTCCAAAGATCAACAAAGAATAAGAGCCGCGCACTCAAAATATCACCATACACATCCATGATTTTATTTCCAAATAAATGTAAAAGCCGTGAGTGCAATCGTGACCTATTGAAGTCCACGATTTTAAAAGAGTATTATTGGTGAATAAGATATATGTATACAAACTATATGACTTTACAAATTATAACGCACAGTCAAATTAGGTTAATCCATAACGACGACTCCACTGTTATACAGTGGGCTTATACCAAATTTCACTCTCGAATAGTACTTCTCAAATTATTCACAACAGTTAGGGCTTTGGTGAAATATGATATGCGATTAACGGTTTTAACAACAAGAGTATCTCTCAACCATATAATATAAACCGGCGTATAAATACCTACCCGTCGTATTGATTTTATGCACATTACGATGTAATACGAGGAGAATTCGCGTACATAACCAGAAAATAAAAACTTGCATACATAGTAAATAAAAAAAAATTGAAACGCCGCAGAGAAAATCCGGACTGCGTAAACTACAGGACGGTATAGAGGCACGGGATGACAGAGAATCTGAGCGTGCCACCATGCTAGACATGGTGAATGAGACTGCAAACAGTTAGCAAATACAGAATATAATGAGGCGTATGCGGGTTCAGAGAAGAAATTACCGACGGAGTAATTCAGCTCTCCCCCTGGTAAAATTTCGAAGGCAAGAGTGCCATCGACAGCGAAATAGTCGACCCAGTTTAAGCCAAACGACCAGAACGCTACCTTGACTTAGCTAGATGAACAAAGCCTGTACATGTCTCCATAAAATTAGTGATGACAGCGAATAACCCTAGATCCAGAAAACAGAGATCAATAAAATAAATGTGTAACATATGACTGAGACGGTGAGCAAACCGAAAGTAGGGTTTCCCCCCCCCCTCGACCATTTTTCAACAGAGAGATAACCGAACTAAATGTATCAGGAATAGTTAATACAATATAACACGATAGCACGATAACCAGGCGGAGGCCATCACCCTGGAGCAATACGAACCCTGAGATTCGGCGCTGGGGGCGAATGATAGCAAGTAGAGTAGGGTTGGTGGGTCGATCGGAGGAAACCGTTTCCCGGGTGTTAAACATTTCGATGAAACCCTGGCCCAGAAACCCGAGACTTGCCCTCTCTGCACATGAATTTCAACAACGATTAGAGACTGCAGAGATTAAAAATATAAAAAAAAAAAAAAAACAAATGAAGTGCAGGAGATAAAGAACTTCCGAATGCTACGCATGAACTATCACGCCTGTATACGAAATTAGTAGTATCAGACCCCATTGACAGAGGATTTCCCTCATTGACCGGGTGGGTAGAAAACATTAGCATCCAAACCGGAATGCGACTCACTGAAACCAGAGCGAGATAAATAGACAATAAGTCGCGAATGGAGAAGTGTGTGTAGACCGCCAAGGTCAGTAAAAGGGTATGAAAAACCCTAATTGCACTGCCCTCAATGGCAGGAAATCCCAAAGTTGATTTGGGAAATCACTCGGCTCATTGACAGCTCGGTACCTGGTGAAGTGGAAGAGTTGCAAACTCTGTATTGGACTGCAGTAGTCTGACCGCAAGGTACTGAACCGATTATGAGTACAACGACAACGCAGCACATAGTATACGAGCGGGGACATAAATCTGAAAATGTCTGCGTCGGGTACGCCAACTCCTGCTGGAGACGCCGTCCCTGCATCACAAACAAACGAATAAACGTATTGAATTTCACACAATAAATCGAAATCATGCTAAATCGACAAAGTGAATAGCAATTACATAGCTGGAATAATCACTGTAGGCGGTGACGTGCATCCGGGGATAACCTATGAGTTAACACGGCAAAAAAAAAAATATTTTCAACTGGAATCACGTAACGGCACCTCCGGAATAAGAGTAGGGTATTCAACTACTGTCATGACTACGCGTGAGGAGAAATTTAACTACTGTCATGGCCACACATCAACCACGTTGACGTGGCGCGACCAACAGGCGAAACTCTGTTATGCACGCCAAGGGTCTCGACGCCATGAAACCCTGGTCATACGCAGCCATGCTAAACGTGCCATGGTGACAGTCAAATAGGGTTCGTAAAATAGAAATCCATTATGTATGATAGAGGTGGGGTACGAATTAGGTCATATTGTTAAGTGGAACAATGATACGATTAAAGTTAAACACAAAAAAAGAAGTTTATTATAATCATATACAGATGGCCGCATTCGATACCACATTTGTGGCATGGTTTAGATATATATATATACATATCAACTTTATTAACAAAAGGTTTATATATATGTGATATGTATATAATGACATGTATATATATATATAGGTGGTTAACAAAGATGGGGATATATATATGTGATATATATATAATGATATATATATATATGTGGTTAAAAAAGGTTTAGGTAATTATGAATGGTATATATATACAATGACATATCTATCGGTGCGAATGAAAGATATGAACAAGAGGGGTATCACCTCTACATACAAGGGGAACCATAGTTATATGGGTGTAATTTATATGGGTAATTTTATTAAGTCTAAAACCAAAAACACATCGCATGATAATATCAGGAGGCATGGAAGTTAAGCACATACGTATAATTGGTTGAAGGAAAATTAACGGGAATGTCACTATTTTAACAAATAGAGCTACTAGAAGGTGAGAGGAAAACCCTTATATATCTGGTAATGGAGAAAAAAAAAAATTGTTGTGTAGTGGAGGTGTTACAACAGTAAGTCTGAGACTCAAGCCACCTCAACCAAGAACCTGATTCATTTAACCCAATGTAACTACCAATGAAATTCAAACCTGAAATTTGAAGTTCGATAAAACTTGTGACATAGGCTTAAAGTACATATTTTTAACTTTTAAATTAAACTTGCCATGGTGGGAGGCTAGTTTTGGCCACCCCAAGATTGCAAAAACCCTATAAACAATTCTTTTGGGTTTCTCTGTTACTCCTCTCTTGTAAATGCATTCATCTTCGCAATTATCATAAGCAAATCACCCCATGGCCCAAAGCTTCACTTTCATCCACAATAGTTGAGGATAACCCGCTTAGTACCTTAATTGTGTCACAGTTACATTGTAAAACTCCAATGAACATGCCATCTACAACCAAGGCACATTTCTTAATTGATAAAACTTGTTGGCAAATAAGTCAACATTCCACCAAGTTTCTACAAACAGAGTGCACAAAAGCATGGGTGTGGAAGCACCCCCAAAAAACCAAGGGGAACTAGGAATTTTAGGGTCCTCATATTTGAATATATAAAACTAAAAATAATAATGATAAAATCCCAAAAATATCAATTCATCCCATGCCAATTCATCATTGTGTGGTGTAAATAGTAAATAGTGAAAATAGTACTAATCAAATTTGTAAATGTTACAAACATGATTTAAATTCATATTTAGTAATGAAATACAATGATTCATAAATCAAATCACATGCTTTATTGATAAAACTAGTTTCCAAATAAGTCAACGTTCCACCAAGTTTTTGGGAACAGAGATAACAGAAGCACGGGGTGTGTGTAAGCACCCCCAAATTTTGGGGAAATTCAGGGGGAACCTGGAATGACAGCATCCCCATCTCTAAATATATAAAATTGAAAAGAATTATGATAAAGTCCCAACAATAACAATTCATCCCATGAAAATTCATCATTGTGCAGTGTAAATAGTAAACAGTGAAATAGTAATAATCAAATTTGTAAATGTTACATACATGATTCTAATTCAGATTCCATAATGAAATACAATGATTCATAAATGAAACAAAAATAGTATAATTTTAATACATTGATTTAATTTCATAATTTTAGAATGTAATTAGTACTGAGAAAAATAGTAGACATAGAAGTCTGAAATAGTTTATGTTCCACCAAGTTTTTGGAATGAAGGACTGTAGGAGTGGGGAGATGCACAAGTGGAAATGGTGAAATGTTTCCCTAGGCATCCCCTTCCCGGGAGCATGGAAAACATGGGAGGTGTGTCTCTATGGAAAAATAGTAGATTGAAATTACTCAAAGAGTGACAAGTCAGAACATAGTAAAGAGTGACAATGACTCACCTAACGTCATCTATATCTAGAGTCAAGACTCAAAAGTTAATATTGTTGGGCAATGAACATTGAAAAAAAAATGAAAATGAATAAAAGTTAAATAAATGTGAAATCAAGGCATAATTTTTTTTTATTGAGACAGGTTGAAATGTTTTGTTGAACAAGCAGAGAATAAGAAACTTGAGGAAAAAATTCGATGTGATTAGTTGCCGCTCCAAATGGTTACTTACTTCTAACCAAAGGGTTCATCATTACTCGCTATTACTGAAAATTGAAATTTACAAGGGGAAAAGCAACTCTCTTCTCATCAGATGGTAGATCTTAATTTCTTGTAATGTTAGTGAAAACCTGTTAAACCACAGTGACAATGGATAAGCCTTCCGCTTCACGACCACCAAACCTAGAACCATTTTATGATCAAATATGCATGGTGTCTGGATCTTATAAATAATCTATGCCCAGATTTAATGTGGCTCCAACCTTTCTTCCAGTCAAATATATGGGCATAGAATGAAATGGACCAGAGACATTGGGCAATTTGTTTTCTTGTTAGGCAATCTGTTGGGCAGATACTCCTCTTTCCATTTCTTCCTTCGAGATTGGATTTGGCAGTCGTTTTTCTTCGGGTCTCATATTCCCTACTTCGCAGTGTTTGGCTGTGGGACTTTTCCCCTCCAATCCACATCAAATCATGCTCACATTTTATAATTTCCATGGCAAAAGAACTAGTATTTATATGGGAAACTAAGATGTTATGTATGGAATGAACATACAGGTCTGGATGATGTAAAGTTATTCCATTTAAATTTTTCACATATTGGTTATTTTCTGTTAGGCAATCTGCTGGACGAATACTCCCTCTTTCCATCAATTCCTTCGAGATTGGATTTGGCAGCTATTGTTCTTCATGTCTCATATTCCCTACTTTGTAGTGTTTGACTGTGGGACTCTTCCCCTCCAATCCACATCAACCCATGCTCACATTTTATATTCCATGGAAAAAGAACCAGTCTTGATATGGGCAACTGAGAGGGTATGGAATGAACACATAGGTTAAAATAAGGTTTTCACATACTAGTTATTTCATAAGGTTTTCACATATTGGCAATTTTAATTAAAAAATAATTGCAGTAAAAAAGACAGGGCATAGAAGGAAATGGACCAGAGACCTAGGAACGAGATCATGTGATGCACACAATTCAAATACAAATTATATTTTTTTATAGTTATGGTGAATTAATAATGTGAGGAACCAGAACCACCACGAGGGGAAAAGCAAGCAGTGGAACCTACAACCACTTGGTTTTCTGCAGCTGCATAATGAAAAAATCATTATTCTTTTGGAATTTCCATCGATGTTGTTAAATCACTGAGGGAAACCCCAAGATTGCAAAAACCCTATAAACAATTATTTTGGGTTTCTCTGATACTCCTCTCTTGTAAATGCATTCATCCTTGAAATTATCATAAGTGAATCACCCCATGGCCCAAAGCTTCACTTTCATCCACATCAGTTGAAGAGAACCTGCTTACTACCTTAATTGTGTCACGGTTACATTGTAAAACTCTGACAAACATGACATCTACAACCAAGGCACATTTCTTAATTGATAAAACTTGTTGGCAAATAAGTCAACATTCTACCAAGTTTCTGCAAACAGAGAGCACAGAAGTAGGGGTGTGGAAGCACCCCCCAAAATGCAAGGGGAATAAGGAATGTCAGGGTATATATAAAATTAAAAATAATAATTATAAAATCCCAACAATAAAAATTCATTCCATGTCAATTCATCATTATGTGGTGTAAATAGTAAACAGTGAAAATAGTAATAATCAAATTTTTAAATGTTACAAACATGATTTAAATTCATATTTAGTAATTAAATACAATGATTCATAAATCAAGTCACATGCTTGATTGACAAAACTAGTTTCCAAATAAGTCAACGTTCCACCAAGTTTCTGGGACAAAGATCAAAGAAGCAGGGGGCATGTGGAAGCACCCCTAAATTTTGGGGAAATATAGGGGGACCCTAGAATGACAACATCCCCATCTCTAAAAATACAAAATTAAAAACAATAGTGATAAAGTCCCAACAATAACAATTCATCCCATGCAAATTCATCACCCCCAAATTTTGGGGAAATCCAGGGGAACCCTGGAATGACAACATCCCCATCTCTAAAAATATAAAATTAAAAATAATAATGATAAAGTCCCAACAATAACAATTCATCCCATGCAAATTCATCATTGTGCAGTGTAAATAGTAAACAGTGAAATAGTAATAATCAAATTTGTAAATGTTACATACATGATTTTAATTCAGATTCTGTAATGAAATACAATGATTCATAAATGAAACAGAAATAGTATAATTTTAATACATTGATTTAAATTCATTATTTTAGAATGTAATTAGTACTAAGAAAAATAGTAGACACAAAATTCTGAAATAGTTTATGTTCCACCAAGTTTCTGGGATGAAGGACTGTAGGAGTGGGGAGACACACAAATGGATGTGGCAAAAATTTTTCCTAGGAATCCCCTTCCCGAGAGCATGGAAAACATGGGAGGCCTGTCTCTGTGGAAAATCAGTAAATTGAAATTACTTAAAGAGTGACAAGTCAGAACATAGTAAAGAGTGGCAATGACTCACCTGACATCATCTATATCTAGAGTCAAGACTCAAAAGTTAATACTGAAAATTAACAATGGGCAATGAACATTGAAAATAAAATGAAAATGAATAAAAGTTAAATAAAAGTGAAATCAAGGCAGAATTTTTTTTATTGAGATAGGTTGAAATGATGTGTTGAACAACCAGAAAATAAGAAACTTGAGGACAAAATTTGATGTGATTAGTTGCAGCTCCAAATGGTTACTTACTTCTAACCAAAGGGTTCAACATTACTCGCTATAACTGAAAATTGCAATTTACAAGGGAAAAAGTAACTCTCTTCTCATTAGATCATAGATCCTAAATTCTTGTAATGTTAGTGCAAACCTACTAAACCACAGTGTCTCATCATATGGTAGATCCTAACTTCTTGTAATGTTAGTGAAAACCTGCTAAACCACAGTGACAAAAGCTAAGCCTTCCGCTTCACGACCACCAAACCTAGAACCGTTTTATGATCAAATTTGCATTGTGTCTGGATCTTATAAATAAGCTATGCCCAGATTTCACATGGCTCCAACCTTTCTTCCAGTTAAATAGACGGGCATAGAACGAAATGGACTAGAGACATTGGGCAATCTGTTTTCTTATTAGGTAATCTTCTGGGCAAATACTCCTCTTTTCATTGCTTCCTTTGAGATTAGATTTGGTAGACGTTTTTCTTCACGTCTCATATTCCCTACTTTGCAGTGTTTGACTGTGGGAGACTGCCCCTCCAATCCACATAAAACCATGCTCACATTTTATAATTTCCATGGCAAAAGAACCAGTATTTATATAGGCAACATAGAGGTTATCTATGGAATGAACATACAAGTCTGGATGATGTAAAGTTATTTCATTTAAAATTTTCACATATTGGTTATTTTCTGTTAGGAAATCTGTAGGACATATAATCCCTCTTTCCATTGATTTCTCCGAGATTGTATTTGGCAGCCGTTGTTCTTAATGTCTCATATTCTCTACTTCGCAGCATTTGACTGTGGGACTTTTCCCTTCCAATTCACATCAACCCATGCTCACATTTTATAATCCATGGAAAGAGAACCAGTATTGATATGGGAAACTGAGAGGGTATGGAATGAACACACAGGTTAAAATAAGGTTTTCACATACTGGTTATTTCATAAGGTTTTCACATATTGGCAATCTTAATTAAAAAATAATTGCAGTAAAAAAGACAGGGCATAGAAGGAAAAGGACCAAAGACATAGGAATGAGATCATGTGATGCACACAATTTGAATACAAATTATAGTTTTTTTATAGTTATGGTGAAGTAAGAATGTGAGGAACCAGAACCACCACCAGGGGCAAAAGAAAGCATTAGAACCTACAACCACTTGGTTTTCTGCAACTGCATATTGAAAACATCATTTTCCTTTTCGACTTTTCATCGTTGTTGTTAAATCACTGAGGGAAAGTCTCCAACGGGGCTTTCCTGGGTTCGATATTGAAAGAAATCTTCTAATTTTTTACTTTGTCATTGTTTTAGTTAAACTGCTTAAAGAAAATCCTCGATGGTGCTTTCTTGGGCTTGAATCGCTCATGGAATGTCTCCAGAGAGCCTTTCTTGGGCTGGATATTTTGGGACTGCAAGACTCTGATCAAAATGATATTGTTTCGGCAAATACCTGGCACTGCTTACATAAAGAATAGTTTCTCAGGATGGAAACTACATAATTTGAGAAAAAATAAATTAATAGAGAGCAAAAAAATTTCCTTTCAGGAGATTAAAAAAATATTTGAATAAATCGAAACCATAATTACCTTTGGTTTCTTGAGTCGATGCCCCATTGTAGATCGCCATTGACATAGCTGTTTTTCTGACATGTGCCATACCTTGCATCCCAAACACAGATACCTCTCTCTGGAACAGAACCGTCTTCAGATTAAAATATTT
Source organism: Pinus albicaulis (assembly GCA_034641835.2). NCBI lineage: Eukaryota > Viridiplantae > Streptophyta > Pinopsida > Pinales > Pinaceae > Pinus > Pinus albicaulis. The sequence goes on from CM076583.1 coordinate 684,046,206, forward strand.
CTCCAACCCAACTAAAAAAATCAGGCTTACCTAAGCCATTATAACTACAAGTAGGGGTTTCATCAAAAGCTCCACTGATCATACCATCTGGACCTATTTGTTCTAGCATCATGTCACTCTCATGGAGATCATTAGTTAGCTTCGGCACAATTGTCTCATTTACCGTTCTCTCATCCATCACCCCAACTTCCGCAGATGGTGAAGACTCTCAAGCTATGATATAAGATTATTTGACTAAAGAGATAATTGGGCAGACGTCTGGTACTGAACGAAGTCACAGATCGCCTTATCCACTTGCTGGATTTCAAAAAAATATCAAAATGACTGGTTTTCTCACTCGTTTTGATCAATGGAATGCCATTATGAAGGATTTTCATTTTTTCCATGGTTGTTGTTGAATCACTCAGAGAACATCTTTGATGGGGCTTTCTTGTGTCCCAAATGACCAAACAACAGTCCTCATAGTTGACCCCATCCGGCTGCACAACTATTGAGCTGTCAAAATTACTCCCACCTCATCTTCCAATTCTGCCATTTCGAGCCTTGGGAGATCAAAGAAAACTTTCACATCGACCTAATAGAAAATCCAAATTCACCAAATAAATTAAGAAAACAAAAATAGAGATTACAAAAGGGGAAAATCTGGAGTCAGTTTTCATACCACGCCACATTCAAGAGTGGCTGCATACCACACCACATTCAGGAGCAGCTGTAGAAACAGCTGTTGCGATCCATCTGCATACCGCACCACATTCAGGAGCGGCTGTAGAAACAACTACTACAATCCATCTTGCGCAGCAGGGAATTCTGAATGGCGAACTCTAAACGGAATTTTGAATGGTCGGTTATGTACAAGGAGAAACTCTATAAACCTAAGCTATATAACTGCATTGTAAGCTAAATATTTGCAACTACTTTTTCTTTTTCATCTAATGGCTAAATATGTTTTAATCATCTAACATATAATCTAATGGTTTCAGGTTATGACACGATGCATTTAGAAGAGTTTTTTTCAATAGTGATGCCTTACAGCGTAATTATTAAACGTAATCAATTTTGTATTAATAACGTTGTTATTAATATTATTAATGTTATAAATATTTTTAATATTGATCATCAGCATTATACTTTTTAATATTAATTATTAATATTATTTTTAGTATTTATTAGCATGTAAAAATTATTAATGTCATTGTTATTATTGTAGGGTTTCTAATATTAATTTTATAATATTGGGTTTCTAAATTATAAAACCTTATCTTATAAAAAAAACCTAAAAACTTAAATTTACAAAAACTTAATATTATAAAACCTAAAATTGTCAAATCTAAAAAAAAAAACATGGTTTGTTTAATATATATATATATATTTGAATTTCAATCTATATTATTAAATTATTAATATCAATATTAGCAATTTTTATTTCAATTTTAAACATTTATGTTTATTAGTATTAATAAAAAGCATAAATATTGAAGTTAATAACAAACATAAATATTCATTTTTTAGTGGTAGATTAAAAAACTAAACTGAATCCACACATAATTAAAAATATATAATTTATACAATTTAGCCAAATATTAATTCATACAATCTATCTATTGAATTAATGGGATATATATATGTTTTTTTTATTATAAAATATTCCAAATCATTGATATATTTTGATGCATTATTATCTATAATTTTATTTTTATTTTTTATTTTTTGTTGAAGAAAATGATTTTCAAATATAAGAGTTGTAGTGGGAATCTGAAGAGCCTATAATTAAAAATGTATTTTCATTGGAATCTAAGGAACCAATATTTATTTTAACTTAAGGTTTACCAATTAAGAGATATATAAGATTTTTGATCTATTTCGCACCCTTCATAAATTGAAGTTATTAACTAATTAGACAAAATAATTAATAATTTATAATATAAATATAATATATATATATTAATAGTAAATTTATATAATAGTATAAATATAAATTTGAGTGATTAAAATTCCAAAATAAAATCAAATTAATGATTTTACAAATTAAATATTTATATAAAAATTCATTATACATCCATCTAAATAGTTTAATTGGTTAATTTATAGTGTCAAACTCTTACTCTTAAATCATGAAAATGGTATTGACTTCAAAGAAATATATTAAAACGGCAACTCCAAGTTTCAAGAATTAAAGTTTTAAATTTTATTTTCCCTCAAAATTTGCAAATTTGGTTGGCCCATTTTAACCCCTCTCTCCAGGGGTTAAATTTGACGCTCATTTACCTATTTTTCCACCTTTTACAAGTAAAATATAATTTATTATGAAAAAGATTGGTCAAGGTTAACATGTATATATAAATATATTTTATATATTTTTATTTATATATAGTTGATACTGGGATATGTGGTCTTGACACAACCTACTTGGTAGGTTCCAGATAGCATGTAACTTAATAGAGCGACTTAGTCAAATTACATAAAAAAATAAAATTAAAATTCATATTAAAACTAAATAAAATAACATTATAAACTAAAATAATATTAAAGTAAAATAGTTAATTTATCATAGATAGTTTTTGTACTCTACATTTTGAATGTAGTGTTTTAAAATGTAATATTTGTACTTTAAAAAATAATACAATATTTTTTAATATAATATTTTTTATTTTTTAATAAAATTATTTATTTTTTATCTGAGTGAAAATAAAATGAAATTAAATATGTGAATTTTTTTTTATTTGGTCAATGTAAAATTAAGTTAATAAAAAATAAACATTAAAATAAAAATAACTTCATGGTATTCACCCATAGTATCATAACCCATGGTATTCATGTGGAATGGTGCATATTTAAAGGGGGGAATTACTTATATATATCTTAACTCCAAATCTATGGGATTAAATCTCCTTTCATTCTAAAGAGGTTTGCATCTCAAGATATTTAAGATAGCTCTAGATTTAAGATGGATCTAGGTTCAAATAGCAGAGAGATATCAGAATTTGAACCCTTTTGAGGCTTGGAGGATCCGAAGTTAAAATATATTTACGTTGGTCACATTTGGTAAGCCTAGATGATGCTTTAGAAGTGGGTGTGTTTTTTATGTTATACATTCTTAGATGAGGCTTTTAGAAGTGGGCATGTTTCTTATGTTATACATTTTATTTTGAAATATTGTTAGGAGGGGTAAATAATTCATTTCCCCATTAAGCTATAGATTTAACGATAATAGGGCAATTGACATATATAGATTGTGTGAATTTGAAGATGATGTTAATATAAATAGTTGTTTTCTTTATGTGAGTGAGTTATAGCTTAGTGATAGTATTTATATTCCAATTTCTTCATCAAGTCTATCAATATAATATGTATTTGGTGAGTAAATATGCATACCCATAATTTAATAAATTCTTGATTAGTATTTTTGTGTTATCACTATTTGGTTAAATATTTGATTAATGCTTCAAATTAAAAATCACTTGGACTATTGTTCCAACCCTATAATGTTTCAGTGACGAGCACTAAACTTTCCTCAAGTAGAGACTTCACTTGAACTCGGTAAGCTTGAGTACAGTTGAATATATTTCAATAATTTATACATGTAAATTTTGATATTTAGAAGGTAGACATTTTTTTAACAAAATATTCTTGTAATTTACTCAGAATGTTCGATTTCATAGAATATTTTCCCTCCTCCATGGAATTCGTGCAAGACTAGAATGTTTGATTTCATGGAATATTTTCCCTACTCCATGGAATTCTTGCAAGACAAGGCTCCTCCTTTAACTGAGACTCATGAGTAGCAGACTCTTCTCTAGGAAAATATTCATCTTAACTTCAGTAATTTCAACTGGATTTTACTTTCGTTTGAATACCTTTATTGATAATAACTAATATCAACACGTTCAACATCATTTTAGCAAAATCTCATTGAAATATAATTAAAAATGAAAATTTGGAAATTTATTTTTAGCAATGGCACGTTGTTTTCCACCCTGACCTCTTCAAATTTTAACTGCATTCGCTTCAATATTTGCAGATATGAATTATATTTTTTTCTTTTAACTTAGATGAAACTAGTAAAAGTTAATACTAAAAGTGATATGAAGAGTTGTTTAAAAATAATATCGGCATAAAAAAATTCTATGATGGGTAGTAGGACTCGTCAACTTTAACCCATGCCTCCTTCATGAAGTCAACCCTATAAAAGTTCTATATTACTCTAGAATTTTTTGCACAGACTCTCATAAAATTATCAAGAATTACTCACATTCTCCTCTGTAATATCTTACCATGGTCGACAATCGTTGGACTCTACCTTTTCTTTCTTCTTGAAAGATTTTTTTCTTAGTATAAGCGTTCTATTTGGGTCTTATCTATCGATTGTTTTACTGGGCTCTAATTTTTATTTTTATTTTTAAATATGTCTTTGGCTTTCCCTTAGATACACAGTTATAATATTACAAAAAAATCTCTAAACAAGTATTGTAAAATTTGAACCATCTGCTAATAAAACTTAAGACTGTAACATTCAACAATCCAAAGATTTACATATATTTACCATAATAATAATATAAAAAAAATTACCATACCCATAACCCTATTTTCTATTAACTTACTATTCCCGTTATATAGCTAAAATGACCTTATAGGTATAACACACTAATCTTTCCAGCTTAGGAATCGAACTTGAAAACCTAACGTGTTATTCAACTATTACAACCATACACAATTCTTGATTTCTTTATAGTTCTGGGTTTGTGCTTAAATCGAAAAGTGTATCCATTGTGATTCTTGAGTGAATCGACATATGTACTTGGTTTTAAATTTCAGTACTGGCTTATTTATGTTTTCGGTACACACAGCTAACAGACATCTCCTCGAATTTATTAAAAGCCAGTTGATCTGTGTGTAGGCCACCTTCCCATACCTACACCATCCAATCAACTCATTAATTGATAGTGGCGATGGGTTGGCAGGAAGAGCAAGGGCTCACCCTAATTGGCCTTTCACTTGAAAATTAACTCTGTCATTTTCTCCTTGGACTTGCTCTGTCAAATTTTTTTCTCTTCCACCATGCGACTGCCATGGCTCATCCTCTTTGCGGTGCTGGGGTTAACCCTTATGAATCACTCCGCGCGTAGGTGCTAACACTTGTTTTTTGTTTTTTCTTTAACATACACAGTTCTTGTTATGGTACTGTTAAGGATTGAGCAGGAAATTTTCTAATCATTCTCCTTCGGCTGGTGTTACAACAGTCTCAGGCTACATGCGAGCAGCTCTATGGCCAAAGGTAAGGAATTAAGTTCAATTCCTACTCTGACGTTTCCATTTGTTATTGAGATAGATATTATAGATTTTTATTCTAACTGATTTCCCTCCATACGAATCGGGTGATGCAGGTAAAAATCTCTCTTTTACACAAACCTTTGGGAGCCTCTCCAGTTGAAAATGCATGGCTAAATCCCTTCTTCTCTATCTTGATACCTTCCAATTAACCCAATCAACTACCTTGGGTCTGCAATTGTTTACCATCAGGGTTAGCTCACAGCCAGAGCAACCAAAAATATTTGGAAACCCTACAAATTTCTTTTATTATAATATTTGATATAGGCGTTTCTGTAATAACATTTAGCTTGAAGTTTTTATCAGTTTTTAAATCTTGGTTCATTCCATCGGACTTAGTTAAAATCTAGGTATATCATTTTCTTAAAGTTTATTTGTAAAAGAATGAACCTCCGGATTTTTCAGTTTAAAACTTGGCTTTGTAGCCCTAGGATAAATAAAAATTTGTGGTTATTTTATTGCATTATTTTCCTCATTCATTCTAACTTTTCAGTTGAATGCGAACTTATATTTTTTTTAATGTATTTTCGTCGGTTAGTACAAAAGCTTGCTTTAGTGAATCTAGTTGGTTTAAGCCTTGCATTTTCTTTCTTTCTAATGAGGAATACAGCTTTAGTCTTATTTTTAATTTAAGGCCATGAGTCGTTCCTATATATATCTGGCTATGCACAGAATTTCATTGTTCTTCTTATTTACTTCTAAATGGAAAAAAAGAGTTCAATCCTATCATTTTTTTTCGAGCATATTATTATTCTGAATTTATAAACAGAGAGCTGATAGATGTTTTTACCTCATCATTTAAAAACATAAATTTCCAAGTTTACTTCTTGCATTTGTTAATTTGTTGTCTTCTACAGAAATTAGTTATTCTAGTTATAGAGTTTTCTTTGCTATATAACAGTCCTTATGGCTAGTTTTCATTATACAAGCTTTGGTAGAATATGGTGACCAGACCACCTCTCCACTCTGTCCGCATAAAACATAGTTTCAAGAAACCGACAAGACTTGGTTTAGGGTTTTACCCATAACCTCGACTGACGGTTTTCTCTCTTTCTACATTATACCATTATTTTATGCAACAGTATTTAAATTATACCTCTCCACTCTGTCCGCATAAAACATAGTTTCAAGAAACCGACAAGACTTGGTTTAGGGTTTTACCCATAACCTCGACTGACGGTTTTCTCTCTTTCTACATTATACCATTATTTTATGCAACAGTATTTAAATTATAGTCTTTATTCCTAGCTTTCCGCTACTTCCATGGTTTTTCCAAAGTGTAAAATTTCCTTATCTAATTGTCACATGAATATACTAAACAAATAGAGTCATGTATTCAAGATATCAATTTCTATTGTTCTTTTATGGCACCTTTATCACGGGGTTTTGTAGCATGTTCTTGCTTGTAGCTATTCTTTGCCATTAACATAGAGAAATAAAATACACCCTACAGAATTTAATATGCTTTCGCATTTGACTATTCATAACACAGTCCCATAGTATATACCGAATAATCAGTTATCCCTCAAGTATATTCACTGATATCGCATCTATGTATAAATTTCGGTTCTAATAACTTAAATAAAAGAGAAAGAAAATGCAGAACTTTTACTTCCTCCACTTTGCAGTTCTTATTTCAGAGTTGGTATATATAATATCAAGTATGTCTTATTAAGAGGATATCTACTCAAGTTTTGCCTAAAGTTTATACATAGTTTACATCACTATCCTATAGATACATGTACAACCAAGAGCAATAATTTCAAAATAAATAGTTACTTATCTGAATCTATAATTTTTTGTTGTGGTCCTCCCAACCTTCAAGAGAGGCGATTACGTCTTCCTCTTTCCGTCGAGCTCCAATCCTCGTACGGGTTAACAGTGGTAATTTCTATTGTAACCTCAGGACAACTAGTCCAGTCAGTACCAGAAATAATTTTCAGGATTTGCTGAGTGTTTTCCACTGGTCTCTACCAGCTCTGGAAAATCCACACTCTTCCTTCCAATCCTCACAGAACTCCTACTCCTCACTAGGATAAGTCTTTTATTCTCAGAGGAGCAGGTAACTATTTCCAATTGTCCCCAACCACTTTCTAGTTCTTGGAAACATTTTATCACCAGCTTTTACTTTTCTTAAGTTAATTCTCTTCACTGATTCATTATTCATAACTTATTACTAATGAAAATAACTTTTCAGACCAATAACATTAATTCGAGTCTTTTTCCTGAAACCATAAATAAAAATTGTCTTTTAACTAGTTAACACTAATTATCCTTAATGAAGTCGCAAAGACTTTGGAGGGATACATACAAGCTACACACATATTTCTATTGTGTCTATTTGAATGACAAACACATAATTTTAGGGCTCACATTATTTCACATTATTTTCCCCTTATTGAAGCCGGAACTAAGGATAATAAAAATGAAATAGACTTTGGAGGGATACATACAAGCTACACACATATTTCTATTGTGTCTATTTGAATGAAAAACACATAATTTTAGGGCTCACATTATTTCACATTATTTTCCCCTTAATGAAGCTAGAACTAGGAATAATAAAAATGAAATATTCAAATCATCTATATATTTTTATTTATTATTATATATATTTTAATTTTTTTTTAAGAAAGTTATTTTCAAATATAAGAGTTGTAGTTGGAATTTGAGGAGCGTATAATTAAAAATATATGTTCATTGGAATCTCAGGAGCCTATATCTATTTTAACTCATGGTTTAATAATTAAGAGAAAAATAAGGTATTTGATCTTTTTCTACTCTCTTAACAAATACTAAATTGATCATCTTAACTAATTAGGTAAAGAAATTAATAATTTATAATATCAATATAATATAATATAATAATAATAAATTTATATAAAAATATAAATACAAATTTGAGTGATTAAATTCAAAAATAAAATAAAATTAATATTTTACAAATTAAAAATTTATATAAAATCTTAGTATGCAACCTTGTAGATAGTTTAATTAATGATTGTCTAATGTCAAACTATTATTCCTAAATCCTAAAAAAATTATATTGACTTTGAAGAAATATTAAAACCTCAGCTCCAAAATATATCTCCTTCTTACCTAAAGTTTCAAGAATTAAATTTTTAAACTATATTTTTTCTCAAAATTTGCAAATTCAGTGGGCGCATTTTAACTCCTCCTCCCTAAGGTCAATCCTATAAAAGGCCAGGCCTATGTTACTCTCTAAATTTTTAGCACACGCTCTCATAAAATTATCAAAAATTACTCACATTCTTCGTATAATATCTTACCCCTCCGTTGTGTCTATGAAGGTCTATAACGTTTGGCATCTGACTACCTTTTGTTGTTAGATGGTCTTTGTTCTGGAAATTTTGTTTTATTAGTATAAGGGTTCTATTTGGGTGTTATCTACCGAGGGTCTTACATCAGCTTATACAACTTAAGACCTCAGAGATACATACACGTTGGACACATTACATATTTCTATTGTGTCTATTTGAATGACAAGCACAAATTTTTAGGGTTGACATTTTATTTTATTTATTTATTATTTTTTTTTGTCTTTTAATGAAGTCATAATTAAAGAAAATATTTAAATGATTGATATAATTTTATGCATTTTTATATATTGTAATTATTATTTTTATTATTTTTAATTTTCTTTTTAAGAAAATGATTTTCAAATATAAAAGTTGTAGCTGGAATCTAAAAAGTTTATAATTAAAAATATATTTTGATTGAAATCTCATGAACCTATATTTATTTTAAATTAGGATTTACTAATTAATTGAAATATAAGATATTTGATCTTTATTTACATTCTTAATAAATTGATGTCTTAACTAATTAGACACATAAATTAATAATTTATAATATTAATATAATGTAATATAATATAGTAATAATAAATTTATAAAAAAATATAAATATAAATTTAAGTGATTAAAATTCCAAAATTAAATAAAATAAAATTTACAAATTTACAAATTAAAAATTTATATAAAAATATTATTATGGAGCTTTCTAGATAATTTAATTAGTCATTGTCTAGTTTCAAACTATTATTCTTTAATCATCAAAATGGTATTGAATTTAAAGAAATATTAAAACCGAAATTCCAAAAGGTATCAGTCTCTCACAGAAGGTTTCACAAATCAAATTTTTAAATTACATTTTCTCTCAAAATTTACAAATTAGGTTGGCCAATTTTAAACCTTCCCTGATGAAGTCAACCCTATAAATGGTATCAGCCTCTCAAGTAAGGTTTCAAAAATTAAAATTTTAAATTGTATTTTCTCAAAAAATTTACAATTTGGGTTGGCCCATTTTAATCCTTTCCTGATGAAGTCAACTCTATAAAAATCCTATGTTAGGCTATAAATTTTTGGCACACGCTCTCATATAATTATCAAAAATTACTCACATTCTTCTTGTAATATATTACCCTTGCATTGTATGTTGGAAGGTCTATAATTTGTTTGGCATCTAACTCTATATTTTCTAGCTAGATGGTCTTTTTTTTGAAAGTTTGTTTACTGAGTATATTGGGTTTTATTAGGCTCGGATATATTTTTTTTACAAAATATGTTTTTGGCCTTATGTTGGTTACACATTTATAACATTACAAAAGAAGTCTTAAAATTTGGACCATTTGTTGATACTGCGTAAGACATTGGAGGGATATATATGCATGAGACACGTCCTTAATTTATAAAATTAATGATTTTAAAAATTAAAAATTTATATAAAAACTTATTATGCAACTTTCTAGATAGTTTAATTGGTCATTGTCTAATGTCAAAACTATTATTCTTAAATCATGAAAATGGTATTGACTTCAAAGAAATATTAAAACTACAACTCCTCACTTAGTGTTTCAAGAATTAAAGTTTTAAATTGTATTTCCCTCAAAATTTGAAAATTCTATTGGCTCATTTTAACCCCTCTATGATGAAGTGAACCCTATAAAAGCCCTATTTTACTCTATAAATTTTTGGCACAAGCTCTCATAAAATTATCAAGAATTACTCACATTCTTCTCTGTAAAATTTTACCCCTGCGTTAAATCTTTGAAGGTCTATAATTCGTTTGGCGTCAGACTCTAACTTTTCTGGCTAGATTGTCTTTCTTCTCGATTTTTTTTTTCTTAGAAGAAGGGTTCTATTTGGGTCTTATGAGGGTTTTACTGGGCTCTAAGATTTTTTTGCATATATGTCTTTCGTCTTCCCTTCCACGCAGCTCTGAGAAAGCATTGTAAAATTTGAACCATGTGCTGATAAGACTTAAGACCTTGGAGGGATACATATAAGTGACGCACATCTCTAATTTTTTCAAAAAAAATTCAATGGTTGAAATTTCTACACACCTTTTTGCGCCCCAAAAAAAACTGGCAACTAAACCTCTATATCAAATCGGACCTGCAAAACCTATGTAAGGTAATTGAACCTCTACAAACCTGATATCCACAAGAAATTTATTAAAACTCAATAACATTAAAAACGTAATAAAATTAAACAACAATAAAATATAAAAACAAACAAATGTACAATGATAAACCAAACAAACCTAAATGCCAAATTAAAGAAGGGGAACCTCGGCTTTGTGATAAAGTGCTCAAATTCTCTTAGAAATTTGTATATATGGTTTTGTAGGGAATCATGGCTTTGTGAGAAAGTGCTCAAATTCTCTTAGGAAAGTTGCATGGTTTCACTAGATGTAAATTCCTTCTTGAAAATTGTGTGGTATCAGATAAAATTTTCAAACTTTCTAGATTTTGTCCCGTCATATTAAGCATTTTATTTCGATTTATTATTCCTCATGAAAATATATTGTACCAAACTTTGTTTCGGAGTGTATACCTTTCATGAATGAACATAACTATGAAGCTTATCATTATAAATATTATAATTGGCCAAAGGATTCATAATTCTCACATTCTTTTGAAAATAACTAGCTCCTAATCCTTCTTCTGAATATTTTGATTCTAATTATTTTCTTCGTGGAATCAAATATCCTCTTCAATATTAATGAAATATTTTGTTACTTGTTGAATCAAGTTCCTCTTTTTCATCTGCTACATCTCGATTGGTTTCATGTGTTTTCCATATTGGCATTCCTTTTTAATGATTATTATGCCAATCCAATTTGTAACCAAACACAAGTAGATGGTTTTTCACATTCAACATATGACTAAGATGATTCTTTCATTCAAATCATTTGTAATTTTTTTCAAACTGATCTATATTTGTTGTCTCATAATCGAGAATATTATGCCTTAATCATCCCATATAATCATGGTTGTTGTTCTAACAATTGTCATTCATTTCATCATTTTCCCAATAATGTACCTAATGATGGATGTTTTACATAAGTTGATATTTATGGTTTATCATCTCAATATTTAGACACTTATCAATTAGTTCAAGAATTCCATCCTTCATTGATGGTTATGTCAAGTCGTCACAAGATTTTTGAATATGATCAGATTTATTTTCCCTCACAAGATTCTCATCTTGATTCCACATCGGTAATTGAAATTTCTTTCTCTCAAGGGCTTCAGGATATTCAAGAGGATTTTTTTTAGTTTCATTATCCAATCTATCATTAGTTAGAATCATCTTCCATAGCAAGCCAATTTGTTAAAATCAAGTTCTTGTCATGTCCCTCAATTTCACAAAAATAAAAATAAAAAAAATTCCAACTTTGTATATCATTATGAACTTCACTTGTACTAATATTGTTTATTGGTTCTGTCATAGTGTGACACTTCTCTCTTTTACTGGACCCTCATTTTGTTTTTCAATTTATGGATTTATTAACCTTTATTTTTAAAGGCATGGGTTGCCATTCAACACCAAGCACTTACCATGCTAAATTTTGTCACTATCCCAATACCACTACGCATGATATGAGATGATGTGTATTCACTTATTGCTTACTTGATCTTAGCTCATGGTTTAAATACATATCGTATGCGCATATAAACCTATTGGTTGTATTATGGTTTCGTTTATTTTTCACATGGGAACATATATATATATCAACCAGATTCAATTGTCGTTTGTATTATTGTAACTACTACGTCTTATCTTGGTTTCGTTGATACCCATGAGGGTTCGAGTGTATAACTGAGCAACGCCACGGCACCAGTACTTGTCTGCTCTTATTTATTCTCTAGTTTAATGTTACGTCTTGCTAAATGGTCCTTTGTTCACTCCTCGGAAGATTTCATTGTACTTCTGGCACCTTTCATTTATGAAGATTAAATTATGCGTTATTTTTCATGGACTTTGTATGGTTGTTGATGGGAATGGGTACTATGGGATCGGTTCATAAATCTTATCACTCGTACTGCAACAATCTTGTTCTTTTCAAGGTTCCTTTTTCTCTGGCCTTGTCCAGGTTTGGGCATCGCCCTCCACGTGGACGATGGGGATCCACGATGAGTTAGGGTTTGGCTCAATTATAAAATTCAATTTGTCACTCTGCAACTTTCATTTGTCACCTTGTAAAATTTTTTCCTCAGGGAACGCCGAGGCCTCTCGACTCCTCTTCTGCGTTTTTCTTTTCCATCCGACGTGCTCTTACATGAAACTGTGTCGGCCTCCCAGTGCCGAAAGTTAAATCATTCACGTGACTTCGTGCTATATTCTTTTAATCTTAATTTAACATTAAGTCCTCCTTGGAGCTTGTATAGCTATACAGTATACTCTTCATTTTTAATTTGTGGTTACACTGATGTATTGGTCTTCGCGTTTCTTTCCACATTTGTTATTGATGAAATATTTAGTGGGTTGATAATCTCTTATACTATATCTCGGCGTGCTTCCTACTTTGGTTGAATACTTGTGTTTACAGGCATCGTATTAACACCGAATCGAAATTTCTATGATGTTTCCTGGGTTTTTTCTTCTTGCGTCAACATATATTTGACCTTCGTTTTTCTGCCTGTGTCTGCAAGGCGACTACATACAGTTGCCGATTATTATTTGTATGGGGTTTTAACTAAATTGCATAGCGTCGCCGCTTTAGCAATTGCTATAAATTTGTGTTTTAATCATTCTGGTGTCATTAAAATTCCTAAGTCGATGTGTGCTAAGTACTCGTCTCAGTTTTCCCTTGCTGATACTCTCTAGGGGTTATGAGATTCCCCTTAAAACTTACCTCCAGTCTCAATTTTTGTTTTGTTTCTTGGAACGCGTCCAAGTATATCCTTGATGTTCTTGTAATGTATGCATATGGCTCGTTTTCTATACGCACAGCTCTCCAGCGCAGTGTATAGTCCCACTTTTGAGGTAATACTTGGTAAAATTATTGAATCATAGTATGGTTTGATTTCTACACGGTGTATATATATATCTAATTCATCTCAGTTGCTTCGCAGAATAATTTTAGGAGGGATTTGGTTTTTCCTACTGTCTTTGGGTAAGTCAAAACCTGTTTGGTTCTCATAACTTCTTATATGTATCTTTGTCAAATTGTATTCATACATATTTACTTAATTCCCTCAATGCTTTTGCAGGTACGCTATTTACCCCATGACTAAAATGTTGAGGACAACGTACGTAGCTTTGTTATAGAACCACTATAATGATTTGCTTCTCGTTTGACATAGGTCGGCGTCTATTTCCTATCGGAAATGATTTTTTCCTCAGTTTTTGTACTTAGCTTAGTTCACAGATTTTCACAAGGATGGGCTATCCTTTTTACTCTCAGCCGACTTCTCTGAGATAATAATATGGAATACTAGTGATTTAGACACCGAGTTATAGGGATTTTTCCCTAACAAAATTTTCTAACTCAGATTCATTTATAATTATTGTCTAGCAACATATAATTGCTCTGGACTTTTATTTGTGTATTTATTTAATTTTTTTCTGCACAGATACATATAACGATAAATTGACTATCAACTGAATATTGTTTGTGCTTATGCTGTGGGAAGTATACGACGATATTCATGGGTCTTATTTTGATGAATATCGCAGCTCACTAGTTCAATTGAGGTTTAGCTCAGATGAATTCCTGTTCACAATACTTTACTTGGGATTCTCCATACTATTCATGTTTTCTTTCTTGAATTTAGTTAATCATCTTCTCTATATATCTATATAAAATCGACCGAGGCATCCTGACATGATAACACAATAACTCACTCTGGAATTATTTTCTTTTCTTCACCAGGGCTTCTACATGTACATGATTGTCTAAAATCCAATTTCCACTGAACAGAGATTGTAGCTTTCCTACTTCTTTTACTTAAATCCCACAAGGACATACTTGTTTTCTCTCTTGTACAGTATTTTCATCTATCTTGGTATATGATGATTAATCAAATTTTATTAATGATTTCTTTGGCTATGTTCTTATTCACTTCATAGTTTTAGAGTTGACTGGTAGTCTTGTTTTCTTTAATTCCTCTAACACTAACTGCTAATTTGACGGTGCAACCTTTCAACTCGTTAGTCTTACCAAAAGCAGACATAGATTTATAATGAACTTTTTCTGTCCCAATTACAATTAATTTATCATATGTAATTCTAGTCAATTATAATATTTCTGCAACGGAGTAATAGGATTGACTACATGCCATGTAGTGCCCATAATTAACCAGAGACTCCTATGTTTTCTGTGCACATCCAGGCACATATCTATGTAGGACTTATCACAAATTTATAAAGGTTTCTACAGTAGTACATACATGTTTAACTCTCTCTTTTTTTCATTTTTTGTTGAATGAGAATTTGTTAGAGAAGAAGATTAAAGTTACTTTAACTATGCTAGGGAAGCATTGTACACTTTCTCTAGATTTAAACCATCCAACGGTTTAGAGATTCTGGCTGACAGTATTCCCTAGTATTCTTTCCTACTACCATACAGAAGTTGGGAGAATTATTTCTTCTACTTAACTCTACTAAAAGTAGGAAAATTCATTGCACATCACTTTAACTCAACATAATTACCAGAGTATTTTTCACTATTGTTCTATAATAACAAAAACTAATTACTCATCAAAACAGTGTGCATACCCCTTCTTGTAATTGACCAAACTCCCAACCTTAGAGTTCTTCTGTCCTCAAGAACTCACCCCCGAGCTGAGATCATTTCCTAGAACAGATCAACCTCTAATCAGCTTAGGAATGGTTTATTTAAACTTTTGCTCCCCAAAGCCTGTTTCTAATTCTGCGTCCAGAATCTCAGGATGCTTTTCTTCCTGTTTGCCTAGGCTTCCCTTCTTTAGGGATTTTTAAAGTTGCTTTCTACTTTTCACAGCTTTTTACCTCTTCCCAACTACTCTCCACCTCATTGGGGAAACTAGATTTTCCTCAAAATCTAATTTGGAAATAAATTCTTTCAAGGATTTTTTTTTTGAAAGATTTTTGGGGAAAGTATTTGCCTCTATCCATCCTCATGGATTTAGAAAGTGATCTCACAATTCTCATTTGGTAAATCTGCACAATATTATTTTATTTAATTTCTATAATGAAATATTTAATTACATTCACGAAATACTTATCCATTGGGGTCCACTCCCCTTTGGATTAAAGTTAAAATGTCTGACTTTCAAAAAGAACATAAACTAGGAGTGTTACATATTCCCCCTCTGAAAGCAAACATTGTCCTTGATGTTGATATCTAACTACTAGGGTTCATTTTTTTTTCAAACAAAAATGGATATTTTTCCATCATATCAGCTTCTCTTTCCCAGGTAGCTTCTTCAGCAGTAAAGTGCTTCCACTGCACCTTTACTCTTGCTACCGTTCGATTCCTCAATTTAATTTCTTCCCACTCCAATATTTGAAGCAGTTCTGGAAGGAAATCCCCTTCTGGTTCCACCTGTATCACATTCCAATCAACAATGTGAGAAGCATCATACAGTACATATCTTTTTAATAATGAAACATGAAACACATTATGAACTTTAACATGGGGCGGTAAGGCCAGCTTATAAGCCACTGGTCCCACCCTTTCTAACACTTCAAAAGGCCCACAATATCTAGGCGACAGTTTTGCACAACTTCCAGCATAAAGTGTGCTCTTTTTGGGTTTAATACGCAAATACACATGTTCCCCCACTTTAAATTCTCGATGTACCCTCTTCTTATCAGCATAGTTTTTCTGGCGATCTTGTGCTGTCTTGATGTTTCTTTGTATTTGTTTTACAAATCTTTCCATCTCTTGTAAAGCATCTGGTCCCAACATTAGCTTATCCTCAGGTTGGCTCCAGCTCAAAGGATTACGACATTTCCTTCCATAGAGTGCTTCAAACAGACTCATTTTGATGGAGGATTGATAGTTGTTATTATAGGAAAATTCAGCTAAATGCAAGTAGTCTTCCCATTTTGATGGCCTATCCATCACATACATTCTTAGCATATCCTCCAAAATCTGATTAATTCTCTCTGTCTGACCATCTGTCTGAGGATGATAGGCAGTGCTAAAATTCAACTTAGTGCCCATACCCCCAAATAGACCTTTCCAAAACGCTGCTGTGAATTTAGCATCTCTATCAGAAACAATCATCTTTGGGACCCCATGGAGCCTTACTACTTCTTTCAAGAACACATCTGCTACTTGGGTTGTCCCAAAAGTAGATTTCACAGGTATGAAGTGTGCATCTTTTGTTAAAGTGTCTACTACTACCATCACCGAATCGTGTTGGTATTTGGTTTTGGGTAGCCCTGTTATGAAATCTATAGAAATGGTGTCCCATTTCCATTCTGCAATTGGCAAAGGATTTAGGAGTCTCGCAGGATGCTGATGCTCAACTTTAACCAGTTGACACTCCATGCACCTAGCTAAATATTCTGCTACATCTCTTTTCATTCCTGGCCAAAACAACTTCTTTTTCAAAGCTGTTAGCATTTTCTGATATCCAGGATGTCCTGCATAGGGTTGTTTATGGTATTCATCTAGGACCTCTCTTTTCAAAGATTCTACATTGGGGATATACAATCTATTTTTATAGTAGATCAGCCCTTGTTGGTTTTGGGTGTATTCAGCCATCTCCTTCTTTAGTATTTTCATTTGTAGATTCTCATAATTTGGATCCTGGTCTGCTACCTTTTTCACCAGTTCTTCTAAATCAAAATTAGCACTGCTTCCAATGCTATTGATTTTTTGGCAAGCATTTCTGCTAAGTGCATCAGCAATTTTTTTTTCTTTCCCTCTAATATGTTTTATGTCCATCTGGCTTGTCGAGCATTCAAATCAGTTTGGGAAAAGAAATACTTAAGACTAATATGACTTGTCATCAATGTAAATTTCTTGCCAAGAAGATAGTGTCGCCACATCTTCAAGGCATGAATTACAGCAGCCAATTCCAAATGATATGCACTATAGTTCTGTTCATGTGTCTTAAGTTTCCTAGACTCATATGCAATAACAGAATTTTCTTGCAACAGTACTCCTCCCAACCCCTCTCTATAGGCATCCGTACACACAACAAATTCTTTATCAGGATCTGCAATCTTTAGTATAGCAGCTGTAGTGAGTTTTAATTTTAATTTTTCAAAACTGTTTTGACATTTTTCAGTCCACTCAAACTTGACCCCCTTTCTTTGTAGTGAGGTTATGGGATATGAAGAAAATCTCTCCACAAATCTGCGATAATAACCTGCAATCCCCATAAATGATCTCACTGCTGAAACATCAGTTGGCACTGGCCATTCTCTAATAGCCTTTATCTTTTCAGGGTCAACAGCCAACCCTTGTTCAGAAATAATATGACCCAAGAATTGGATCTTGTCCTTGTAGAATTCACATTTACTGAATTTGGTATATAACTGGTTTTCTTTCAAAGTTTGCAACACTATTCTCAAGTGCTCTTTGTGCTCCTCCTTACTTTTTGAATAAACTAAAACATCATCTATGAACACTAGTACAAATTTATCCAAGTACTTGTTTAAAACACTGTTCATTAAGCACATAAAGGTGGCAGGGGAATTTGTCAAACCGAAAGGTAGGACTACAAATTCGTAGTGACCATACATGGTTCTAAAAATTGTTTTGCTAATATCTTCCTCTTTAATTCTGAGCTGGTGATAACCAGTCCTTAGATCAATCTTAGAAAATACTGAAGCTCCTCCTACCTGATCAAAAATATCATCAATTTGAGGCAAAGGGTATCTATTTTTAACTGTCAACTTATTCAGCTGACGATAATCAATACACATTCTAAAAGTTCCATCTTTCTTTTTATGAATAGCACCGGTGCTTCCCAAGAATACACACTCGGTCTGATATAACCCTTATCCAGCAATTCTTGCAATTGCATTTTCAGCTCCATGAGTTCAGGGGGACTCATTCGATAAGGGGCTCGGGAAACCGGTGTTGCTCCCAGCACCAAATCGATTGAAAATTTAATCTCTCTTTTGGGGGCAAGATGAGGAATCTCATCTAGAAAAACTTCCTTAAACTCTCTCACCACTGGCAAAGTATCCAACAGGTTTTCTTCAGGTTTTTGTTCTATTTCTTCAACATGTACTGCATATACTTGATATCCTTTCCTAGCTGTTCTTTTTAGTTGCAGTGCTGATATTTGTCTTACAGAGATGGGTTTTGGTTTTTCTTTGAGAATAAAAGTTTTCCCTTCTTCATCTATGAAATGCAGCATTTTATCCCAACAGTTCATCATAGCCTTTCTCTTTTCCAGCCAGTCCATTCCTATCAACAAGTCATATGAGCCTAAAAGCAGAATGTTTAAATTTACTTCTGTCTGAAAATCATTTAACTTAATTTCTGTTTGGGGTAATTTATGAGTTACTTTCCTTTTGGTGCCTGTGGCTAACTGTACCAACCAAGAATGCTGAAATTTTTCAGTTTTGAGATTGCATTTTTCTACCACTTGTGGACTAATGTAACTCAAAGAAGCACCTAGATCAATTAAAACAGTAACAGATTGGTCAACAATCTTACCTTCCATTTCAACCATGGTAGCTTGGTGTTCTGCTTGTCGATTCTCCAAGGCTGCACTGATAGTGGGTATATTTCTTGCTATATCATTTACTGTGGTAGCTTCTCGATCTCTCATAATCATTTGAATATTTCGGTGGGGACAATCCCTCAAGAGATGAGGTTCTCCACATCCCCAGCATTTCAAAGGTTCCCTCATTTTAACTGTACCTTCTTTCTTCTTTTCTCCATCTAATTTCTTGGAACCAACTTGAGACTGAGCAGTTTGGCTTTATTTTGGTTTGTTAAATTTCTTTCGTTGATGATCCCTGCCAAAGTTCTTCAAATAAGCTAGTTTCTGTTTCTTTCCTTTGAACTCGCCCTTGTTTACCCAGCTTTTCCCATGCTCACCTTTTCCTTTAAACTACTGGTAGCACAATCTAGCTTTCCTCACAACTTTGTCCATAGTTTTTGGATTATAAAATTCTATTTTCTCCTTGTACACCACAGGCAAACAGTTCAAAAACCTTTGTACATTTGCCTTATCTTCCCGAATATAAGGAACATACCTTAACAGATTTGTAAACTTGGTGACAAACTCGTCTATGGTGAGTTGTCCCAGTCTGAGTTCATGGAACTCCTTTGCTTTATCATCGTAATAACATTCATTCAAATAGCGGTTCTTAAACTTGACTTGGAAATCTTCCCAAGTCACTGTCTTTTCATCAATGGCATGGACCATTTTCGTCTCCTCCCACCATAGAGTAGCCTTACCCTGTAGTTGATAAATAGCTAGTCTAGCCTTCAGATTACTTTCATACTCATAGACTTGGAAATATTTAATCATATTCAACAACCATGCCTCAACATCTTCCTCCTTCTCCCCATCATAGGAGGGAGGTTTGATCTTTCGGAATTCCCCCTGTAATTCATTTTTCTGCTTATACTGATGCCTAGTAGCATCATCTTCCTCAGAATCATCAGCGAACTTTCCCTTCTTTCTCTTTCCGGAACCTTCACCTTCTTGGTTGTTCCGTGAAGTTATTTCTTTGATGAGCTTTTCTTGCTCCTCACTGGCTAATGACAGTCTGTCATTATGGCTTCTCAACTCAGCCATCTCTCATTGCAAACTGTACAACAAAGCCATCACCAGAGCATTAGGATCTAGTGTATTATCTTCATCATGCAGATCAACATCAATCTCGTCACTTCCAGCCATTTCACTTTACTATTTCAGCAGCACTGTACACTGAACAACACATATCAATAAATAAATAAATAAATTCCCAAAAAATTATTTATACAGTGAGCACACAACAATAGTGAGCACAACAACAACAGCCCAGTTTTATGTACCATGAGCTCTGATACTATTTGTCATGTCCCTCAATTTCACACAATTTTTTTTTTTTTTCCAACTGTGTATATTATTATGAACTTCACTTGTACTAATATTGTTTATTGGTTCTGTCATAGTGTGACACTTCTCTCTTTTACTGGACCCTCCTTTTGTTTTTCAATTTATGGATTTATTAACCTTTATTTTTAAAGGCATGGATTGCCATTCAACACCAAGCACTTACCATGCTAAATTTTATCACTATCCCAATACCACTACACATGATATGAGATGATGTGTATTCACTTATTGCTTACTTGATCTTAGCTCATGGTTGAAACACGTATCGTATGTGCATATAAACGTATTGGTTGTATTATGGTTTCGTTTATTTTTCACATGGGAACATATATATATCAACCAGATTCAATTGTCGTTCCTATTATTGTAACTACTACGTCTTATCTTGGTTTTGTTGATACCCATGAGGGTTCGAGTGTATAACTGAGCAACACCACGGCACCAGTACTTTTCTTCTCTTATTTATTCTCTGGTTTAATGTTACATCTTGTTAAATGGTCCTTCGTTCACTCCTCGGAATATTTCATTGTACTTCTAGCGCCTTTCATTTATGAAGATTAAATTATGCGTTATTTTTCATGGACTTTCGTATGGTTGTTGATGGGAATGGGTACTATGGGATCGGTTCGTAAATCTTATCGCTCGTACTACAATGATCTTGTTCTTTTCTAGGTTCCTTTTTCTCTGGCCTTGTCCGGGTTTGGGCATCGCCCTCCACGTGGACGATGGGGATCCGCGATGAGTTATGGTTTGGCTCAATTATAAAATTCAATTTGTCACTCTGCAACTTTCATTTGTCACCTTGTAAAAAAAATTCCTCAGGGAACGCCGAGGCCTCTCGACTCCTCTTCTACATTTTGCTTTGCCATCCGGCGTGCTCTTACACGAAACTGTTTCGGCCTCCCATTGTCGAAAGTTAAATCGTTCAGGTGACTTTGTGCTATATTCTTTTGATCTTAATTTAACATTAGGTCCTCCTTGGAGCTTGTATAGCTATACAGTATACTCTTCCTTTTTAATTTGTGGTTACGCTGATGTATTGGTCTTCGTGTTTCTTTCCACATTTGCTATTGATGAAATATTTAGTGGGTTGATAATATCTTATATTGTATCTCGGCGTGCTTCCTACTTTGGTTGAATACTTGTGTTTACAGACGTCGTATTAACACTGAATCGAAATTTCTATGATGTTTCCTGGGTTTTTTCTTCTTGCGTCAACATATATTTGACCTTCATTTTTTTTCCTGTGTCTGCAAGGTGACTACATACAGTTGCCGATTATTATTTGTATGGGGTTTTAACTAAATTGCATAGCGTCGCTGCTTTAGCAATTGCTATAAATTTTTGTTTTAATCATTCTTGTGTCATTAAAATTCCTAAGTCGACATGTGCTAAGTACTCATCTCAGTTTGCACTTGCTGACACTCTCTAGGGGTTATGAGATTCTCCTTAAAACTTACCTCCAGTCTCGATTTTTTTTTTGTTTCTTGGAACGTGTCCAAGTATATCCTTGATGTTCTTGTAATGTATGCGGATGGTTTGTTTTCTATACGCACAACTCTCCTTCACAGTGTATAGTCCCACTTTTGAGGTAATACTTGGTAAAATTATTGAATCATAGTATGGTTTGATTTCTACATGGTGTATATATATATCTAATTCATCTCAGTTGCTTCGCAGAAGAATTTTAGGAGGGATTTGGTTTTTCCTACTGTCTTTGGGTAAGTCAAAACCTGTTTGGTTCTCATAACTTCTTATATGCATCTTTGTCAAATTGTATTCATACATATTTACTTAATTACCTCAATGCTTTTGCAGGTAGTTATTTACCCCATGACTAAATTGTTGAGGACAATGTACGTAGCTTTGTTATAGAACCACTATAATGATTTGCTTCTCGTTTGACATAGGTCGGCGTCTATTTCCTATCAGAAATGATTTTTGCCTCAGTTTTTGTACTTAGCTTAGTTCACAGATTTTCACAAGGATGGGCTATCCTTTTTACTCTCAACTGACTTCTCTGAGATAATAATACGGAATACTAGTGGTTTAGACACCGAGTTATAGGGATTTTTCCCTAACAGAATTTTCTAACTCAGATTCATTTATAATTATTGTCCAGCAACGTATAATTGCTCTGGACTTTTATTTGTGTATTTATTTAATTTTTTTTCTGCACAGATACATATAATGATAAATTGACTATCAACTGAATATTGTTTGTGCTTATGCTGTGGGAAGTATACGACGATATTCATGGGTCTTATTTTGATGAATACCGCAGCTCACTAGTTCAATTGAGGTTTAGTTCAGATGAATTCCTGTTCACAATACTTTACTT
Organism: Pinus albicaulis; assembly: GCA_034641835.2. NCBI lineage: Eukaryota > Viridiplantae > Streptophyta > Pinopsida > Pinales > Pinaceae > Pinus > Pinus albicaulis. The sequence continues at coordinate 684,069,185 of CM076583.1, forward strand.
CGGATTCTCCATACTATTCATGTTTTCTTTCTTGAATTTAGTTAATAATCTTCTCTATATATCTATATAAAATCGACCGAGGCATCCTGACATGATAACACAATAACTCACTCTGGAATTATTATTTTTTCTTCACCAGGGCTTCTGCATGTACATGATTGTCTAAAATGCAATTTCCACTTAACAGAGATTGTAGCTTTCCTACTTCTTTTACTTAAATCCCATAGGGACATACTTGTTTTCTCTCTTGTACAGTATTTTCATCTATCCTGGTATATGATGATTAATAAAATTTTATTAATGATTTCTTTGGCTATGTTCTTATTCACTTCATAGTTTTAGAGTTGACTGGTAGTCTTGTTTTCCGCAATTCCTCTAACACTAACTGCTAATTTGACAGTGCAACCTTTCAACTCGTTAGTCTTACAAAAAGCAGACATAGATTTATAATGAACTTTTTCTGTCCCAATTACAATTAATTTATCATATTTAATTCTGGTTAATTATAATTTTTCCTGCAACGGAGTAATAGGATTGACTACATGCCATGTAGTGCCCATAATTAACCAGAGACTCCTATGTTTTCTGTGTACATCCAGGCACATATCTATGTAGGACTTATCACAGATTTCTAAAGGTTTCTACAGTAGTACATACATGTTTAACTCTTTTTTTTTTTTCATTTTTTGTTGAATGACCATTTATTACTGAAGCAGATTAAAGTTACTTTAACTATGCTAGGGAAGCATTGTACACTTTCTCCAAATTTAAACCATAAAATGGTTTAGAGATTCTGGCTGACAGTATTCCCTAGTATTCTTTCCTACTACCATACAGAAGTTGGGAGAATTATTTCTTCTACTTAAGTTTGCTAAAATTATGAAAATTCATTGCACATCACTTTAACTCAACATAATTACCATAGTATTTTTCACTATTGTTCTATAATAACAAAAACTAATTACTCATCAAAACAGTGTGCATACCCCTTCTTGTAATTGACCAACCTCCCAACCTTAGAGTTCTTCTGTCCTCAAGAACTCACCCCCGAGCTGAGATCATTTCCTAGAATAGATCAACCTCTAATCTTCTCAAGAATGGTTTATTTAAACTTTTGCTCCCCAAAGCCTATTTCTAATTCTGCAACTAGAATCTCAGGATGCTTTTCTTCCTGCTTGCCTAAGCTTCCCTTATTTAGGGATTTTTAAAGTTGCTTTCTGCTTTTCACAGCTTTTTACCTCTTCCCAATTACTCTCCACCTCATTGGGGAAACTAGATTTTCCTCAAAATCTAATTTGGAAATAAATTCTTTCAAGGATTTTTTTTTTGAAATATTTTTGGGGAAAGTATTTGCCTCTATCCATCCTCATGGATTTAGCAAGTGATCTCACAATTCTCATTTGGTCAATCTGCACAAGATTATTTTATTTAATTTCCATAATGAAATATTTAATTACATTCACGAAATACTTATCCATTGGGGTCCACTCCCCTTTGGATTAAAGTTCAAATGTCTGACTTTGAAAAAGAACATAAACTAGGGGTGTTAAAGTTTTGATCTATCTTGATGTGTTCTAAGCAAGATAATATAGGTATAGGTACATTCACAAGGAGCCATTAAGGTTTATTTTATTATGTTTTACATCGAGAAGGTAAGGTGGAAGGTTGTATAAATTTAGGTGATATGAAACATCTTTCTTCTTTTAAGAAAGACCTTCAATGTTTTGTGCAATTTATTAAAGCTTATATATTTTCAGTTGCACATTACCATATATTAGTTTTAATTTATCGTATCATTTTTATTACAGATGAGGAACAATGATGGCTTCATTGGAAATATATTTACACTTAGCCCTGGTCTTCTAGCTTGTTACGTTAGAATTAGGTTTAGTTACATTTGGTTTCCCTTGCATTACATCCACCCTTTGTCATGCTCTCCATCTAGTCTCTGCATTTATTTATTTTCTTATTGTATATTCTACATGTTGTTTTTACATCCCACCCACATTTTCTTTGTTGTTTTGGTTTTTTTTTCCATGTGTTTATTTTTAGCTTTTGTTCAATAATACTTTGCATGAAATGTTCCTTTTGGCTCCAAAGGCATTGTGGCAAAACTTGAAAAGGGAAATTGTGATGGGGAACAACGCTTAGCTAATATGTTACCTTTTCTCTATCTTTGGTTTACATATATTTAAATTCAATGATATCTAAATGGGAAATATTATCCATTTGAATGGAAAGCCTTTGGTAAAACTATAAACCCCATATTTATTCTAGGATCCTCATTCCTGAGCTCATAATTATGATAAATAGTTTTTTTCTCACTAAACCAATCAAGTAGAGAAAGGTAGGGGAAAATCAATTAGCACACAAACATATCATTAGAGTTAAAGTTATGCTTCTCTAAAGGAGATACCTCTCCTGATATCAATAAGTCAGGATCCATATTCTACACATCAAATCAATAAGTTGCTAATAAAATTTATATAAATAAAATAAATAAAGGGTGAAAGATGAAGAAGTTTTCCTATGCTGAGAGGTGAAACAATCAATTTCCTTGAGGTATTGTTTAGGCTTGCTAGTAGCAAAGAGATGCTTGTGTTGCTGTAGTGACTCCATTGGGGTACTATCTAGGCCTATTGGCAGTAGAAAAATACTAGAGATGAAAAATCATACCCTTATTATCTTAAACTCGAAAATATATTACCATTTCCTATATCAAAAAAAAATTATTCGAAAAGCCTTGATATGTGTTCAACCGAGTAAGGGGATGGAGGGGACTTTATATCTAAATGGGTTAATTAGGGAATATAAGGTAATCCACAATATGAATCAATACTCCTTGAAATATTGAGGCCTTGCAATTAGATAATTAAACCTAAATAGAAAAGCTAGAGTTACACTAGTGTGTCGCCAAGTTTTGTCGTTGCGACAAAAACCCTCCATAAGTATTCCTGCACTTGAATTTTGGAGCCAACTATAGATATTGTGCTTGTTCATTCCATAGTAACTTCATGGTTGAATGATGCTTTCTTAAGTGATTAAATATTCTTCTTATATTTTAAGTTTCAAATTCAGATTCTTATACATGCTCAGTCTATAATGAGCTCATGAGTCCATTCCTTTGCACAATATTGAACAAGCATAACGTAGTCCATCAAGAAAGTGTTTCTGCATGCTCAACCTATGTCGATAGTACTTTGCACACTTTCAATTAACACTCTCTCACTTTTGGTTATAAATGTACTTCTATTTCATTGATTTTTTCAATTATCGCTTTTACACACCTTCGCTTTTGCAAGTTTTACTTTCATGTTTACAGTTGTCGCTTTTGCTTACTTTCACTTTAACAAGTGTCATTTTCATGTTTTCTTCACTTTGACAATTGTCTCTTTCAATGCCATTCACATTTGCTGTAACACCCCTAGTTTTATGTTTCATTCGAAGTTAGACATTTGAACTTTAATCCAAAGGGGAGTGGACCCCAATGGAAAAGTACTTTGTGGATGTAATTAAGTATTTAATTTTGAAAATTAAATAAAATGATTCTGCGCAGATTGACCAAAATGAGAATTATGAGATCACTTGCTAAATCCATGAGGATGGATAGAGGAAAATACATTCCCCAGAAATCTTTCAAAAATCCTTGGAAGAATATATTTCCAAATTAGATTTTGAGGAAAATCTAGTTTCCCCAATGATGTGGAGAGTAGTTGGGAAGAGGTAAAAAAGCTGGGAAAAGTAGAAAGCAACTTTAAAAATCCCTAAATAAAGGAAGCCTAGGCAAACAAGAAGAAAAGAATCCTAATATTCTGGACACAAAATTAGAAACAGGTTTTGGGGAGCAAAAACTTAAATAAGCTATTCCTGAACAGATTAGAGGTTGGTCTGGAATGGAAGTAATCTTAGCTCGGGGGTGAGTTCTGGAGATAGAGGGACTCTACGGTTGGGAGGACTGGTCAATTACCAAAGCGGTATGCACACAGTAATTATGAACAATTGAAATTTTAATTGTGCTAAGGTGAAGGTGAATGACTGTAGTTATAGAAGTATATTTTGTTTTATGGTTTATAATAGTGTTCCATACATTTATAGAGTTAAGGAGGGATTAAATCCTCTCAGTTTTACATGTTTTAGGAACTATAAATATGAGGAAAAATCATCCAGAAGCTCTAAACCAGCCTCTGGTTTAAATCTGGAGATTTATGTTACCTCATAATCCATAGCTATGTAAATTTAATCTGTTTCTGTTAATAATAGGATTAAAATAGTGAATACTAGAGACATTTGAAATATGTGGGTAGGAAGGAATTTGTTGAATTTACTAAGTAAAGTACAAACCTATAGCTTTCCAAAACAGAAATACATGTTTATCTATAAATTGCCTTCTACAATAAGAACAGAATGGGAGAGTGTAGATTTTAGTGCTTTATATAATTTCAGCTAGTATAGCGACCTAGCTAACCATGGTTATCAAATCTGCAAATAATTTTAGTATGAGAAATATATATATATATATATATATATATATATATATATATATATATATATATATATATGCTTGGTGTGTGACGCATCCTTCACAAAGGAATGGTCCAAACAAAGCTTATTGGAAGCAGAGAGCATGTGAATTTTATATAATGCATGCAAGTAAAAACTATGAGAGTATACATATTTACCCAAATTCTCTATAACTTGCCGGAGTCAAGTTTCCTAAACTACCCTAATAAACAATATAGGTACGGAAACTGTTATACTAGAAAAAAATTATAAGTGTATAGTTGCAGAAAATATTATGAATAACATAAGTAACTATTATTATGAAACCTCAAACTAAGGAGTATAAATAGAGTCCACTGCCTTGTTATATAATATACATGAATTTATAGACTCTGTGGAAATGGAAATATCTCATGCACTGGAATATTTTAGACTTGAAAACTCAAACAACAAATAGAGATTTATATTCATTATGCTAGTACAATATGGAGGAACAGAAGAAAATAAAATGAGACTAGAGAACTTATTAATCCCTTCAGTCTAACTTAGGCAGATAAATTTCTGGAAGAAATATTTCATATGAGTATTTATACGAAAATGATAAACTGAAACCCATTAGAGAATATCATTGATTTGGCATGAGTAACAAAGAAAAATAGTAAATAGATAAATATATACATATCAATTTCTGAACCCAGTATGGAATCAGACTCTCCAGGGGTCATAATAATACCACATAAATTAATCATTCTAAGAATTTAATCACTGAAGAAAATTTGTTAACAGTCCTATTGTCTGGCATAAATTATTATTACAATAGAAACTTCTGTGACAACAGAAAAAAAAAAAAAAAATTGAAGTGTCTGAGAAAATTTTGGGATAATAATAACAGAAGAGTCTGGTCACACGCCGATTTAGGACACGTCGATACCGACCTGAAATCTCAGAATAAAACCTACGTCAAGTCGAATGAATTTAAAATCCACCCAATACCACTGAATAAAACCCTCGATGCTATTTGAACCTACCTGCAATAAATTGAGGGAAATAGGAGATATCGTTACAGTAAGATGATAGGAGGACACTCCAAACATAAATTATATGAAGGGAATATAAAAAAAACTCAGTTTACCTTGGGAATGGAAGATGTTATCATCAACTACGACCTTCATGAAAAACACATGGGTACTGTCAAAACATTCACCAAAATGAAAATAAAACTCCAGAATAATTTGGTTCCAATAATACAATGGCTTACCAGGGAGTAATTGCTCGCTATGAGCCAGGATAATTCGGCGAATGAAACTGATGACCTCAGCCAAGTCAATAAAGGCGAAAAGGAGTAAGTCCTATCAAGAAACGATGGGATGATAGTGTTAAATGTCGTTATCAGGAAATGAAAATTTCATACTAGAGCAGAAAATCTTCACAAGAGATTTGTTCAATCAAACAAAAGCAAGATAATACAACGCCATGAGTTCTCGATAGTAAAAGAGACCGTAGAAAGAAATGGTGGAATTTAAAACTCAGGTCTCGCACCGTAAACTAAATGTATTAAAATACATATCAATAACAAAAGCCTCACAGATTAAAATAGCGTTGTGCTCAGATTGTCATACCTGCATTATGACACGATGAGATATGAATACGCTCGAAGCCTGGAAGATACAACACCTCGCTTCTCCAATGTGCAGAGGCTCGGCACCGAGAGGAAAGTAGAACAAATGAGGAGTGAAAGAACAGTCTTGAAAATGAGCTAAAGATTTATACAAATGCCTCCAAAACCAAAAACAACGAAACCTTAATGGGATAGGGAAATCTCCACCGTCCAAGTGGCAAAGGATCTATGGTGGGTACACGGATCGATTTGGCGGAATTGGCATTTAAAACATGGCCATTCAACATTAAATTGACAATCTATGCAGTCGATCTCACAGTACCTCCGCTCATGTCGCGAGGTTTGCATAAGTACCAAAGCAGTCTGGCGTGGCTTTTCAAAATGCAAACATGGATACATACAAATTGAACGTGGATGAAATGAAATCCAACAAAATTCAAAAACAAATCAACAGAGAGTCTTGCGTATAATGACGTAGAGACTTGATACAATGTTTCAATTTCCAAAATGCATTAACTCGACCTCACCAATGACGCAGTACATGTACTCTGAATTTAATGTGCTCATATTTACATGAAACTCAACATAAATAACATGTACGATAAATATCTTCGATGATTTTGGAACATGCATTATGAATTTTAAACCTTGACCACAAATTCATGTAACCGGCCATAAGATCAAAATGGGAATAGACCCCTCAATACATAAAAGAAGTCGAAATTCGACCATAGGATTATAATTATTGGAGTTATACAAAGACGTCTACACCACGAATACCATATCTACCCCATACGAGAATGCCATCGAACTTTAGAACATTAGTATAATGGGCCTACAAGTGTTGGGCAAAAAAACTTTAAGGAATAAATTGACATGTATGAGTACCATATAGATATGATAGCCTATATGGGAAATTTACATCATGCGTATATAGATGTGCATAGGAGTAAATGCAACCATACGATAGATATGGGAATATATATATATGTGTGTGTGTGTGTGTGTGTAAATTTCATAAGCCACAAGTTATGAGTGAAAGAAAACAATTAAACTATGACCACAAGAGTAGCAGATCATAATTGACGACATTTGGAAGTAGAATTGAACAACTGTGGCAAATAGAAGCACAGTACTAAATTATAAATAGGAAAAAAAAAAAAATTAAGGGGAAGGAAGAGACGTTACAAATGGTATCAGAGCTCATGTTACATAAAACTGGGTTGTTGTTGTTATTGTGCTCACTGTGGTTGTGTGCTCACTATGTAAATTATTTATTGTTGAAGAAATTTTTTTATTTTTTTTTTACTGATATGTGTTGTTAGTGTAGAGTGTTGCTGAAACAAAAAAGTAAATGGAAGAAGGTGAGGAAATTTATGTTGATCTGCATGATGACGATAATACACCAGATCCCAATGCTCCAGTGATGGCTATGTTGCACAGTTTGCAACGAGAGATGGCTGAGTTAAGAGGCCAAAATGACAGATTGTCATTAGCCAGAGAGGAGCAAGAAAATCTCATCAGAGAACTAAATTCGCGGAACAGCCAAGAAGGTGAAGGTTCTGGAAAGAGGAAGACTAATGAGTCTGAGGAAGATGATGCTGTTAGGCATCAGTATAAACAGAAAAAGGAATTATAGGGGGAATTATGAAATATCAAGCCTCCCTCCTATGATGGGGAGAAGGAGGAAGATGCTGAAGCCTGGTTGTTGAACATAATTAAATATTTTCAAGTCTATGAATATGAAAGCAATCTGAAAGCCAGATTAGCTGTCTACCAACTACAAGGTAAGGCTACCTTGTGGTGGGAGGAGACGAAAATGGTTCATGCCATTGATGAAAAGACAGTTACTTGGGAAGATTTCCAGGTTAAGTTTAAAAACCGTTATTTAAATGAACGTTATTATGATGACAAAGAAAAGGAATTCCATGAACTCAGACTGGGACAGCTCACTATCGATGATTTTGTCACCAAATTTACAAATCTGTTGAGATATGTCCCTTACATTCGAGAAGAGAAGGCAAAAGTGCAAAGGTTTTTGAACTGTCTTCCTGCGGTGTACAAAGAGAAGATTGATTTTGATAACCCAAAGACTATGGATGAAGCAGTAAGAAAAGCTAGGTTATGCTACCAGCAGTTCAAAGGAAAAAATGAACATGGAAAAAGCTGGGTAAATAAGAGTGAATTCAAAGGGAAGAAACAGAAACCAGCTTATTTGAAGAACTTTGGCAGGGATCATTAGCGGAAGAAATTCAATAAAACCAAAGAAAGTAAAAATGCTCAATCCCAAGTAGGTTCAAAACAAATAGAGGGAGAAAATAAGAAGGAAGGAGCAGTAAAGATGCGAGAACCGCTGAAATCTTTGGGTTGTGGAGAACCCCATCTGTTGAGGGATTGTCCACACAGAAATATTCAGATGATTATGAGAGATCGAGAAGCTACAACAGTAAATGATATGGCCAAAAATATATCCTCCATCAGTGCAGCTTTGGAGAACCAGTAAGAAGAACATCAAGCTACCATGGTGGAGATGGGAGGTAAGATTGCTGACCAATCTGTTATTGTTTTGATTGATCCAGGAGCTTCTTTGAGTTACATTAGCCCACAAGTGGTAGAGAAATGTAATCTTAAAAACTGAAAAATTTCAATAGTCTTGGTTGGTCCAGTTAGCCACTGGCACCAAGAGGAAAGTAACTCATAATTTACCTCAAAAAGTAATCAAATTAAATGATTTTCAAACAGAAGTGAATTTAAACATTCTGCCATTAGGTTCATATGACTTGCTGATAGGAATGGACTGGCTGGAAAATAAAAAGGCCATGATGAATTGTTGGGATAAGACCCTGCATTATGTAGATGAAGAGGGGAAACCTTTTATTCTCCAAGGAAAACAAAAACCTATCTTTGTAAGACAAATATCAGCACTACAACTAAAACGAACAGCTAGGAAAGGATACCAAGTATATGCAATACATGTTGAAGAACTAGAATAGCAAACTGAACCAAACCTGATGGATACTCTACCAGTGGTGAGGGAGTTTAAAGAATTTTTTCCAGATGAGATTCCTCATCTTCCCCCCAAAAGAGAGATTGAATTCTCAATCGATTTGGTGCCTGGGACAACACCTGTTTCCCACGCTCTTTATTGAATGAGTCCCCCTGAACTCATGGAGCTAAAAATGCAATTGCAAGAATTTCTAGATAAAGGTTATATCAGACCAAGTGTGTCTCCTTGGGGAGCACTGGTACTGTTCGTGAAAAAGAAGGATGGAAACTTTAGAATGTGCATTGACTATCGTCAGCTGAATAAGTTGACAATCAAAAATAGATACCCTTTACCTTGAATTGATGATCTTTTTTATCAGGTAAGAGGAGCTTCAGTATTTTCTAAGATCGATCTAAGGACTGGTTATCACCAGCTCAGAATTAAAGAAGAAGACATCAACAAAATAGCTTTTCGAACTAGGTATGGTCACTACGAATTTGTAGTCCTACCTTTTGGGTTGACAAATGCCCCTGCTACCTTTATGTGCTTAATGAACAGTGTGTTGCATAAGTACTTGGATAAATTTGTACTTGTGTTCATAGATGATATTTTAGTTTACTCAAAAAGTGAGGAAGAACACAAAGAGCACTTGAGGATAGTATTGCAAACTTTGAAAGAAAACCAGGTATATGCCAAATTCAGTAAATGTGAATTCTATAAGGACAAGATCCAATACTTGGGTCATATTATTTCTGAACAAGGGTTTTCTGTTGACCCTGAAAAGATAAAAGCCATTAGAGAATGACCGGTGCCTACAGATGTTTCAGCAGTGAGATCATTCATGGGGATTGCAGGTTATTATCGCAGATTTTTGCAGAGATTTTCTACCATAGCATATCCCATAACCTCACTACAAAGAAATGGGGTCAAGTTTGAGTGGACTGAAAATTGCCAAAATAGTTTTGAACAATCAAAATTAAAACTCACTACATCCCCTATACTGAAAATTGCAGATCCTGACAAAGAATTTGTGGTATGTACAGATGCTTGTAGAGAGGGATTGGGAGGAGTCCTCTTGCAGGAAAATTCAGTTATTGCATATGAGTCTAGGAAACTGAAGACACATGAACAGAACTATAGTGCATATGATTTGGATTTGGCTCTTGTTTTTCATGCCTTGAAGATGTGGCGGCACTATCTTCTTGGAAAGAAATTTACATTGATGACTTATCATATTAGTCTTAAATATTTCTTTTCCCAAACTGATTTGAATGCTAGACAGGCCAGATGGCTATCTTTTCTGAGTGAATTTGATATGGACATAAAACATATCAAAGGGAAAGAAAATAAAATTTCTGATGCATTGAGCAGAAATGCTTGCCAAAACATAAACAGCATTAGAAGCAGTGCTAATTTTTATTTAGAAGAATTGGTGAAAAAAGTAACAGACCAGGATCCAGAGTATGAGAATCTACAGGTGAAAATACTAAAGAAATAGATGGCTGAATACACTCAAAACCAAAAAGGGTTGATCTGCTACAAAAATAGATTGTATATCCCTATTGTAGAAACTTTGAAAAAAGAAATCCTAGATCAATATCACAAACAACCGTATGCAGGGCACCCTGGATATCAGAAAATGCTAACAGCCTTGAAAAAGAAGTTGTTTTGGCCAGGAATGAAAAGAGATGTAGCAGAATACTTAGCTAGGTGCAGGGAGTGTCAACTAGTTAAAGTTTAACATCAGCATCCTACAAGACTTCTAAATCCTTTGCCAATTGTAGAATGGAAATGGGACACTGTTTCTATAGATTTTATAACAGGGCTACCCAAAACCAAATACCAACACAATTCGGTGATGGTAGTAGTAGACACTTTAACAAAAGCTGCACACTTCATACCTGTGAAATCTACCTTTGGGACAACCCAAGTATGTTCCTAAAAGAGATAGTAAGGTTACATGGGGTCCCAAAGATGATTGTTTCAGACCGAGATTCCAAGTTCACAACAGCTTTTTGGAAAGGCCTATTTGGAGGAATGGGCACTAAGTTGAATTTTAGTACTGCCTACCACCCTCAGACTGACGGTCAAACAGAGAGAACAAATCAGATTTTGGAGGATATGCTGAGAATGTATGTGATGGATAGGTCATCCAAATGGGAAGACTACTTACATTTAGCTGAATTTTCCTATAATAACAACTATCAATCCTCCATCAAGATGAGTCCGTTTGAAGCTCTCTATGGAAGGAAATGTCATACTCCACTGAGTTGGAGCCAACCTGAGGATAAACTAATGTTGGGACCAGATGCTTCACAAGAAATGGAAAGAATTATTAAACAAATACAAATAAACATCAAGACAGCACAAGATCACCAGAAAAACTATGCTGATAAGAAGAGGGTACATTGAGAATTTAAAGTGGGGGAACATGTGTATTTGCGTATTAAACCTAAAAAGAGCACACTTTATGCTGGAAGTTGTGCAAAACTGGCTCCTACATATTGTGGTCCTTTCGAGGTGTTAGAAAGGGTGGGACCAGTGGCTTACAAGCTGGCCTTACCGCCCCATATTAGAGTTCATGGTCTGTTTCATGTTTCATTATTAAAAAAATATATACATGATGCTTCTCACATTGTTGACTGGAATGTGATATAGGTGGAACCAGAAGGGGAGTTCCTTCCAGAACCACTTCAAATATTGGAGTGGGAAGAAATTGAGTTGAGGAATCGAATGGTAGCAAGAGTAAAGGTGCAGTGGAAGCACTTTACTGCTGAAGAAGCTACCTGGGAAAGAGAAGCTGAGATGATGGAAAAATATCCATTTTTTTTTGGAAAATGAACTCTAGTAGTTAGTTATCAACACCGAGGACGGTGTTTACTTTCAGAGGGGGAATATGTAACACCCCTAGTTTTATGTTTCATTCAAAGTTAGACATTTGAACTTTAATCCAAAGGGGAGTGGACCCCAATGGACAAGTACTTTGTGGATGTAATTAAGTATTTAATTTTGAAAATTAAATAAAATGATTCTGTGTAGATTGACCAAAATGAGAATTATGAGATCACTTGCTAAATTTATGAGGATGGATAGAGGCAAATACTTTCCCCAGAAATCTTTCAAAAAACCTTGAAAGAATTTATTTCCAAATTATATTTTGAGGAAAATATAGTTTCCCCAATGATGTGGAGAGTAGTTGGGAAGAGGTAAAAAAGCTGGGAAAAGCAGAAAGCAGTTTTAAAAATCCTTAAATAAGGGAAGCCTAGGCAAACAGAAAGAAAAGCATCCTGATATTCTGGACGCAGAATTAGAAACAGGCTTTGGGGAGAAAAAACTTAAATAAGCTATTCCTGAACAGATTAGAGGTTGGTCTGGAATGGAAGTGATCTCAGCTCGAGGGTGAGTTCTGGAGATAGAGGGACTCTACGGTTGGGAGGACTGGTCAATTACCAAAGCGGTATGCACACAGTAATTATGAACAATTGAAATTTTAATTGTGCTAAGGTGAAGGTGAATGACTGTAGGTATAGAAGTATATTTTGTTTTATAGTTTATAATAGTGTTCCATACATTTACAGAGTTAAGGAGGGATTAAATTCTCTCAGTTCTGCATGTTGTAGGAACTAGAAATATGAGGAAAAATCATCCAGAAGCTCTAAACCAGCCTTTGGTTTAAATCTGGAGATTTATGTTACCTCATAATCCATAGCTATGTAACTTTAATCTGTTTCTGTTAATAATAGGATTAAAACAGTGAATATTAGAGACATTTGAAACATGTGGGTAGGAAGGAATTTGTTGAATTTACTAAGTAAAGTACAGACCTGTAGCTTTCCAAAACAGAAATACATTTTTATCTATAAATTTCCTTCTACAATAAGAACAGAATGGGAGAGTGTAGATTTTAGTGCTTTATATAATTTCAGCTGGTAAAGCGACCTAGCTAACCATGGTTATCAAATCTACAAATAATTTTAGTATGAGAAATATATATATAACTGGTGTGTGACTAACATCCTTCACAAAGGAATGGTCCAAACAGAACACTTATTGGAAAAATAAGAGGAGCATGTGAATTTCTATATAATGCATGCAACTGAAAAATATGTGAAAATTAACACATATTTCACCCACCAGATCTATATAACTTGCTAGTCAAGAGTGTTGGCTTAAACAATATAGGTACGGAAACTGTTATACTAGAAAAAAATTATAAGTGTATAGTTGCAGAAAATATTATGAATAACATAAGTAACTATTATTATGAAACCTCAAACTAAGGAGTATAAATAGAGTCCACTGCCTTGTTATATAATATACATGAATTTATAGACTCTGTGGAAATGGAAATATCTCATGCACTGGAAGATTTTAGACTTGAAAACTCAAACAAAAAACAGAGATTTATATTCATTATGCTAGTACAATATGGAGGAACAGAAGAAAATAAAATGAGACTAGCGAACTTATTAATCCCTTCAGTCTAACTTAGGCAGAGAAATTTCTGGAAGAAATATTTCATATGAGTATCTATATGAAAATGATAAACTGAAACCCATTAGAGAATATCATTGATTTGGCATGAGTAACAGAGACAAATAGTAAATAGATAAATATATACATATCAATTTCTGAACCCAGTATGGAATCAGACTCTCCAGGGGTCATAATAATACCACAAAAATTAATCATTCTGAGAATTTCATCACTGAAGAAAATTTGTTAACAGTCCTATTGTCTGGCATAAATTATTATTACAATAGAAACTTCCGTGACAACAGAAAAAAATAAATAAATAAATAAAATTAAAAAAAAATAATAATAAAAAATTAAAAGTTAAAAAAAAAATTAAAAAATAAATAAATAAATAAAAATAAAATAAAAAATAAAAAATAAAAAATTTGAAGTGTCTGAGCAAATTTTGGGATAATAATAACGGAAGAGTCTAGTCACACGCCGATTTAGGACGCGTCAATACCGACCTGAAATCTCAGAATAAAACCTACATCAAGTCGAATGAATTTCAAATCCACCCTGTTGGCAATATAATGCAATGTGTTGTCCTTGATGGAAACCCACTTGATGAAGATGATGGCAACACTTGATGAAGATGATGGAAACCTACTTGATGAAGTTATTCTTGACTTGATGAACTTGGTAATGATGTAAATCTGATGTGATATGATGTGTCTACAGAGGAACTCAGTTGTAATGATGAAAGGAATTTCAGTATGTACTAGAACAATGATGAAAAGTGTGTGTCTCAAGGCATACGCAGGTTTGTCTAGGGGAAGTAGCATATGCACGCGGAAAAGTACGTGCCAAGTCGCGTATGCTTAATTGCGCTCTAAATTAATAAAACCAGGGGTTACTACCATGGTATTGACCCATTGTATTGAGCGCTGGGTTGTCTATTTGATCCCATCCATGAATACCATCGGAAATGATGTGGTTTTGGCTCATGGTATTGAAAAAGGGTAAACCTATATAAGGAGAAGAAAATCATTGTGCAGAGTGTGCAGGTGTCTGGGCTTTAATGAATACTTCACTCTGAAGTATATCTGCATGGTTGAACTCTGCTCTTAATTGATAGATCTGAATCTATGATGCATCTATGAACATGATGAAGTTTCAAGATCTCTAGATCTAGAAATGGTGAATCTCTTGGATGATTTGAAAAGAAGTGATGAAGACCTGGTGCAAAATCTGTTGAAGTAATTGAAGAAATCTGGGTAAGTTCATAGATCTGGTCTGCTCTGCAAATATTATCTTTTATAGATCTATATGCAGGTTCATTTCATAAAAAGCGCGTGTATACGCGGATCTATTTAAACAAAGGCACGTATGGGCAGTTAGAGTTGTTCTGAAAAATGCACAGATGTATACGCGGGTTCATTTCGTGAAAAGCGCGTGTATATGTGGATCTGTTTAAACAAAGGCACGTATGGTATCTGAACTTATATTTGCTCAAGGATGAATGTGATTCTGGATTTCTATTCTGTAGTCTGGGTTATCTCTGATATTCTGGTTACAGTGGTTTCACTGTTCTGTTTGAAGCATTGGGCAAAGTGTGTTTCTAGATAAGTGAAGGGTTGTGTTAGAGCTGTTTGATCCAGTATGAAAATTGATGAAACGTGGTCTGCAGTGGATCTAAGGGTTGAAACCTTCAGTATGTATGTATAAGCTTTCTGTCAGTAGAAGATGGTGCTTATATCAGGGGGTAGTATCTCCCTTCCAGAAGAGGCTGGTAAACGAGAAGCAGGGGGTTGTAGCTCCCTTCTAGAAGAGGCTGGTAAACGAGAGAAGGTTGTAACCTTCTGCAGGTGGGTGCCTGCGTGCTGGTATGAGTCTGCACCAGTACATGTTGTAAGAAGTTTTCTTAATAATAAAGATTGAAGACTGAGACGACGACAGCGGTGGTTTTCTCCCGAATTGGGTTTCCACCTAAAAATCCTGGTGTTCATATGTGTTGCTTATGTGTGATGATTATTCTGTTCTTTCTACATCTGTTTACTATTTTCTAAAACATCTGATGAATGAGTAATGCAATGATCTAAGTCAAGAACTAAATGAATAATTAGATCACTGGATATACGCGAGTTCTGTAAAGAAAATCCGCGTATATACGCTAGTTGGATGAAGGAAAGTAGCGTATGGGTTTTTAAGAAAGAAATAACAAATTTTTATTGTCTGCACTAAATACTGATTCACCCCCCCTCTCAGTATTTTTCCCAACAATTGGTATCAGAGCAGGTCCTTCTGAAAAAGCTTAGCCGCTAGAAGGAAGATCAAGCAAGATGAGCAATCAAGATGGAACAGCATCTATCAAGCCTCCGCTCTTTAACGGAAGCAATTTAATCTTCTGGAAAATAAGGATGAGATCCTATCTTCAGTCTATGGGAGCAGATATATGGGCCATTGTTGAACAAGGATATCAATATCCAGTCGCAGTACCAACAGATCCGACGGAAAAGAAGAATTATGAAACAAATGCAAAGGCGGTCAATGCACTATTGGGAAGTCTAATTGAATCAGAATTTGTCAAGGTTATGTAGCTAAATACAGCAAAGGCAATATGGGACAAAATCATCCTAATTTATGAAGGTGATGCAAAGGTAAAAAGTGCAAAACTCCAAACTCTCAGAATTGAATATGAAAACTTGAGAATGCATAATGATGAGAGTATTGCTAGTTTCTTTTTACGTCTTGATGATATTGTAAATCATATGAGAAACCTGGGAGAAACAATAGCAGAATCTACTTTGGTTGAGAAAATCTTAAGATCACTAACAGCAAAATTTGAATCAAAAGTCTCTGCTCTTGAAGAAAAATAGGATCTTCAAACTCTTACTGTGGTGCAACTTCATGGCATACTGACTGCATATGAAATGAGGAGAGGAGGACCATCTGAAGTCAAAGAAGCTGTTTTTAAAGCTTCTACAAAGGGGAAATAAGTTCAAAAAGAAGAAGGATCTGGATATATCTCAGAAGAAGATGAGGCAAATTTTGTAAAGAAACTTCAACTTGGCACAGGACGGTTCAGAGGTAAGCTTCCTTTCAAATGTTTTGATTGTGGAAGATTTGGTCATTATGCTACTAAGTGTCCTTATAAAGAAACATCTGCAAAAGGGAAGGAACTAGCAAGAAGGAATAAGCACCGGTCTAGCAAAAGTTACTACACTCATGAAGATAGTGATGGGTTCTCTGATAGTGAGGAAGAATGTGAACAAAATCTTAGACTTCTCATGGCATTTGAATCTAATGATGAAAAGGATACTTTTGTGGATGCTCTAGAGGACAATGATTTCCTTGAAGAAAACAATCAACTCAAAATACGCTTAGAAGAATGTAAAATTCTCTTAGAAGAAAAGAAAATAACCATAGAGACTCTGGAAAAGCAGATTGAAGAAGCAAAGAAACACATTGAGAAATTAGAATGTGAAGTGGTAAGTCAAAGAAAAGAATCTGAGAAAGTAAAGGCTTTGAATCTTAGATTTGCTAAAGGATCTGAAACCTTAGATGAGATTATCAAGGTACAACGTTCTCCTCTTATAAAGATAGGTCTTGGATATACCGAAGAATCCTCTCAGGCTTTAGCACCAAATTATCTAAAAGCAGCTACAGTTGGTTTACTACATTCAGCCACTCAGCAAGGGAATAAAGAATCTTTACAGGTAAAGCATGATCATCACAATTCAAGGAACACTAACAGGGATGTCTTTCAAAGAAGCTACAACCAACAGGTAAATTCAAATAGAAGATTTCATGATCGCAAAAATTTCTACTTCAATGGACAATGTTTCTCATGTCACAATTTTGGTCATAAAGCTATTCAATGTGTTGCCTATAAAACCATCATGACAAGAGAAGCACGAAAGAAAAGGATGGATATTGAACCAAAGAAGAACACCTATAACAAATTTTCTCCTCTTCAAAATGAATTTGAATGTACTTACTGCAATAACTTTGGCCATTTAGAATCTGAATGCAAGAGCAAAGTCCAGGCAAAACAAGATTTTCCTTCAAGTTCCAAAGTATGGAAAAAGAAGGAATTACAGGTTGAAAATTGTGGGATAGCGTTATTTGCAGAAGGTGAAGAAAAAAAATGGTACATTGATAGTGGATGCTCAAGACACATGACAGGTGAAAAAAGCAAACTTCTTGCATATAATGCTCTAGAAAAAGAAAATAAAGTTACATTTGGAAATGATACCCCTACTGTAATTAAAGGAAAAGGGTCTGTATTTCTAAAAGAAAAGGTGAAGGCTAATGATGTCATGTATGTGGATGCATTAAGACATAACCTGTTAAGTGTAAGTCAAATGTGTGATCAAGGAACTGAAGTTGTCTTTAGTTCAAAAGAATGTGTGGTTTGTGATCTTGATACAGGTAAAACTATTATAAAAGGAAAAAGAACTCCAAGTAACCTATATGTATTAAAGAACTGCAAAGAACAATGTTACTTGAGTAAATCTTCAGAAAACTAGCTATGGCATAGAAGGTTTGGGCATCTAAGCTTCTCTCAAATCAACAAATCAAGCAGACTTAATGATGTTCGTAGTCTTCCCAATATTACTCTACCAGAGAGTATCATATGCAAATCTTGCCAATTCGGTAAGCAGACCAGAGTACAATTTAATGCCAAAGAAGGATCATCAAGTAAGCCTCTTGAACTCATTCATACTGACATATGTGGACCTATGAGGAAAAATTCACCACGTGGGGAAGAATACTATATCTTATTAATTGATGATTTCTCTAGAATGTGTTGGATTGGGTTGATTAAACACAAAGAGGAAGCATTTGAAAAATTTCAGATTTTCAAAGCACTGGTGGAAAATGAATTAGATCTAAAAATCAAGTGTCTTAGATCTGATCGAGGACGAGAATATACATCAAATGAATTTCTTGAATTTTGTGGACAACATGGCATAAAAAGACGGTTTTCTGTAGCTGGCACTCCATAACAAAATGGCGTAGCAGAAAGAATGAATAGAACAATTCAACAAATGGCTAGAGCTATGCTTGATGATTCTGGAACACCTGACATTTTCTAGGGAGAAGCATCACATACAACAGCAAATATTCTCAACAAGGCACATGTCCGGGTAAATAGTTACAAAACTCCATATGAACTCTGGTATTGTAACTCTCCCTCTGTGAAGCATTTTTGTGTTTTTGGAAGTAAATTATTTATCAAAAATAATGATGAAAAGCTTGGCAAGTTTGAACCTAGATCAGATGAAGGGATACTTCTTGGTTACTCATCTAAAATAAGAGCATACAAATGTTACAATAAAAGGCTTCGAAATATTGTTGAATGTATTGATGTTGTCATTGATGAGTCTCATGCAGCCCCTAAAGAAGAAAAACAAACAACAGAAGAAGATGATGGTGACTATTGTCCTTCTACATCAAATAGGAATGATATAGACAGTGGATCCAATGAAGAACCTGAAGATGATTTATCTGAAAAGGCTCCTTCCAGATATGTTCAAAAGAATCATCTAGAATCTCAGATTTTGGGAGATAAGGCATCAGGTGTACAAACAAGAAGGACTCTTGTAGGATCCTCTATCTATCTGGCATTTCTATCCCCCATTGAACCACACAATGTCAATCAAGCTAGCAAAGATGAATGTTGGGTTCAAGTCATGAATGAAGAGCTTGATCAAATTGAAAAAAATGACACTTGGGAATTAGTACCAAGACCTCATAACAAAAATGTCATTGGAACTAAATGGATATTCAAAAACAAGTTAAATGAAAATGGGGATGTCATAATAAATAAAGCTAGACTTGTTTGCAAAGGGTATACTCAACAAGAAGGTATAGACTTTGAAGAAAATTTTTCTCCTGTAGCTAGACGTGAAGCCATAAGAATGTTTCTTGCTTTTTCAAGTTTTCAACAAATCAAAGTTTATTAAATGGATGTTAAATCTGCATTTCTCAATGGTGATCTAGAAGAAGAAGTTTATATAGAACAACCAGAAGGATTCATTTTGGGAAATGATGAAAATCTTGTTTGTAGACTTAAAAAGGCTCTATATGGTCTCAAACAAGCTCCAAGGGCATGGTATTATCACCTTGACAAATATCTTCATCAAAAAGGATTTTCAAAGGGGTCTGCTGATAGCAACTTATACACAAAAATTGAAAATGATAAACTATTGATTGTGGTTGTATATGTTGATGATATCATTTTTGGAAGTAATGAAGAATCTATGAGTCGGAAATTTGCTTCTGTCATGCAGCAAGAATTTGAAATGTCTTTACTTGGGGAACTAACATTCTTTCTTGGCTTGCAAGTGCATCAAACTGCAGATGGTATATTCTTATCACAAGAAAAATACCTTAAGCAAATTCTAAAGAAGTATGGCATGGAAGAGTGAAAACCTGTAAGTACACCAATGATAACCGGATGTAATCTCAGTTCTCATGATGATTCTCCCATGGTGAACCAACCAGATTACAGATCTATGATAGGAAGTCTACTTTATCTCACTGGGACTAGACCAGACATTATGCATGCAGTTGGGATTGTTGGACGATTCCAAGCTAATCCAAAAGAGTCTCACCTTCAGGCTGTCAAAAGAATATTCAAATATCTACAAGGAACTCAAGAATTTGGACTATGGTATCCAAAGAATGCTGATCTCACTCTTCATGCTTACACTGATGCAGATTGGGCTGGAAATGTTGATGATCGGAAAAGAACTAGTGGTGGTGCATTCTATATGGGGCCCCGGTTAGTATCTTGGTTCAGCAAGAAGCAAAGCTCTATTGCCTTATCTACAGCAGAAGCAGAGTATGTGGCTGCAGCATCATGTTGCACTCAACTTCTTTGGATGATGCAAACCTTACAATATTTCCAAATCAAATGTTCACCTCCTATTTCCATTATGTGTGATAATACAAGTGCCATCAGTATCTCAAAGAATCCTGTTATGCATTCCAAGACCAAGCACATTCCCATCAAGTATCATTTCTTACGTGAACAAGTGCTTGAACAAAAGGTGAAGTTGGAGTATGTTCCCTCCAAAGAACAAGTTGCTGATATATTTACCAAACCTCTGCCCAGGGAAGTGTTCGAATATCTCAGACAGAAGCTGGGAGTAGTCTCTGCCATGCAGAGGATCAGATTTGATTAAAATTCTGAAGATTAATTTGGATATGTGGGTTTCCTGAAAGACAGTTGTGTATATACGTGCGTCCATACACAGAAAACCGCGTATGTGTGGTTGCTGACAATTTTTTCTGGGTCAGCATTTCTTCAGCACAAGCTATGGTGTTGTTTGGTATCTATGATGCTTTTTGAAGTCTCTGGTGGTATTTCGGCTCTTATATTTATGTTTCATTCTCTGATTTTGGGTGAAGATGCCTTGATGATTTGATGTTGAAAGTGTTCAGGATGCACAAGCAAAGGGGGAGCTTTGGTCATATTGAAAGGATGCATTGGATGCACAGCTTCAAGGGGAGCATTAGCCTTACTGAGTATAATGCATTGTTGGCATTATGATAGTTCTGTAATATGATCTCTCTCTTGAGGTCTTTCTGGTTTTGGTCATGAAAAGTCATATTTTTAATTTGATGAAAAGGTCATGTTGAGACCTATGATGTAAAAATTGTAATATTCAGTCATATAAGGACTTGTTCAAATATGTAAAACCACTTGGTTGGGTAGTTGAGTCAACATGTGTAAACCCACTTGGTTGGGTACTTGAGTCTCATATGTAAATCCACTTGGTTGGATCTTTGATGTAAGTATGAGTCCTTCATGAAATTCATTGCAAAACATGTTTGAAGATCCGGCATGAACTCAGGGGGAGCATGGCAACTTCAGTGCACATCAGATTTACAGCACTCTTTTTTCGACATGAGAAGAAAAACCTTGTGTTGGTGTTGATCCGCCCTTTTCCCTTGATGTCAAAGGGGGAGAGTGACATGGTGTTTGAATAGGGGGAGAATATCATTATGCTTAATGTATCTATCTGTTGTGATCAAACACCATCGTGGTTTCCATCAAGTCCAAAGGGGGAGATTGTTGGCAATATAATGCAGAGTGTTGTCCTTGATGGCAACCCACTTAATAAAGATGATGGCAACCTACTTGATGAAAGTTGTACTTGATAGAAACTGACTTGATATACTAATTAATGATGTAAATCTGATGTGTCTACAGAGCAGCTCAGATGTAATGATGAAAGGAATTCCAAGATGTGCTAGACCAATGATTAAAAGTGTGTCTCAAGGCATACACGGGTTTGTCTAGTATAAGTAGCGTATGCACGCGGGAAAGTACGTGCCAAGTCGCGTATGCTCAATTGCGCTATAAAAGTGTAAAACCAGGGGTTACTACCATGGTATTGACCCATTTTATTGAGCATTGGGTTGTCTATTTGATCCCGTCCAGGAATACCATCGGAAGTGGTGTGGTTTTGGCTCATGGTATTGATAAAGGGTAAACCTATATAAGGAGAAGAAAATCATTGTGCAAAGGGTGTGTATGTGTCTGGGCTTTAATGAATACTTCACTCTGAAGTATATCTGCATGGTTGAACTCTGCTCTTAATTGATAGATCTGAATCTATGATGCATCTATGAACATGATGAAGTTTCAAGATCTCTAGATCTAGAAATGGTGAATCTCTTGGATGATCTGAAAAGAAGTGATGAAGACTGGGCGCAAAATCTGTTGAAGTAATTGAAGAAATCTGGGTAAGTTCATAGATCTGGTCTGCTCTGCAAAGATTATCTTTTATAGATATATACGCAGGTTCATTTCATAAAAAGCGCGTGTATACGCGGATCTGTTTAAACAAAGGCGCGTATGGGCAGTTAGAGTTGTTCTGAAAAATGTACAGATGTATACGCGGGTTCATTTCGTGAAAAGTGCGTGTATACACGGATCTGTTTAAAGAAAGGCGCATATGGTATCTGAACTTATATTTGCTCAAGGTTGAATGTGATTCTGGATATCTATTCTGTAGTCTGGGTTATCTCTGATATTCTGGTTACAGTGGTTTCACTATTTTGTTTGAAGCATTGGGCAAAGTATGTTTATAGATAAGTGAAGGGTTGTGTTAGAGCTGTTTGATCCAGTATGAAAATTGATGAAACATGGTCTGCAGTGGATCTGAGGGTTGAAACCTTCAGTATGTATGTAGAAGCTTTCTGTCAGTAGAAGCTAGTGCTTATATCAGGGGGTAGTAGCTCCCTTCCAGGAGAGGCTGGTAAACGAGAAGCAGGGGGTTGTAGCTCCCTTCCAGAAGAGGCTGGTAAATGAGAGAAGGTTGTAACCTTCTGCAGGTTTGTGCCTGCATGCTGGTATGAGTCTGCACTAGTACATGTTGTAAGAAGTTTTCTTAATAATAAAGATTGAAGACTGAGACAACAACAGCGATGGTTTTCAACCGAATTAGGTTTCCACCTAAAAATCCTGGTGTTCATGTGTGTTGCTTATGTGTGATGATTATTCTATTCTTTCTACATCTGTTTACTGTTTTCTAAAACATCTGATGAATAAGTAATGCAATGATCTAAGTCATGAACTAAATAGATCACTGGATATACGCGAGTTCTGTAAAGAAAATCCACATATATACGCTAGTTGGATGAAGGAAAGTAGCGTATGGGTTTTTAAGAAAGAAATAACAAAGTTTTATTGTCTACACTAAATACTGATTCACCCCCCCTCTCAGTATTTTTCCCAACACACCCAATACCACTGAATAAAACCCTCGATGCTATTCGGACCTACCTGCAAT
This sequence comes from Pinus albicaulis, assembly GCA_034641835.2. Taxonomy (NCBI): domain Eukaryota; kingdom Viridiplantae; phylum Streptophyta; class Pinopsida; order Pinales; family Pinaceae; genus Pinus; species Pinus albicaulis. The sequence goes on from CM076583.1 coordinate 684,092,556, forward strand.
AAATTGAGGGAAATAGGAGATATCGTTACAGTAAGACGATAGGAGGACACTCCGAACATAAATTATGCGAAGGGAATATAAAACAAACTTAGTTTACCTTGGGAATGGAAGATGTTATCATTAACTACGACCTGCATGAAGAACACATGGGTACTGTCAAAACATTCACCAAAATGAAAATAAAACTCTAGAATAATTTTGTTCCAATAGTACGACGGCTTACCGGGGAGTAATTGCTCGCTACGAGCCAGGATAATTCGGAGAATGAAATCGATGACCTCAACCAAGTCACTAAAGGCGAAAAGGAGTAAGTCCTATCGAGAAACGATGGGATGATTGTGTTAAATGTCATTATCAAGAAATGAAAATTTCATACTAGAGCAGAAAATCTTCACAAGAGATTTGTTCAATCAAACAAAAGCAAGAAAATACAATGCCACTAGTTCTCGACAATAAAAGAGACCGTAGAAATAAATGGTGGAATTTAAAACTCAGGTCTCGCACCGTAAACTGAATGTATTAAAATACATATCAATAACAAAAGCCTCACAGGTTAAAATAGCGTTGTGCTCAGATTGTCATACCTGCATTATGACACGATGAGAGATGAATATGCTCGAAGCCTGGAAGAGACAACGCCTCGCTTCTCCAACGTGCAGAGGCTCGGCACTGAGAGGAGAGCAGAACAAATGAGGAGTGAAAGAATAGTCTCGAAAATGAGCTAAAGATTTATACAAATGCCTCGAAAACCAAAAACGAAGAAACCCTAATGGGATAGGGAAATCTCCACCGTCCAAGTGGCAAAGGATCTATGGTGGGTACACGGATCGATTTGGCGGAATTGGCATTTAAAACATGGTCGTTCAACATTAAATTGACAATCTATGCAGTCGATCTCATAGTACCTCCGCTCATGTCGCGAGGTTTGCATAAGTACCAGAGCAGTCTGGCGTGGCTTTTCAAAATGCAAACGTGGATACATACAACTTGAGCGTGGATGAAATGAAATCCAACAAAATTCAAAAACAAATCAACAGAGAGTCTTGCGTATAATGATGTGGAGACTTGATACAATGTTTCAATTTCCAAAATACATTAACTCGACCTCGCCAACGACGCAATATGTGTACTCTGAAGTTAATGTGCTCATCTTTACGTGAAACTCAACATAAATAACATGTACGACAAATATCTTCGATGATTTTGGAACATGCATTATGAATTTGAAACCTTGACCACAAATTCATGTAACCGACCATAAGTTCGAAATGGGAATAGACCCCTCAATACATAGAAGAAGTCGAAATTCGACCATAGGATTATAACTATTGGAGTTATACAAAGACGTCTACACCACGAATACCATATCTACCCCATACGAGAATGCCATCGAACTTTAGAACGTTAGTATAATGGGCCTACAAGTGTTGGGCAAAAAAACTTTAAGGAATAAATTGACATGTATGAGTACCATATAGATATGATAGCCTATATGGGAAATTTACATCATGTGTATATAGATGTGCATAGGAGTAAATGCAACCATACGATAGATATGGGAATATATATATGTGTGTGTGTGTGTGTGTGTGTGTGTGTGTGTGTGTAAATTTCATAAGCCACAAGTTATGAGTGAAAGAAAACAATGAAACTATGACCACAAGAGTAACAGATCATAATTGATGACATTTGGAAGTAGAATTGAACAACTGTGGCAAATAGAAGCACAATACTAAATTATAAATAGGAAAAAAAAAAAAAATTTAAGGGGAAGGAAGAGACGTTACATTTGCAAGTGTCATTTTCAACTTTCTCTTACTGTTACAAGTGTCGTCTCTCGGGCATGTGAAGTGTTGCATGATGTAAAACTATAGTTATAGTTCATTTCACAAGGAAAATTTGGTGTTTATGGGTCCTATTTACCGTATAGACATGTATTAGACTCATTCCTAATGTTTAATCCATTGTCTCTTTGGTGTCGTCATTGTCATCGCAAAGTCTACCTTAAGTGTCACACTTGGAACAGAGTATTTTTTTACCGTCGCATTAAGGGGATCATCTTGTTTCTAAAGTGCTAACTTTTATATGTTTTTTCTTCAATTGTTTTCATTATGTAGTCATGTTCAAGTCTTACCTTGATTTCATATTTGCTTCACTGATCTCACACTTAGCCAAATTTGAATGATATTATGCCCAACCAAATTAAGATCACGATTTCCTCTTGAATTGTGCATTGAATTGTGCATTGCATAGTAGCAAGCCACAATCATGTACCCTTGAGTCCTTAAACTACACAATGTGAAGTTGGAGGTATTGAGCAGTCATAGTGCTCAAATGATTTCCTCCCTACGATCATAAATTGCGCAATATGTCCTCCTAGCCAGTATTTTACAGCACATTACGCAGTATCTATCTTAAAGATACCTCCTTGAGTTATTAAACTACACAACTACGCAATCCACTGACTAGTCTCCCTCTAGAAGTGCACATTTTAGAGTCTCAAGGCTTACTATTTCCTCACTGAGCTTCTCAACTGCAGACTCATCTTACCCAAGCCTCCATAACTGCACATTTTTTAATATCAACATTTAGTCCATCACTCCTGACCCCTGTAACTGTGCGTTTTTCTTTCATGGTCTGCCTGTATCGGGAAGAATTGATGTTGAGTCAGATATACCAGCTCCGGTCATGGATTTAAAGGAGTCAATTCAATAACAGGAAGATTCAAATAGTTGAGTGGTTAGGCAATCCATATTAAGTAGACACTGCGAATTTTAAGCAATCCATAGTTGAGTAGACACGGCGAATTTTAAGCAATCCATATTATATATTTTATCACGTGTACTCTACATACGGTGACTTTCGAGAGGGTCGAGACTACAATTCATTTGAATTCAATTCGATATTCTCGGATCCTTCTCCGCTCCACCCCTCTCTGGCATGTATTTATAGATGAGTCTCGCCTGTGAATATTGTATGTATGCATAAAATAGTTCCCCCACAAGTGCAAACCACCCATACATAGCGCTTCGGCATTAAGTTTCATTATGTCCAATATTTTGTGAACCGTCCATCGTCGTTAACCAACCTATCATTCAGCTTTTAGGGTTTACCATTCCACAGATATTTTTTCAAGTCACAAAAGTAGATTGATAATGGCAGTGCCCATGAAACTTAAAACCAATGTGTCTGTTCTTGTAATTGTGACTCTCGCCTTACTTATCACGACGTTGTCGTTTAAGGAAGTCTCCGCCACAGGAAGGCAGAGGCAGCTGATGACGGATAAAAGCATTAACGTTCACTCTTTCAATGAAGCGGTGGCGGCAGCAGGAGGCCGCTTAACATTCTGGAAATCTCTTGAAACTGATCAACTCAACGAGCACCTCCCTAATCCGCCACCCCCACATAAGTTTGTGGCAGCGGCAGCAGAAGGATCTCCCGGCCTTTCCTGCAACATTCATGTTCCGACATGTACACCCACTCGCCAAGAAAAGGAGCAGCGGAAGAAGGTAGATGGCAACGCAGAGTTAATGAGAAGTTATGATACTTCCATTAACGGTGGAAAACATGCATCAGTATATCATATTTACTGACATGACATTTCATTTGGACGCGGCCGGTTTGATAATCCCCAGCAATTCAGTTCCAATCTAAAACCCGAAGCCTACTTTTACGTTTCTCGTTTAACCTTTTTTCTCATATATTAATATAATAGGTTTTAGAGGAAACATAAATAGAAATAACCATTCATCCCATCAAATGCAGCAGAGGGGAATTGTGTGCCTTGCTGATGTATTTTGAAGTAAACTGCATACTTCTTAGCAAGGTGTTCAGGAGGGAATCGATCGATTTCTCTTTTTAATTCTTAAAATAAACCATTTGAACATCGATAATATAAGGAGTGTATTTTTACCAATGGCATAGATATTATAACTTATTTGAATATCAATAATATAATATAAAGAGGTTTCTTTTTCACAGATGAATAATCTGTGTCAAACATAGGAATAGGGATTTCCAATTATTGAAGATGGATTTAAAAAAATATAATCTCTCATATAAGATATAGATGTTAATTGTATTTTATATTTTGTTGAATCATGATTAGTGTCACATTTTTTATTGAGTAATAGAAATAAATGAAATAACATCTATTATATTAAAAATTATTATCTTATATAAAAAATTGTAGATATATAGAAGATAAATTAAATTACCATAATTTTTAATAGTGAAATGCTGAAATATATATATATATATATATATATATATGATTGCCCATCATGACAGTCTCTTTTATTTTTTGAAATTGAAATAAATCTCATATATATATATATTTTTGAATCATTTTAATACAATTTTGTTTTTGAGATTGAAATAAGTCATTCATATATATATATAATATTAAAATTACATTTAATAAATCTTTAAAATGATTTCAATATAATTATTTTTGATACACAAAATACAAAAATGTCCTTCTTATTTTAAGGAAAAAAGACAACAAAGTTATATATATATATATATATATATATATATATATATATATATATATATATATATATATATATATATACTATAATTCTCCACATAGTCCTTAAAAATCTTAATTGTGAATTGCATTAACACCTTAGAACTTATCAAAGTGTTACCATCCTACAATAAAATAAAATATTTCCAATATGGCATATAAAGGTTAATATATAATGGTACAATATTAAAAAAATATAAAACATGAACTTGAAAATATAGAAATTAAGAGTTAAAATTTTAGTATCATACTATCTTTACACCTTTCTTATTTGAAAGCAACTCCCTTAGTTGTTACTGTGGTGTCCATGTCTGAGCCATTGGATAAAATGTTACTATTGAAATGTTTCAAGCCATTAGATCCACATGTAAATAGTTTTATATATGTTTTTTATAATGTTAGTTTTATATATCTTTTCTTTTTAATAAGTGTTTTTTTGTCACCATGCTCTCCAACAAAGTAGAAATGTAAAATAATAATAAACTTTAAAAACAGCTCATGGTATTGACCCATGGTATTCATGTGGAATGTAGTTTATTTAAAGGGGGAAATTGAGATGGTCTGGCGAATTGATCCATCTAAATGATATAGATCTAAACTAATTATTTAATAAAATAATTTTTAAATGTTTATAACCATTGTGCTTTAAAAAATTTACTTAATAAAATCCATCTAAATTTTCATACATCCAAATATACATAGTTTTTCTTGTTCTATATTATTATTTTTACAACTATTTAATTATTCCAGAAATACATGATTTTTTTTTGTTATATATTATTTATGTTACATATCTTTTACTACTCATAAGTAGAGTTTCTTAATATATAAAAAATTAAATTAATAATGAATTTTTTTAGAATATGTGATTTTTTTTTTAATTTCCAAATTATACATAATTTATCTTGAGCAATAATGATGAATGTTCATAATTCTGATTTCTTAAATAAAAATAATTTTCCTTTAATTACTTAATTATAATATTTTGTAACTACATAACAATTTGTAACTACATACACACTCTTTTTGATTTTTTTTTTTTTGTTAATGAATATCAAATTTCTTCCCTTAAAAAAAAAACTATATACATATCTTTAATTACCTAATTGTATCTAAAAAATATTACATGTTTTTTACTTTATAATCATAAACAATTTTCATGTTATATGATTTCAAACTTGCTCATTTTTTTATTGTGAAATTTGAAACAATGTTTTTCACTAAATAATTTTAGCTTTTATAATTTTTTTATTTTTCAATTCCAAACAAAACTTACAAAAGAAAAAACCCACTTAGTCTTTACTAAAAATTATACTTTTACAAAATTGACACTATGTGATTAACAATAGAGTAAGTTGAGACAACCCTAAGGGGTTTTTTTGTCCAAGTTTTATCATAACCTTCCATTCGTCCAATATATATTGTAGAGTCTTCTAAGAGAGTATATTCTAGTTTATGAGTATATTCTAGTTTATAACCTAATCCATAGTCAAAGAAAATGGCTAGGGATTTCACACGTTATTAGTTGATAACTTGATCGAAAATCAAAGAAAATGACTAGGGGTGTCACAACATTGTAGAGCAAGGAAATGACTAGAGATGTCACAACACCATAGAGCAAGACATGTTCACCAATTCAACAGTTGCTTCCTAATCTCTCTCAGTGCTAGAGTTGTTTTCTCAATAAACTTGTTTTTACTTCTCTTGAACTAATGAAAGCCATCGTTGTTGCATATAGGATCATTTAGGGCTGATAAAAAAAGTGTGAATATGTGTTATAATTTTCTCTACAAATGTGTTGGAGTTGTTTTCTCAATAAACTTGTTTTTTCTGCTCTTAACTGATGAAACATCCCATAGTATTGACCCATGGTATTCATGTGGAATGTAGTTTATTTAAAGGGGGAAATTAAGATGGCTTGGAGAATTGATCCATCTCATAAATAACATAGATATAAACTAATTATTTAATAAAATAATTTTTAAATGTTTATAACCATTATTCTATAAAAACTTTACTTAATAAAATGCATCTAAATTTTCATACATCCAAATATACATAGCTTTTCTTGTTCTATATTATTTTTGTTACCACTTTTGTATTATTCCACGTGGTTTTTGTTGTTATATATTATTTATGTTACATATGTTTTATTATTCATAAGTAGATTTTCTTAATATATAAAAAATTAAATTAATAATGAAAATTTTTAGAATAGTGAATTTTTTTACTTTCCAAATTAGACATAATTTATCTTGAGCAATAATGATGAATGTTCATAATTCTGATTTCTTAAATAACACTAAATTTTCCTTTAATTACTTAATTATAATATTTTGTAACTACATACATACTCTTTTTGACTTTTTTTGTTAATGAATAACAAATTTCTTCCCTTAAAAAAAACCATATATACATATCTTTAATTACCTAATTGTATCTAAAAAAATCTTACATGTTTTTTATTTTATAATCATAAACAATTTTCATATTATATGATTTCAAACTTGCTCAACTTTTTATTCTTAAATTTGAAACAATGTTTTTCACTAAATCATTTTAGCTTTTATAATTTTTTATTTATTTTTCAATTCCAAACAAAAATTACAAAAGAAAAAACCCACTCAATCCTTACTGAAAATTATAGTTTTAAAAAATTGACACTATGTGATTAACAATAGAGTAAGTTGAGACAAGCCTAAGGGGTATTTTGTACAAGTTTTATCATAACATTTCCATCCATCCAATATATACTGTAGAGTCTTTTGAAGAGAGAGTATATTCGAGAGAGTATATTCTAGTTTATAACCTGATCCACAGTCAAAGAAAATTACTAGGGATGTCACAACACCGTAGAGCAAGACATGTTCACCAATTCAGCAGTTTCTTCTGAATCTCCCTTAGTGCTAAAGTTGTTTTCCCAATAAACTTGTTTTTATTGTTTTTGAACTGATGAAAGCCATCGATGTTGCATATAGGAGCATTAGCTGTGATAAGAAAAGTGTGATACTGCGTTATAATTTTCTCTACAAATGTGTTGGAGTTGTTTTCTCAATAAACTTGTTTTTTCTGCTCTTAACTGATGAAATCCATCGTCATTTCATATAGGAGCATTTAGCTCTCATAAGAAAAGTGTGATATTGTGTCATAGTTTTCTCTACTTGAATGTGTTGGAGTTTTTTTCGCAATAAATTTGTTTTTACAGCTCTAAAGTGATGAAATCCGTCATTGTTGCATATAGGAGAATTTAGCTCTGATAAGAAAAATGTGATACTCTGTTATAATTTTCTCTACAAATGTGATGGAAAGCATGATATGAATGTTGTAAATTTCATGGTTAATGTAATATAAGCTAAATACAAATTCATTTCTTCTACACAAGATCAAGAAAGCTATGATGAGTAACCAACACCACATAACAAGAAATGTTCACCAATTCCATAAATGCTACCAAATCTCTCTCGGTGTTGGAGTTGTTTTCTTAATAGCCTTATTTTTACTTCTCTTGAGGTGATGAAAGCCACCTCTCCATACATTTTTTATTATCTTCACAAAGAATAAAAGAAACCAACTTCATATCAGCGATACTAAAAAAGACAAGAACATGGCAGACACCAGGGAGAGACTTCACTTGTTTTATTTGAACTTGTTGCAAGCTGACATTTACTGCTATACAAGTTGTGCATTAAATTATTATGTAACAATTGTGCCAAGAAGTTTTTAAATTATTGCTCTTCAGCTATATCTTATCAGTTTAGTATGTTTTCAATCAAGAAGAGGCTTCGTATTTTAAGAACTTTATCTTTCTATTTGATAACTCTTATCATCAATATCTTTGAAACCTCCATGACGTGCTTCCATGGAAGAAAAACTTTCCTTTCATTCCTTCATGATGGCTCCTTCTCTGCAACATCTTATTTCTTTTAGGCTAGTCTTTCTTATGCTATTGCCTTGCGGCGTTTCTTTTGCAACATGTGGTGAAATTGCTAGTTTATTTTCTTTATATATTAATACCTTTGAGGCAATATTAGTTCCGCTTTATATAAATAATTTTACTTTTTGGTTTAACTTTTTAAAATCCACGATAAATAGTTAGAATTCTTATGACATTATCTCATCAAACAATGGTTGAAAATGGATATTTTCTCCAGATACTCCTTACTAATCCACTTGACTACCAACAATAAGTGACTAAATATTTCTAAATAGGGTTGGCCATATTCTTACCACCAAGTTAATTTTAACCCTTAGATCCAACTCAATTGCTAAATTGTTTAATCCTTCTCCGATCTTTGGTTAAAAAATAATTAACTATTTTATGTAAGCTATAATATCTCACTAATTCAAACAATTTGAAGTTTCCTTCACATGCTCCATCAAAATAGGCTCATACCTTGCTTTTATGAGTATTTTATTCCAATATTAGTTTCATTATTTTAACAAAAATTTATTCTTTATAGGATTTCATAACTTTGATTCCTCAATTTATCATTTCAAATAGATGTACAACTTTTTTTATCAAATGTTGATGAGATTTTGGTCATGTTTTGACAACTTATGACGATCATTGATTATGATGTTATTGAAGAGATTTAATTATAAAATTTACAAATAGAAAAAAAAAAAAGTAAATTATTAATAATAGTTTTCTATTAGGCATAACTATCCATTATAAAAAAAAGGTTTTGTAGAGAAAAACCGTTTTCATCTCTTTTGTAATAGAAGTATATGTATTGTAAACCACTACGCTTGACATCCTAAGAATAACAAAATATTTAAATTTATATTTCTATAATCTTGTAAAATATGCATAAGTACAGGTGTGGCAAGAGGGGGATGGATTCGCTCAAATCCCAAAGGAAAGTTGGAAGTAAAGTTTGCTTGGGGACTAGGTAAAAAATAAATTAATCTCACATAAATGTATGGGCTCTACCTTAGACTCTACTTAGTCAAAGATCATGGAATCTCGTCCATCGTTATATTATGGGGCTCTCTCATCACAATTCAATTCCTCCACTTGGGCTCTCTACCTAGGAATAATCTCCTCTCTCTCCTAAAAAAATAAATTGCATCCTTGAATCATTTTCACATAAGTCCTTTTATCATATCCTACGTAGCTAAAACCATGAAGCTAATACTCATGTCAATCTTGCCTATCGTCTAGAAGAAGGTCATTATGATGTCAATGGTTCCCTCAATTGGAAGGTCACTCAATGCCAATGTTAAATGAGGTCCTTAGTTCCTCCCCTTTTACTAGAAATTATGCATGGACAATGGCATGGACTAATCTAGATAAATCTCATATGCATTCAATTCCTCCCCACTATGTATTCAATGTTTTCCTCCTTGGAGTGTTACCTGAGGATCAACAGATGGAGAAATGCATAAGGCTCGTCATATGAGGTGGAAGTTAATATGCATTAAGCCCATGGGGGAATTTATGTACAACATGCACCACAAATAGAGTCCAAAATCATTTTCTCTCTTGCATTCATCCTCATACCTTGCTTGATTGTCAGCAGATGAGTTAAATTTATGAATTTTGTGATGGTGACAATCCCAAAAGCATGGGATCTTCCTGAAACTTGACTAAAATTCATGGATGTTGATCTCATGCTTATGTTGTAAGATATGGTTCATAATTATAAATATTGGAGATCTTGGGGCTAGCTCTCAGTATGTGGGTTTTCCAATTTATTGT